>JAWWMS010000028.1:19325005-19354016 GCA_035048045.1 Chlorospingus semifuscus
TCCAAGTCCCACACACTTCCTGGAATAATGAGGAATGTGTAATGATGTGTTACTCTTCAGGTCTTATGAGCTCTCAGAGAATCTTTCACACCTGAGATAGCTCAGCCACCCCAAATGCATAAAATCAGCAGGATGGCTTCTGTGGCAGTGTTGGAAACAAAAAGGTTTTAATAAAAGGCAAAATAACAAAGCTCTTACAGAGAAAAACTGAGCCAGGGGCAAGAGGTCCTTGCTTCTGCCAAAACACCCACAAAAGCAATTATTGTCTTTGTTCTCTTCTTTTTCTATCTAATTACTTGGGTGGGACCTTTTGGCCTCTGTCCAATTGGCAGCCCCAGGTCTGAGGTGAAGTCCCCAGGGTCCTATGAGGTGTCTTTGTACAAATTGAGGGGAGAAACTTCTGGGCTTTTTTCCTTTTTAAGCAGACAAAGAATAATTTGGTCACTCCATCAACAGGCAGCGCATTCCTACAGGAGGATTTAGGGAATCTCGGGGTTGGTGGGAACAGGGAGCACCCCCAGAGCAGCTTCTCAGTGCTGGGGATTCCTGCCCTTCCCAGGGGTCACACAGAAGGTGGGCAGGTTCCTGGGAAGCAGGGGATCCCTGGAAAATGGGGGATTCTGGAAGATGGGGGATCCCTGGAAATTGTGGGAGCCCTGGAAGAGGGAATCCCTTGAAGGTTGGAGATCTCTGGGAAGGTTGGAGATCCCTGGGAAGAGGGAATCCCTGGAAGGCTGGAGATCCCTGGGAAGGTGGGGGAGCCCTGGCTCACCGTTTCCATGGTGATACCAAGCAAAGGATGCTGGAAAACCTCAGGATGACCTCAGCATCCCACAGCATTCCCAGGCCATGTCTGGCCCCTGCTCCAGGTCCTTCCCTCCCAAGGAACAGCAGGAATCCTGGTCCCAGAGTGCCCTCCAGGGATGCACATCTGGGCCCCCTGCCAGATGTGGCTCCTGGGGCTCCCCCTGGGCCCCTCCTGGGGTTTGGGGGCACCTGGGGATGGGAAGAGCCCTTGGAATTCCTTGAGATGTCATTCCCGTTTTACAGAGGGGAGACTGAGGCCCAGGACAGTGAAACCTTTCCCAGCTCTGTTCCCTCTGTCCAGAGCAGGGGATTTGCAGGAATTAAGTGAGGAATTCCCAGATGGAGCCGTGTGGGACCTGCTTTGGCTTTGTCCAAGCAGGAACATCCCCCCTGGAGCTGCTGGCTGGGGATGACTATTCCAGAGGTGGGGATGACAATTCCAGAACTACAAGATCACAATTCCAGAGCTGGGGATAACAACTCCAGAGGATAACAATTCCAGGACTCAGGATAACCATTCCAGAGCTGAAGAACAGCAATTCCAGAGCTATGGGATAACAATTCCAGAGATGGAGAATATCAATTCCAGAATTGGGGATCACAATTCCGGAGCTGGGGATAACAATTCCAGAAGTACAGGATAACAACTCCAGAATTGGGGATGACAATTTCAGAGCTACAGGATCACAATTCCAGAGCTACAAGACTCCAGGGCTACCAGGGCTACAGAATAAGAGTTCCAGAGCTACAGGATAACAATTCCAGGACTCAGGATAACAATTCCAGAGCTGAGGATAACAATTCCAGAGCTGGGGGATAACAATTCCAGAGGTACAGGATCACAATTCCAGAGCTGAGGATACCAATTCCAGAATTGGGGATAACAGTTCCAGGACTCAGGATAACAGTTCCAGAGATGGAGAATAGCAATTCCAGAGCTGGGCATAACAATTCCAGGGCTACAGGATAACAATTCCAGACCTACAAGATAAGAATCCCAGAGCTGTGGAATAATAATTCCAGAGCTGGGGATAACAATTCCACAGCTGGGGATAACAATTCCAGAGCTACAAGATAACAGTTCCAGAGCTGGTGGATAACAACTCCAGAGGATAACAATTCCAGAGCTGGGGATAACAGTTCCAGAGGATAGCAATTCCAGAACTTAGGATAACAATTCCAGAGCTGGGGAATAACAACTCCAGAGGATAACAATTCCAGAATTACAGGATAACAATTCCAGGACTCAGGATAACAATTTCAGAGCTGGGGATAACAGTTCCAGAAGTGAGGAATAAATTTCAGAGCTGGGGATAACAGTTCCACCTCGCAGCTCCGGCTGTATCCTCATTTCCCCATAAATCAGTGCCAGGATCAGCTCCAGCTGTTCATTCCCAGGGGGAATTGGATGTGTTTGCACAGGGCCAGGCAGGGTGAGAGGGAAGCTCCTGGCTTTTGGCAGCACTTGGCATTTTAATTCCTGACTTTTCAGGGATGACCTTGGTCCCAGCCCTGCTGGAGCTCCCTGTAGAGTTTTCCAGGGATGCTCCTCCCAAGAAAGTAATGGAAAGACAACAGCAGGAGCAAGAGCTGAGCTTCCCTCTGCAGTCAGCTGGGAGCAGGTGCTGAATTAATCCCAGCTTTAATTCAAGCTCCTTTAATCCTGCATGGGAAAGAGAAGCTCAGGATTTGTTGGGAGACCCCGCCCTGGGAGCAGGATTGGATTTAATGAGTGGGAAAATGCAGTTCTCAAGGAATTCTGGATTATTCCCAACCTGGAGTGCTCTAAAACCTGAATTTCCAGGCTGGAGATGAAGGAAGGGGTTGGGCTTCACCACATCCCAAAATAAGGCTTAAAACTGGGACGTGCCAAATCCCAAGGGATTGGGATTGATTTTGAATTTATCTGAGCCAACCCAAAGATTTCGGCGTTATTTTTCCCCACATTGATGGATGATTCCAAAAAATGGGCTCAGGATTCATTGGGAGACTCTGCTGGGTGCAGGAGTGGATTTACTGTGTGGATAAATGCAGTTTCCAAGGAATTTTTTTATTATTCCCAACCTGGAATGGGCTATAAACTGAATTTCCAAGCCCTGAGCAGGGCTGGGGATAAATGAAGCATTCCCAACATCCCAAACAAGGTTAAAACCTGGGAGGTGCAACCCAAATCCCAAGGGATTGGCATTGGTTTTAGTTTCTCTGAGCAAATCCAAGGATTCCAGGATATTTTTCCCCAAAGTGATGGGTGTTCGTTAAAAAATGGGAAGAGCAGTGGCTCAGCCCCAGAGGTCCAGGAGAAATTCCCAGAAAAACCAATTCTAAATTATGCTCAAAGTGGAAAAAAAATGGAAAAAAAAATTGTCAAATTGGGAAAAAAAAATTGTCAAGTTGTCAAAAACTCCTAAAATTGGAAATATTAATAAAATCATGGCGGGGTTTTTCCCTGGGATATTCAGAGCCCTCTCCAGTGCCAGGGGTTGCCACGGAGCCCTTTGGGATTTTTTGTCTGTCCAGGGAAAATTCCTTCAGAAATGAGTGGCCCCAAACCCGGATTTTTGGTGCTGCTGGTTCCTCCCTTTTCCCACAATTCCAAGAAATATTTAATCCCCTCTAAAGCTCCTGGATCCCAGCATGGGTGTGGAATATTTAGGGTGCAGTTAATGAGTTCTGATCCGGGCATTTCCATCCAAGCTGAGCTTTTAATTTGCCTCTCCTGGCAGCAAACAGGAATTTTGGAAGGAATCAATTTTTTTATGAGAAGGGACATTTTTTCCAAGCCAATTCCATGTTTTTGGTTTCATCCTTGTGCAGGAGAAACAAGGGAAGCTGCCTGGGATTGGCAGCTCCTCTAAAAAAATCCTGTTTATTTTGTTTTCCTGGGTATCATCACTGATGGAATTCTGCAATTTTGGGGTTTAATCCCAAAGTTTTTTCCATGCTGTGGCCCTTCCCTCCCTTTCCATGGGCACCAGTGGCTTCATGCCAGGATTTCCCATTTAAAATTCCAAATCCTGCTGGTTTTAAGATTAATTTGGATACCTACAGCCTCCTGGGCATGGATGGACAGGGATTTACCCATGGACAAACCCCTGGGCATGGGAAATCCATGGAATTCCAGCTGGGGCAGGTGCAGAAATGGGCAGGGGAGTTTTGGATGGAAAATATTTCGGGAAAATTCCTGTTGCCCAACAAATTAAATGAAACAGGAGTTTCTTCATCTGAGGTGTCAGGGAATTAGTGAGGGAAGCAGATGGAATCTCCTCCGGAGCGCTGGAAGGGGATCAACACCCAGCAGAGCCGTGGGGGTGGGATGGGACCGGCAGGAGAGGGAAAATGGGATGGGAATTGGGGCTGGGAGACCTGGGGGAGCTTGGGAAGGGCTTGAGCCTGGCCTGGAATGGGATTGGGGCAGCTGGGGCAGAGCCTGGGATGCTGTGGGGCTGTGGAGATGGGGTTGGGATGGGGATGGGGTTCGGATGGGGTTGAGGTTGGGATAGGATTAGGATGGGGTTGGGATGGAATTGGGATGGGGCTGGGATGGGATTGGGATGGGGTTGGGATGGGGCTGGGATGGGATTGGGATGGGACTGGGATGGGTTTGGGGTGGGATTGGGATGAGGTTGGGATGGGATGGGATTGGGATGGGGTTGGGGTGGGATTGGGATGGGGTTGGGATGTTCTCTATCACCAAAGGCGTTTGGGGAAAGCTGGCAGGGGTTTGTTCCCCAAAACTGTGGGAATGTGTGGTTTGGGGCTGGGGTTTTCCCTGGAGGTGACAGCAGAATTCCAAACTCCTGGATCAGCCCTTGGCCATGGCTTTGCTGAGCTGGGAGGTGACACCTTGGAGGGGCTGGAAGTGAGGGGATCCGAGCACTGGGATGCTCCTGTTTGTCCTGGCAAATCCCAACCTAAACCCATCCCACCTGTGGGGTCTCACTGTGTTTGCCTTGGCAGCTCCTGGGTGAGCAGGCTGTGTTTAGGGGGGATTTTGGGAAGGAATTCCTCCCTGGGAGAGGGGTCAGGCCCTGGCACAGGGTGCCCAGAGCAGCTGGGGCTGCCCCTGGATCCCTGGCAGTGTCCAAGGCCAGGCTGGACAGGGCTTGGAGCACCCAGGGACAGTGGAAGGTGTCCCTGCCCATGGCAGGGCTGGCACTGGGTAGGGTTTAAGGTCTCTTCCCACCCAAACCATTCCGGGATTCCATGATCCTGTGGGGAAAATCCTCCTGGGAGAAGGCAGCAGATCCCTTTGCCAGCAGAGTTAAATCGTGAATTCCTGAGACCCACGAAACATCATCCAGAGTGCCCTCACTGTCCCCTTGTCCCCTGACCATGTCCTCCCACCCCTCTCTGTGCAGACCCTGGAGAAGCAGCTCCAGAGCTGGGAATGGCTGGGATTCCCAAGGTTCTCCCAGAGCTGTCAGAAATTGAAATGCACAATGAAATTGTAGGAAAATGCTACGGGATAGTGGGAGGCTGAGGAATGATTCATCCTCCGAAGAAACTCCTCAGATGTGGAGGTGGCACTGCTGGCCACCAGCGTGGATCCAGAGCCAGGAATATCCAGGTTTAGGTCAAATTGGGCCTCATTAACAACTTCTTCTGCCAGTCCTTATTCTCAGATGGAATCTGGAGTTTGCTGGGGTGTGGGAGCAGCAGGAATCCCCAGGAGAGGAGGTGACACCGCGGGTGTGTGGGGACAGGAGCCCACAGGGCTGATCTGAGCTCATCAATTCTGCTTCCAAAGCCACTCCGTGACTTTTGTCCGCTCGTTTTAGTGGAACAGAGGGACTGACCTCGAGTTCCTCCACATGGATTTGGGATGTGGGAACCTCCCATCACCCCGAGCCCTGATGTGTCCCAGCCCAGAAGGCTTTCCCAGCTTGAAGCAGCTGCCAAACCCAAAATTCCTTGAAATTTAGGACATTTTTAATGTGATTTCAAGACCAAGTGGCCTCGGGCTGTGCCAGGGATGGGACAGCAGAGGAGCATCCATGAATTCATGAATCCTTGGTACTGGAGCCCTCTGTAGAGTGGGAACAGCTCAGGTTGGGGAGGGAGGAGCTGGTTTGGTTTGGTGATGTGGGAATGTCACCAAAGTGTCCTTGAACCAAATTCCATCTGGAAAGGGGAGGTTTTCTCCTGGTTTCTCTTCCTTGGACATTCAGAGCAGGCTGGAGCCGCTGTTCCAGGGATGGGGAGCTGGGATCAAGAGCTGGGGATGCTCCTGGTGCTGACAGGAGGTGACTTGGGATGAGGCCCAGGAATGGCCTGGTCCTGGCAAACCCTGCTGCTGGATCTCCTCCCTCAGTTACCAGGGATCCAATCATCCAGGTGGGAACATTCCAGCTGTTCCTGAGCTCCTTAACCTCCCCCTTCCCTTGCAGAGGAGACGACGTTCGAGGCCGGAGTCAAGGTGCAGATCCACAGCCAGTCCGAGCCTCCCTTCGTGCAGGAGCTGGGATTTGGGGTGGCCCCTGGATTCCAGACCTTTGTGGCCACCCAGGAGCAAAGGGTAAGTCCCAAATTCCCCTTCCACCCCAGGATCCCTCCAGGGCTTCCTGGGAGAGGTTCCTTCTCCGTAATTGATGCCCCTTGAGATGCAGCTCCATCGTTAACAGGTTTTTGATGCCTTGCTTCAGATTTCTTGGGATGAGGGCAGCTTTTCCAGGTTATCTCCCATGGGTATTCCCACAGTCCTGCATTCCCATAGTTCCTTAAAGTCCCTCAGTAATTCCATCTCCAGGATGGATTTCATCCCTTGCTCTTCCATGGTTGGAGTTGAACTGTGGCAGCTCCAAGTGTTGCGTCCTGTCCAACCCACTTGGGTTTTCCTGGAAAAAACACATTCCAAGGATGTAAAAAGAGGCAGGAGGACAGAGTTTCCTGATGGAGAACAGCAGAAATCCTTCAGGTGACACCAAAATATCCAAATGATTGATGGTAAACTCTGCTGGGATACCTGGGAATCATCATCTTCTGTGAATCCCAACAGTGACACATCCAGATGGGTGGATGGATGGATGGATGGATGGATGGATGGATGGATGGATGGATGATGGATGGATGGATGGATGGATGGATGGATGGGTGGATGGATGGATGGATCTTGACTTTGGTGTTGAGTTTTCCAGGCTGGTGCCGTCCTTGGAGCTGAGGATGCAGGGAGGTTTGTTCTGGGAGCACAGTGGGGTTTCCTGGGAGCCTGGTGGATCCCACTGGAAGAAAGTTGGGGTCAACAACTGCGGCTGCTCCCCCTCAGGAGGACCCTACCACGTGTGGGGAGAAGGGATCTGCTGCTGGAAAAACTCCTCGAGGAATTCTCTCTGAGATGCAGAGAATGAGGCTGGATGGAAGAACTGCACTTTGAGGTTGGATCCCTGGCTTTGGGATGGAGCTCCTGGATTATGTGGAAATGCTCCTGGATTACGTGGGAAAGCTCCTGGATTATGTGGGAATACTCCATGTGATGCTCCAGCCTATTCTCTACATGTTTGGATGATGTTGGAGCATTCCTGCAGGGATTTTCTTGGAGAAGCAAAGCTCAGCCTCTCAGTGACGGGCTCCCTGCCCATGTCCAAGGTTCCATCAGCTCCTTTTGGCTGCTCTGGGAGGCAGCTCCACCACGGCATTCCCAGGAGGATCCTTCCATCAATCCAAGGATAAGGAGAACAGACGAGGGGCGGAGGCAGCGGATCCGGGCTCTCTCCTCTCTGGAATGACGGCATCAGTTGTGGGATTGAGAGGATGAGAACTGGGATGAGCTCCCTCCAAGAGGGTGGAGGGAGCACCCAGGGGACGGTGGCAGAAATTTGGCTTTCCCCAAACAGCTGGGAGCAGCCAGCTCCACACACTCCGAATTATCCTGCTGGGCGACTTCCAGCGCTCGGCTCCCGCTGAATTCCTGGCCCCGGAGTGTTATTGTCAGGATGCTTTTGTCTGACTCAGGCCACTCCAGTCCCACCCCAAAGTGTCTCCCAGTCTCCTCCCAGCCAGGAGCACAGTGGCTGCTGGGTTTCAAGGAAACCTCTTGCTTCCCTGTCCCTTCTCAGTCGGCTTTTCCTCACCCTCCCACTTTTGGGGCAGGCTGGAGCCCATCCATAGGGTCTTGGAGCCCATCCATGGGATCTTGGAGCCCATCCATGGGATCTGCTGGTCTATTGTTTGACTGCTTCCTAACCAGCTTTCATCTGGTTGTTTTTTGGGGATGGCTCAGTGAGAGCTATTCCCAAGGAGACACTTGGAGAATCCCAGAAAATCGGGAAAATGTGGCTGCTGGAAGTGTCAGAGCCCATTAACAGTGCCAGACATGCCCTTTCTGCTCCCTCTCTTTCATCATTCTGCTCGCTCTGGGTTGGTTTTTCCAGGAATTCTCAAGGCTTTAAATAGCAATTCCAGAATGGCAGCAGCTGGTGAGGAGCCGAGTCCACTCCTCATCGTCTAGCCCAGCCATGCTCCATGGGAATTCCTGCAACTTGGCCACCAGAGGCACTTGGGAAGGACAGAGCTGCTGGAGAGCCACCAAGGAGCCACCCAAAGCCACCCCAGCCTTCCAAGTGTTTCCCAGCTTGAAAACTGGGAATGGGCTTGGGATGGGAGGATTGGTGGTCCCCAACATCCCCAGGTGGCCTTGGCAGAGGCTGTAGATCCACAGGATCACAGGTTCACCAAGGTTAGAAGAGAGCTCCAAGATCATTGGATCCAGCCTGGCACTGATCCCTCCCCAGGAGAGGCCGCAGAAGGAATTCCTGTGGGAATGACTGAACCATAAAGTCCCCATGAGCGGCAGCAGAGGAATTTGCTCCCGGCCTCTCATGCCTGCCCCTGTCCATCTGCTGCCCTTGGAGATGGGACACCGGGACAGCAGCTGTGTCCAGGAGGGACCCAGGATCCAGCATTTCCGAGCTTTGGGAATGAGTAGAGGGCTCATAACTCCTCCGCAGGCAACCCTTTGGAACCCAGGATTGAAAGGAGACACGAGGAAAACAGGCTGTGTGATGTCTCATGCATTCCATAAATCTCCACGTGGAAGGAGCCGTTTTTGAAGTGCTGGCACCACTGCAGAGCTCTGGAGGCAGTGACCAGACCAAGACCCCTCTGCAAGGTGTGCTCACCTCATTGGGACACCCTGGAAGTTGTCCCTAAAACATTCCTGAGGATGGGTTTTAGGGGAAAAGGACGGATGTGCTCCAAGACCTTGCTATTGCCAGAAGGGATTTCAGCCCCTGCTGCCCTGAGCTCGCACATCTGGAGGGAGAAACCCCAAACTGCAGGAACCTTTCTCTCTCCCAGGTGCCACCTTGCCCTTTTTTGGGCTTGTCCACCCCAAATTCCAAGGCTGGTGTTTCTCCCATGCCCTCTTTGGAGGGATGAAGCTCCCAGATGAGAAGGCTCCAAGCTTTCCTGCGGTTTTCCAGCGCCACTGGGAGGCCGTGGCCGCCCAAAAGGAGCGGCCAGCATCAAACATCTGGGTCTGATATCTCTGTTTACCACAGGCTCGTTGGGAGCCACATTCATGGCACGTGAAGTCATCTGGCGTCCTCTGGAGATGCTTCCCTGCAGCACAGAGTGGCTCCCTTGGATCTGCAGCTCATCCCACTCTCCATCCCTTTGGCTGCAGGGAGACGGAGGGGGAAGAAAAAAAAAGAAAAAATCTGTGTTGATTTGAGCATTGTGTGAAAGTATTTTCCCATCGTTTTCCATGAAAAGCATGATTTAATTAACATTTTTAGATGTTTATTATTGAAGGAAGCCTGTGCTGCTGCCGCTGCCTGGGTTGGGTTATTTTTTTCTCTTTTCTCTTGGTTTTCCCCAACTCGTGTTTGTTATGAAAGAGTTGAGTCACATTCCGTGGGATAGCTGGGAGGGAGGGGGAAGGATGGATGGATGGATGGATGGATGGATGGATGGATGGATGGATGGATGGATGGATGGATGGATGGATGGATGGATGGAGAGCACCCACCCATCCCAACCTGCTCCACCTGGGATTTTGTGGGGCATCAGCTTGCTGTGGTTGGTGTCCTTGTGTGGAATAAGTCAGGAATAGCTTTAAATGGCCTTCAAATTCCCAGACTGGCTTTTTTTTTTCTTTTTTTTTGTGGTTACACTATCAGTGTGAGAAGCTCCATCACCCTTCTTCCCATGGTTATCATGGAATCTGAGAATAGTCTGGGCTGGAAGTGACTTTCTCTCCTGACACCTCTGGTTTAAGCATCATTTCTTGGGATTTATGGCTTTTAAATCGCTGATTCTTGACTTTAGGAAAAGGAACTGTTGGGATACACGTTTCCAAAGGGAGATCACCCAAACCCAGGGGAGGAATCGAGGTCATGTTGAGGATCTGATGTCCTGACCTCAGCAGAGATGCTGGAAAAGGAGATTTTTAAGAGATTTGGAACTGTAAGGGAGAGTGCCAGCCTGGTTCCTGATGGGATATGAAAATCACATGGACAAAACCCCTCAATCCATCCCAGCAGGTGAACTGAGGTGTCACCAGTGGCTTGGCAGTGGGGGTGGATCTCAGGATGCCAAGAGATCTGTCCTAGCTCCTAGGAGCTATTTTCCAATTTTACAAAGGAAATGAAAACACAAACTTTAGTCAGAGGAGGCATTCTCACCTAAAAATCCCACCTAACCTGGCTTCCTGGGAAAGCCCCTGTGGATTTCTTGGAGTGGGAGAAGGGGGTCAATTCCTAATCTCCTCTAAACATGACTTGACCTGATTTTGAGGGTCCACAAAACCCCATCCAAGTTCCTTTTGAGGGTCCAGGTTCCTGACTCAGTTCTCCTGGAGACCACTTGGTCTCTGAAGAGGATGGTGACAGATTTGTGCCAAAATTGGGTGCTGGCTCTTGAAACCAAGTAACATCTTCAGGTGGAAGGTTTCAGATCTGGATCAGGGCTGTTTAGGGCCAAAAGAATCCCAAATTGAGGTCCACAGTCCATTTTTGTCTCCAGGGCTCTGCCCAAGGAGGGGGTGGTGGTGGTTGCAGGTCTCATGCTCCAGTCCCAGGGATGGGTTTTTTACTGCTTTGTGGCTTTTCTTAAAAAAAAAAAAATGGAGAAAAGAGAAAGAAAGAAAATCCATTTTTAGCCCTTTAAGCACATCCTTAACCTCACACCAGCTCCGGAGGCTCCCCCGCACCAGCACCGGGGCTTTACTCATCAGGAAAGTAAACATGGGCTTTAGGGCTCTGAAACAGCTTAAATCCCAAAAAACCCGCCCTGGAGGACAGGGATAAACAGTGCTCCAATGTTATCGTTTGTGCAGGGGGTGCTGGACGCGGCCACGACCGCAAGAGTTCCTCCCCAGCCCGGGAAAGTGCCTGGGAGCAGGGAACGGATTTGTTTGGCATCGTCTGCCCTTAAAAACAGCTCCCCCATCTTCTGGGGGGGCCCCACCTCAGGGGTGACTGCGGGGTGGCTCCATCAGCGAGATGGGTTTGGAAAAATCCCTCTCCCGATGCTCCGATGCTCCGCAGCCGGCGCCGTTCCCAGAGGGTCCCAAAATGGGTCACAACCAGCTCTGAGCCGATCCTGAGGAGGCCCTTGGGCTCCATGTGGGGTTTTGTGCTGGTTAATGGTAGGGCTGGATGATCTTGGAGGTCTTTCCCAGCCGGAATGATTCTGGGATTCTCCTCCGTGCATCAGACCTGTGCCGGGAGCTTGCGCCGCTCTGCTCCGGGAGACGCCGTAGGAAGCAGGGAAGGTGTGTGCACGTATTTATATCCCAGAAAAATCCCAGCCCTTGGAGGCTGGAATCGCAGAGGGGCCCTCTCCTTGTCTCTCTCTGGGGCTAAAGATAGCCCTGAGTGCAGCTGAGCCGTGAATCAGGAGGAAAAAATGTGGGTCAGCTCCTGAACGGAGCGGGGAACGCTCCGGGACGCGGCTGCTCCCGACCTCGCTGTGCCAGGGAGGAATCCGGGCTCAGACCCCACAGCTGCTCCTGATCCTGCTCCAGAGGCTTCAGGAAAGGCTCCCAAACCCCCGGGATCCATGGATTGTGGGGCTGGGGGCTGTTCCCTGGGGATGGAGCTGGTGCTGGGAGCAGGGATCCAAGTGGTTAAACCCGGAATTCCCAACCCATGGATGTGTGCACACGCGTGTGCTTGGTGTGACATCTGCATGTGCTGGGAGAGGGTGACCACAGGCACGTGTCGGTGGACACACTGATGGTGTCTGTGGACGCACTGATGGTCACTCGTGCCCATGGACACACTGATGGTCACTCATGTCCCTGCACACATGTCCATGTGTGTCCTCTGGCCATGGGAGTGAATCCCTCTTTTAAATCAATTTTTTTTCCTCTCCCACTGTTGCAAAATCCATTCCCATTTTTCCTCGTCAGAGAAAAACCTGACCTGGACTCGGAACCAGGCAGAATCCCAAAGGACAGGCAGGAGGCTGGAGCTGGGAGCCCTGGAAGTGTCCCTGGCCCTGTCACACACTCCAGGTGTGCTCGCAGAGGAGTTCCTCTATTTTCCATGCTTTTCTTCCCCCTTTTCCATCCCAGGAGTGGGTTTCCCTCTTGAAGGCAGCTCTGCTCCCAAAATACACGAGGAAGAGGATGAAGTGGCATTTCTGGAGGGTGGCATCACCTGGGATGTGGCTGGGTCACCAAATCATGGAATGGGTTGGGTTGGAAGGGACCTCGAGCTCAGCCCATTCCCTGAGCCATGGGCAGGGACACGTCCCACCATCCCAGGTTGTTCCAAGCCCCTGGAATCACACCTCCCCTTGTGGAAGGGACATTTGGTGCCGTGCCACAGGTACACGAGTGCCTGAACCGCTTCACCCTCTCCCAAAACACAACAATTCCGGGCTGGGAATCCCATTCCCACTTTCCCTCTCCCTCCGTCGCCCCTGGAAGGTCCCGGCAGAGCTCGGAGGTTGAGGAGACAAAACTGGGACGTGCTGGGAGCCATGACCTGCCAATCCTGGGAGCAGGAATTGCTGTGGGCGAGCCGGTGCCTCTGGCTCCTGCTCCACCGCCGTCCCGAGGATTTCCATCCTCCCGAAGCCCCGGCGCCAGGAAATAGTTAACCACTCCAGGATTTTGATTAGCAGAGCCTTAAAGTCAGTAAAAAAGACAGTCGGGGAGAACTCTCAGGAGCATGCTAATGAAGTGAAGTCATCCGCACACAGCAGAGGAGTATCCATGCCTGCTCCACGCCGGAGGATTCCCGCAGCCCGGCGCAGGTGGAGAGGGGACCCGTGTCCCGACACCTTCGCTCCCCTCCCTTTGGATATTGCCACGCTTCTTTCCCCGGGATTTTTTTTTTTTTTTTTCACCTCACTGGAGCTTAATGATATTTCCAGCTCGGCGGGAGCTGCGGGAAGACTGGAGATAGCGCAGAGAGAGGCTTGGAAAGGCAGCAAAGGCAGCTCCCAGCTCCGCGGGAAAGGTGAGGGCATTCTCTTGGAAAATCCCTTCTTTTCTTGGGAAATCCCTTGGGTTTCTCTCTGTCGCTGGGTGCTTGCTGGGGGTGGGGAAAGGGGGGAGCAAACGGTGCTGGTTGTGTAGCTGGCAAGTTTGGGAAGTGGGTATTTGGGGGGATGGAGATGTCCTGGTGGTGTCCAGGTACAGAACTGGAGCAGCTGCTTTAGTCCCACTTGGAAAAATCCCTGGGCAGTTTTTAGAGCGTTAAAAACCATCCTTCTGCTCTTGTGTGACTTTGCAAAGAAGCTGTGCAAAGGTTGGATCCTTTCTCTTGGGATCGGCGCCTCCCGGGTCCTACCTTTGCTCTAAAAGTTGGATTTTTTGGTTAATAATTCAGAAATTTAGGACAGAGCAAAGTTTTAGTTGAGCCTGAGGGCTAAACCCGGTAACTCCAGCGTGGCCAAATCCACGGCTGAGCTGATGAGTCGCCAGGGCTGTTTAATTTATAAGAAGTCCCCCCAAGAAAACATTGCAGTTTTGTTTATGGGAAATGCAAGAAAAATATGCAGACGAGGTTTTGCTCCTAAACAACCGAGGTTAACCCGTTCAGGACGATGGCTCCAGGATTGTTCCTGGGATAAGCTGAGCACAGATCACTTTCCAGCGGTTAGAAACGAGCTGGTGACTCAGTGGCTGCCTCGGGTTTAGCACTGTGCAGATCCTCAGCCTGGCTGTTCCCAAATTTTGTGTTTTCTGCCTCGTGGAATTTGGATTTTCCTTTCGGAGAAGTGTCGGAGCTTGTGGCACTGCGAGGATTTTGAGGCAGGCAGGGAGGCAGCTCCTGGGTTTTGGAGATCTCCTGGAATACCCCGCTCCTCGCTGCAAAAATGCATCTGTGAAAAACAAAACCTCCTGATTTTATCCATATGGGATTAGCGGGATATCAGCATTTACTGGGTTTTTGGGCCTAGGCACTCCCAGCAGGGCTGGTGACAGGATTACATTTTTAATCCTCTGTGGAAGCATCGTTTCCTCAAATCCCAAAAAGTGAGAGCTGCTCTAAGAGCAACACCTCTGTCCCAAAGCAGAGCCCTGCAAACCCCATCCCTGGAAAACAGCTCAGTGTTCCCCTGCCATCCCATGGGATCACTTTCCTGGGAAGTTTGTCCCTTTTCAGGATCCCTGTGCTCACAGCAAAGGCACTTTAAGGTGACATCTCTGCAGCCCTGTGGTGGCAAGCCCTGGTGATTGGATTTGGGGAAGAGATTCTTCCCTGTGAGGGTGGGCAGGCCCTGGCACAGGTGTCCAGAGCAGCTGTGGATCCCTGGCAGTGCCCAAGGCCAGGCTGGATGGGGTTTGGAGCATCCTGGGATAGTGGGAGGTGTCCAGGGTGGGACTGGATAATCTTCAGTGTCCCTTTTTGAGATTCTGGAATTCCCTGACCCTTGGTGATGTGTGCCACCTCCGTGCCACCCTCCCAGCCCAGCTTCCCTGTCCCAGCTCTCAGGGTGATCCTGGCATTCCCCAAATCTGAGATTCCCCTGGTGTGTCCTGCCTGATCCGGGCTCGTGGCTGCACCAAGCTGGGAATGAGCAAAAATTCCCAATTCCTCCTTTTTTTGTGTGGGTAGGGTCTGATCTCCCCACTCAGCAGCGGGTCCAGCTGTGGCCAGCTGTGGGTGGCAAAGCCTGACCCCTGGGGCAGCTCTGGCTGCCTTTGGAGGGAGATGGGAGCACGTTTCAGAACCTGGAATGCTGGAATGCTCCTCTCCCCAAGCAGCACATGGATTTTGTCCCTTTCCCAAGCTCGATTTCAGCTGGAGCTGCTCCATCACCCTCTGGTTGTGCATCCCATGCAAATATCCCGGTCACTCCTTGTGACCTGCAGCTTTCAGTGGGTTGCAGGACTCTGAGACCCAAAAATCACCCATGGGGAGCTTTCTGTGGGCTCCAAACCCTCTTGGAACGTCCCCCATCCCTTTTGGCTGGCGGTGCTTGGAGCAGAAAGGTGTTAAAGGGCCCGTGGCCACTACTGAGCAACAGTTACCAACAACCTCAGGCAAATAAAATGCGAGAGATGATGGAAACAGCTTCCCTGGGTGAGTCAGGAGCGGGTGGCTGCTGCTGCCTGCTCCTTCCTCGATGACAGCATCCCCCATGCAGCCCCTGGGGATGCGGAGCTGGGATATTTATGATGCTTTCACAGAATGAGAGTTTCTCTGGCTGCTGGCACAGCGGAGTGAGGAGCTGGGATTTGCCTGTTTGGGCTGGGTTTGTGGGGCTGTTGTGGGATGTTCCTGGTGCCATCTGCTCTTTTCCTGGGGATTTTGGGCTCCCTGAAGGTCATCAAGGCAGCAGGCAAGAGGGAAATGCAGGTGTGGAAGGAAGGGTGTTATCCCTTCAGTGTTGACACAGATTATCCAGGAATGCCCCATTTTTTGTTGACACAGTTCTCCCAGCCGTGTTTGACACAGATTCTCAAGGAATGGATCGCTCTGGGGTAATTTTGGGGGAGACTCAGGCACATTTTTTCCAGATAAGTTGTGGCTGCCCCATCCCTGAAGGTGTCCTAGGCCAGACTGGAGAAACCTGGGATAGTGGCAGGTGTCCCTGCCCATGGCAGGGGTGGGATGGGATGATCTTTAAGGTCCCTTCCCACCCAAACCATTCCATGATTCTGTTCCACAGAATTCCCCCCACAGGGCTGAGCATTCCCAGGGAAATGCCTGGGCTGCATCCAAAGATGGGAAAGCAGAAATCACTTTTGGAGGTGCCCATTCCTGCTGCTGATTCCCACTCCAGGGAATACCAAGAGAACACAAAACTGACATTTACTCAAAGCCTCTAAAAATCAGTGATTTTATCCCAAGGCAGCTTTCCCAGGATGGCCCTGCTGCTGCTGGAAGGGCTGGAAGCCACCGGAAGGGCATTTTCCAGGGGCAGGTGGATTTATTTGAGCTCTGGGCTGCCATTCCCTAGCTCCATATAAAAACATCCATGGACGTTTGTCCGTCTGTCCAAGCCCATTTGCAGAGGAATTCCCTGGATCCATCCAGAGGGATTCCCTGGATATCCTGGCACATTGTACTCCCAGAATCTCCCAGGATTTGGGGACAGCAAAGAAAGGTTTCTGCAGGAAAAGTGTCCATGCCAGAGCTGCTTCACCATCCCACGGGCTGTGCTGCAGGCTCTGACATCCCAGGGATCCCAGCTGTGGGAAAAGGATGGGATTTGGGATGCTGGAGGGGACGTGGCTCTTGCAGTGTGGTTGTGCCTTCCATGACTCCAAGGTGGAAATTTTGGGGCTGGGCAGTGTGGGTGAGCCAGCAGAGCCCAGCTCCTGCAGGAGCAGCAGAAGGTCAGGAAATCCCTGTGAGAGGGAGGTGCAGCTGCTTTTCCCAACTCCCTTTAAACACATCCCAGCACAGAACCTGCTCCTCTCACCCTGGGAATTGCTCTCACCGCTGCTGCATTCCCATCATTCCCATCCTGCCACTCTTCACCATTCCTGTGGATGCTCCCTCGCCTTCCCAGCCCCTGTCATCCCAAGAGCTGCTGAGGAACCCCTGGAATTCGTGGCTGCCACCTCCAGCCTTTCCTGAGCAGGTGACCTTGTGAAGTGATGGAGATCTTCACCCAGGAGCCTCTGGAGCCGTTGTCCCTTTGCCCTCCACCCTGTGGCATCACCCACGGGCCCCCTGGCTGCAGTGACACCACGAGGACTTGGCTGAGAGGTGCCATCACTGCAGGATGTGGCACTGCCCCATGTCCTGGGTGTGGGACAGGCTTGGAGGAGCCTCTCTGGAGCTTCCACCTTTCCCTGGGGAGGACAGGGAGCCGGAGACAGATCCAGCACAGGGCTTGGTTCAGGGAGTGACCCCAGCACCCTCAGATGTGCTCCTGTGGGAAATCAGGAGGAGGGGATGCAAAGCCCTTGGAAGCTCCTGGTTTTGTGGGAATTTGGGCTGGCATCACTCTGCAGGGAATGGGGGCAGAGGTGGCCCCACCAGCACGGCCCTGAACCCTCTGAGCTGCACCCTTGGGATCCCACGGGAAGCATCAACCCCTGGGAGCATCCAGCACATCACAGGAGCTTCCTTTGCTCGAGATCAGCAATTTCTCCCATGGCACAGGGAGATCTCCCCATCCCTGTCACATTCCTGCTGCTCCAGAGCCTCGGTGCCCATAAATCCTGCTGAATTCCAGCCTGGGAAGTGCAGGAATCCTGCACAATTCCAGCCTGGGAAGTGCAGGAATCCTGCAGAATTCCAGCCTGGGAAGTGCAGGAAACCTGCAGAATTCCAGCCTGGGAAGTGCAGGAATCCTGAACAATTCCACCCTGGGAAGTGCAGCAATCCTGCAGAATTCCAGCCTGTTAAGTGCAGGAATCGTCAACAATTCCAGCCTGGGCAGTGCGGGAATCCTGAACAATTCCACCCTGGGAATTGCAGGTCCAGGCTGTGATGGAATCATCTCACAGGATGGATCTCTGCTTCCCTGTGGGAGCTTTTCCCTCTGCTCAACACCCTCGTGTGTCCCATCTTGGCATCCCAAACACAATTCCTGTGTCTGCATCCATGGCATGGAGCACCTTCCCCAAAGCATCCCCACTTTCCTCTACGCTTCCAGGCTCTAGGGAAAAATGCCCTTGCAAGAGATGGAGTCCTGTCCCATGCCTTGATTAGAAGGAATGGAAGGAGAGGCTTTAGCTTGAGTTTATCCTGATTAAAGCTCGGGATAAAGCTCGGGATCAGCGCTCTCCTTGATTCCCAAAGGATTCCCGGGGGCAGCCTGGGCCGGGGAGGCTCCCGAGCAGGTTTTGGACAGCAGCCGGCGTTTTGGGGCGGGAAGCTGAAATCCCGGAGTGCAACATCGCCACCTGTTTGCCGCACGAGAGCGTACAGCAGGAGCAATCCCGGCCGGATGGAGCCCAGCGGGATGCGCGGGGACCGGGATGGTCCCGGCAAGGTGGGACCCCACGGGATGGATCCCATCGGGATGGTCCTGGCAAGGTGCGGCTCCACCGGGATGGGTCCCATCGGGATGGTCCCAGAAAGGTGGGACCCCACGGGCTGGATCCCATCGGGATGGTCCCGGAAAGGTGGGACCCCACGGGATGGATCCATCGGGATGGTCCTGGAAAGGTGCGGCTCCCCTGGGATGGATCCCATCGGGATGGTCCCGGCAAGGTGGGACCCCACGGGATGGATCCATCGGGATGGTCCCGGCAAGGTGGGACCCCACGGGATGGATCCCATCGGGATGGTCCCGGCAAGGTGCGGCTCCCCTGGGATGGATCCCATCGGGATGGTCCCGGCAAGGTGCGGCTCCACCAGGATGGATCCCATCGGATGAACTCCAGGGGAAGAGCCCATCAGGACACAACCCACCGGGATCAGCCCCTTGGGAAAGCCCCAAAGCAGGATGAGTCTCACCAGGATGCAGACATCGGGATA
The DNA here is from genome assembly GCA_035048045.1 of Chlorospingus semifuscus. Taxonomy (NCBI): domain Eukaryota; kingdom Metazoa; phylum Chordata; class Aves; order Passeriformes; family Passerellidae; genus Chlorospingus; species Chlorospingus semifuscus. The sequence continues at coordinate 19,343,650 of JAWWMS010000028.1, forward strand.
AATTCCATTGGGATGCAACTCCATGGGGATGCACCCCATTGAACAACGCTCCACCAGGATGGATCCCATCAGGATGGATCCCATCAGGATGTATCCCACCAGGACTCAGCCCCATCAGGATATATCCCACCAGGATTCTGCCCCATCAGGATAGATCCCACCAGGCTGCATCCCACCAGGATGTATTCCATCAGGATAGATCCCACCAAGCTGTATCCCACCAGGATATATCCCACCAGGATTCAGCCCCAAATCAGAATATATCCCACCAGGATTCAACCCCAAATCAGGATATATCCCACCAGGCACCATCCCACCAGGATTCAGCCCCATCAGGATATATCCCACAGGATTCAGCCCCATCAGGATGTATCCCACCAGTCTGCATCCCATCAGGATAGATCCCACCAGGATCCATCCCACCAGGATTCAGCCCCACCAGGATTCAAACCCATCAGGCTGTATCCCACCAGGATTCAGCCCCATCAAGGAGCCCCATATCAGGATGCAGCCCATTGGAAAGTCCCAAATCAGATGAATCCCACCAGGGTACGACTCCATTAGGATAGATCCCACCAGGTGTATTCCATGGGACAGCTCTCCATCAGGGGGGCATCAGGATGAAAACCCAAAGTTCAGGGTCACCCTCGTGTCATGGGGAGTCACTGAAAGCCCTTAGAGCCTCCAGGTAAAATCTCAGAATTATTTGGGTTGGAAGGACCTTAAAGCCCATCCAGTGCCACCCCTGCCATGGCAGCAACACCTCCCACTGTCCCAGGTTACTCCAAACCCCATCCAGCCTGGCCTGGGCACTGCCAGAGATCCAGGGGCAGCCACAGCTGCTCTGGGCACCTGTGCCAGGGCCTCCCACCCTCACAGGGAACAATTCCATCCCAAAATCCCACCTATCCCTGCCTTGAGGCAGTGGGAAACCATTCCCTGTGTCCCATTCCAACAGGCCCTGCTAAAAAGCTGGGATATTTTGGATATATGGCAATAAACCCAGGATCCCCCCATGCTGGGTTTGTCCTCCTTCCCCTCAGAGCTGCTGACACAGCACGTGCAGGATATTCCAAGCCCTGGGATAAACCCCCCGTGCTCCCCCCGTTCCCATGGATAACGTGCTCATGGATTAAGTGTCAGGCTTTTGTTTGAAAGAAGCCTTCAGGAAAATGACTCCACGAGGCCTCTGTGTGCTTAAATTTGTCAGGATTTGAAATGTTTGGATTCCCTGGATGAGCCTGGACGTTTAATGGGCAGCCCTTCAGTGGGAAGCTGTGGCTGCTGCAGGAGGGAGCTGAGTGCCCATTCCCACGGACCTCTCCCCCTCTGGAAAATGGGAATGGGCCAGTGGGGATTGTTCATTAATGGGGATTTATGGCACAAACCCGCTACTGTTTGGTCAGGACAAACAGCCCTAAGTGGGATTTTAGTGCTGGGAAAGCAGCCCTGGGGTTGGGGCTGCTTCCCAGCTGCTCTCAGAGAGCTGAATTCCCTCCTCAGGGGAGCACAGGGAATGGCTGGAGCCAAGGAGCACCAGGATTTGGGGTGGGAAGCAGAAATAAGGTCAGGTTATGGATTAGGTTCATGGATTGGGGTCCTTCACCTGTGCTGTGCTTTCTCCTGGGAAGTTTTGGTTGGGGAACTCAACTCCTGGTGTTCCCTTTGTTGGTTTTGCTCTGAGCATGTGTTGGTGTTTATCCAGATAGAAATAACTCCATGTCTGGGCTGGTCCTGGACCCAGCTGCTGAGGGATGGAGGATCTGCTCCCCCAGGACCTGGGGATGGGCTGGAGCCTCCTGGTGCTCTGCAGAAACAGCTCAGAAGGGACTGGGATGTGGGGCTGGGATTTGGGGCTGGATTTGGGATTTGGGGCTGGATTTGGGGCTGGGATTTGGGGCTGGATTTGGGATTTGGGGCTGGGATTTGGGGCTGGGCTCTGGGGCTGGGATTTGGGGCTGGGATTTGGGCCTGGATTTGGGGCTCTGCTCAGTCTCCACCTCCAGATTCCCAAATGGGTTTCGGGTGGCAGAAACAACCCTGTCTCTATCCATTTGGATGGAAGCATGGATTTGTTCTCTCTTGGTTTGGAACTCCAGGAATGTTGTCCAGTGCCATGTTCCAAATGGCTTTTCCCTACATTTCTGCTGGGATTGGGTCTGTGCCAGTGGAAATGGGGCATTTCTGGGCAAAGCAGCAGCAAATCCCTTCTTCTTCCACCACCAAGGTCTTTCCTCTCACCCCTGAGGGTGTCCTCATTCTTTTCCCAGTCCCCATCCCATATTAAAATCATGGAAAGGGTTGGGTTGGAAGGGACCTTAAAGCCCATCCAGTTCCAACCCTGGCACCTTCCCCTATCCCAGGTTGTTCCAATCCCATCCAGCCTGGCCTGGGACACCTCCAGGGATGGGAACCCCAACCCTCCCTGGGCAGTTCCAACCCCTGACCACCCTTTCCCTGCAGAAATTCCTGCTGATGTCTGGCCCTGGCACAGCTTGAGGCCTCATCCTTTTGTTCTGTCAGAGCTTTGTCACCTTCTGCCTCCCACGGGTGGCCCTGGGACCGTGTGCTGGCACTGCAGGTGACACCTGGGGACAGGCAGTGCCTGGGCCATGGTGGGGCTGGAGCTGCTGGGAGTTGTTGGGAGCTGTTTGTGTGGAGCTGGAATTGCTCTCCCCACGCTGGTTGTCGTTATGCAAAGCCAAGTGCTAAAAAAAATATTGAATTTCCTGTGCCATAATTTGGAGGAAAAGCACTTCTCTGGAATTCTGCAATGACTGGGGGGTGTCCCTCCATCCTGAGCTCCTCAGGGTGGGAATGAAGTCTGTGTAGAGCAAAGACCCAGACCAGGGCAGAAACCTCCTCCTCCTCCTCCTCTTTTTATGATTTTTTAACCCTGCAGCAGCTCAAAGCCCTCTGAAAAGCTGCTTTTGATTCACACACTCCAAAAAAATTCAGGCTGAGCCGCTGTGGCTCCAATAAAACTTTAAGGAGGGTCTGGACTTGGTGGTGGGAAGGAGCTGGGATGGAAATGGGAATGAAGGAAAGCCTGGTTGGTGTTAGGAGAAATTTGGGAAAGCTGGCTGTGGTGGCATTGGGGGATGCAGCAGGGCTGGATGGAGTGTCCAGGTGCCCAGAGCATCCTTGTGCCAGCTCCCTGTGCCAGCTCCTTGTTCCAGAGGTGGGTTTGGCTCACAGGAGCAGGGCCTGGGTGAGTTTGGTTGGTTGGATGCAGCTCCAGAGGAAGCTCCAGAGCAGCCCTGGCTCCATGTGCTGATCCCAAACCCGCACGTCCCAGCTGGGCCAGCACAGCCAACAGCAAAACACTCACGTCAGAGGAGCTGCTCCAGATGGGAGAGCCCGGGGACAGCAGCCACATCCCAATCCCAGGGAATCCAGCAGCAGATCCCAGTCCCAATCCAGGGAATGCAGCAGCCAGATCCCAATCCCAGTCCTGGGTATCCAGCAGCCAGATCCCAATCTCAATCCTGGCTATCCAACAGCCAGATCCCAATCCCAGTCACACCCAGCATCCAGATCCCAGTCCTGGGTATCCAGCAGCCAGATCCCAATCCCAGTCCTGGGTATCCAACAGCAGATCCCAATCCAGGGAATCCAACAGCCAGATCCCAATCCCAGTCCAGGGAATCCAACAGCCAAATCCCAATCCCAAGTATCCAACAGCCAAATCCCAATCCCATCCAGCAGCCAGATCCCAATCCCAGGGTATCCAGCAGCAACCAATCCTGTGAAATCCAGGAGCAGATCCCATCCCATGTTATCCAGCAGCTGGATCCCAGTCTGGATCCCCAGTCCCGGGTATCCAGGAGCAGATCCCAATCCCAGTCACATCCACCAGCCAGATCCCAGTCACATCCAGCAGCAGATCCCAATCCAGCCATTTTTTCCATGCCTCTTTCCAAATGTGTCTGTTTCCAGGGGAATGTGGGTCTGGGATGGGCCTGTCCACATCTGGCCCCAGAAAACATCTTGCACACAGGAGCTGCAGATGTTGAGCAGGGAGAAACATCTGGGCTGCTTTGACAGGGGGAGCCAGAAATTCATGGAATGGGAGACAGTGCCCAGCAGGGCCAGGGAGCTTCCACGGGGAAAATCCCACCCCACAGCCCCTCTCCTCCCTGCCCTGAGCCTCCTCTGCCCCTCAAAAGCTGCTGGAACCCCAGGATGGACCCCACAAAGATTCCTGAAGGACAAATCCACAGGGAGACCTTCCTGGATAACCGTGGATATCCCAAACTGCAGCACTGGCACGGGACCACCCACCCAAATCCACCCATCCAGAGAGATCCCAGGGCATCCCCAGCACAGCCTCCCTCCCAGGAGCCCTGTGCCTCAGTTTCCCCAGCCATGAAGTGGGAATGCTGGCTCTGGCACATCCCTGGCCTTGTGCCATCCATAAATTGGGAATGCTGTGTCCAAAAACTGCCTGACTCTGGCACATCCTTGCCCTCATGCCTCAGTTTCCCCATCTATGAATTGGGAATGCTGGCTCTGGCACACCCTTGATCTCATGCCTCAGTTTCCCCATCCATAAGTCAGGAATGCTGAGCTCATACCCAGCCAGGCTGGCACATCCCTGGCCTCGTGCCTCAGTTTCCCCATCCATAAATTGGGAATGCTGGGTCCAAAGCCAGCCTGGCTCTGCCACATCCTTGTCCAGAGATGTATGAAGCACAAATTGGTTCATATCCAACCAGGCTGGCACATCCCTGGCCTTGTGCCTCAGTTTCCCCATCCATAAATCAGGAATACTGGCTCTGGCGCTTCCTTGGGCTTGTGCCTCGGTTTCCCATCCATAAATTGGGAATGCTGTGTCTGGCACATCCTTGACCTTGTGTCATCCATAAATTTGGAATGCTGGGTCCAAAGCCAGCCTTCCCAATGGCTCTGACACATCCTTGGGCTCGTGCCTCAGTTTCCCCATCCATGAATTGGGAATGCTGGGTCCATACCCAGCCAGGCTGGCACTTCCCTGGCCTTGAGCCTCAGTTTCCCTCATCCATAAATTGGGAATTTATGCTGGCTCTAGCACATCCTTGGCCTCGTGCCTCAGTTTCCCCATCCATAACTCAGGAATGCTGGGTCCATCCCCAGCCAGGCTGGCACACTCCCAGCCCCGCTGCTCCATCCAGGACTGACCTACTTCCCTCCAGCAGAACTTTCTGCTCCACTTGTTTGACCCAGCACCTTTCTGTTTGCCCAGAGCCGGGAGCGTTTCCCCTTGGGCACACACAGAGGGAACGCTTGCTGGAGACACAAACCCCTGCTCTGTGCATCCCTGCAGGAGCCCAGAGCCCTTTCCCCGCTGAAATCCACCCTGGAGCGCTGCAGCCTTTGGCTTTGCCCCCTTTTCCCCCGTGCCTGTGCTGGTTTTGGGGACAGGGAGGAGAAAGGTGACATTGTTCCGTGCTGGAAGCAGCAGCAGCATCCCAGCTCCCGGCCTCTGTGGCTGCCTCAGTCATGGGTGTTTGCATATGTTAAAAATATTTAGTCCAGTGCTAAAAAAAATATTATCCCCGAGCTGTTGGGGCCAGCTGAGCATAATGGCACCTATGTGTCCGTGTGCTCAGAGGCACACAGGGCTCCTCTTTGCCTCTGGAGCCATCCTGGGCTGCAGCAGGGATGCTGGGAGGGATCCTGGGGCTGCTGGGAATGCTGCTCTGCCTCTGGGATGGAGGGTTTGGGGGTGATCCCAGTGCTGCTGCCTGCTGGGAATGCTGTTCTCCCCCTAGAAAATGGGTTTGGGGCTGCAGCAGGGATGTGGGAGTGATCCCAGTGGGAATGCTTCTCTCCCCCTGGGAGGGGATTTGGGGCTGGGGGAGCTTTGTGGTGGGAATGATCCTGGAGCTGCTGCCTGCTGGGAATGCTGCTCTGCCCCTAGAAAAGGGGTTTGGGGCTGCAGCAGGGATGCTGGGAGTGATCCCAGTGGGAATGCTTCTCTCTCCTTGCAAAAGGGCTTTGGGGCGGGGGGGCTTGGTGATGGGAGTGATCCCAGTGCTGCTGCCTGCTGGGAGTGCTGTAAGCCCCCTGGGAGAGGGGTTTGGGGATGCTGGGAGTGATCCTGGAGCTGCTGCCTGCTGGGAATGCTGCTCTGCCCTGGGATGGGGCTTTGGGGCTGCAGCAGGGATGCTGGGAGTGATCCCAGTGCTGCTGCCTGCTGGGAATGCTGTTATCCCCCTGGGAGAAGGGTTTGGGGATGCTGGGAGTGATCCCAGAGCTGATGCCTGCTGGGAATGCTGTAATCCCCCTAGAAAAGGGTTTTGGAGCTGCAGCAGGGATGCTGGGAGTGATCCTGGAGTTGCTACCTGCTGGGAATGATGCTCTTTTCCTAAAAAAGGGCTTTGGGGCAGGGGGAGCTTGGTGGGGCAGTGGGGTGTGCAGGGCAGGGGGGATGAAAGGTCACACAAAGGTGTTGGCTGTAGGACAAAGCAACAAAAGCTGGGCAGAGTGCTGAGCTCCAGCTGCTGGGAATGGCTCCCCAAATCCGTGGATGCAGGGCTGAGACCTCGCCAGCTCCATCCACCCCCTCCCAGGCTCAGCTGTGCCCGTGGCCTGGAGGTACCCAGAGCTTCTGGGAACGGGGAGAAGCTTCCAGCTGAGTTCCACAGAAAGAATTCCAGGACAGGCTGCGAGTGTGGGAGGGAAAACATTTCCCTGCAGTAATCTCCCTGTGAGGAGCAGCAGAAAGGAGCGTGGAGTTTGTTCTGGCTGCAGGAGGAAGACAGCAGCGAGCTGCAGCAGCACTAAGGGATCATTTCCTCGGCTTTTTTCCCTTATTATATTTATTTTTCAAGCGGGAAAAGGAGCTGGAGGAGGGCGTGGAGGTGAAATAATCCTGCCTGGAGAGCGTGAAGGGATCATTATACCCCGTCCTTGGGCTTTTTTGGAGGTTTTCCCCCCCTTTTCCGAGGGTTCTGCGGACACTGCGGCCATTCATGGCTCGGCTGGGGGTGTGAGGGGCGCGTGGCCGGGCGGGAGACGGGAATAATTCCTGCACAATGTGGAGCAGGGAAAAATGGCCCGGTTGTCTGAGGTGGATGGAGCTGGATGTATGGAAGTGTGAGAGCATCAATGCAGCCATTTATGAGCGGAGCTTTTCCCCCCTGAATAAACTGCGCAGCTCCGAGGAAAAATGTAAATGTTCGGGAGCCCTCGGAGACAGGATTTCGGGGAAAAATAAGGACAGCTTTCAGGGCTGGGGGGGAGAAGGGCCTCCTGCAGCCCCCCACTGCTGGGCCAGGGATTATTTTCCTCCGTGGTTCTCCCTGTCCCCAATTTAAAGGAATTTGTGTCCCGGTGTCCCAGGGAAGGTTCCCCACCCGCCTTGGAGCTGGGGAATTCCTCGGTGAAAGGTTCCATTCATCCCTGCCCTGCTTCCCTCTGCAGCCACCACACCACACCCTGGGCCTCTGCTCTCCTTCCCATAGCTGCATTCCCACATGGAAGGCTGGGAAGGGCTGGGAAGGGATGCTCCAACACTGTCCTGGCAAAGGGATAATCTCCCCTGTCTTGGTCCTGATTTCCAGCCTGGAGCTGCTTGGACTGGGGGCTTGAGGAGCCTGAGAGAACAGGAAAATGGGGGAGATGGGTGGTGCTGCCTCCAGAATTCCCATCCGTGACTGGGGCAGTGGAAGGTGTCCCTGCCCATGGAATGGGATGAGCTTTCAGGTCCCTGCCAGCCCAGACCATCCTGGAATGCCACAGATCAGCCCCTGGCTGGTGTCTGGGGTTGGATCCTCAGCCCCTTCCTTGGAGCCAAGGAAAGGGTGTTCCCTCAAGGAAAAATCAGGGAAAGAGCCCCAGGTGTGTTGAACTTGGAGAAGAAGCAGCTGAACCAGTGCAGCACTGGGAGGGTACTGGGAGAATTGGGATGCCACCAGCAGCATCCAGGAGTGTTCTCCCATGGAGAGCTTGGGATTGTTGGGATGTGCTGGAGGCAAAGTAGTAAAAAACCCAATATTTTAGTTCTGGGTTTCATCCAAAATAGGTCTTGGATGGAATTGCAGAGGCTTTGGATCTGAAAGAGTGGATCTTATTTCATAGATTTAGTTTTAATATGTATTTTTTCATGTATGTACCCCATGTATTATTTAGACCATCCATATAAACCCCATATATTGTATATATATTATACTTTAATATATTTCCACACACATCATAGATTATATTCACCATATTTTTCTGTGTATCCACACATCATCTGTTATCTAGATCTTATATTTTTAATATATTTATTTACACACAGCCCATATTTCTCGAGGGGGTTGGAGAGAAAACCCAGGGATCGGAGCTTTTCCATGTCCCAGCCATATCCCAGAGATGCCAGGAAATGTTTGCTCTCTTCTGAAGCTGGAAAAATGCCAGAAAAGAGGAGGAAAAAAAGTTGTTAAACTCCCAATAATTAAATGTGAGCAATTCAAACCCAGTTAGGAGTTGGTGCATCCCAGTTATCACCATCAAAAATGGCCTTTTCCAAGGATTCCCAAGGATTTCCAAGGATTTCTGCAGCCGCTGCTGTAAATAGGGATCTGCTCCTCCAGGGGCTTGGATGGACTCCAGGCCAGGGGTTTGATTGCAATTCCACTCTATTGCCAGGATTAAAGGAGGGCTCTCCACGCTCGGGGAGTGCCGGGAATACTCCAGGGAGCTCTGGGAATACCCTGGGAATACTCTGGGAATATCCCAGGAATACTCCAGGAATACTCCAGGGAGCTCCAGGAATAACCTGAGAGTACTCTGGGAATACCCTGGGAACACTCTGGGAATACCCCAGGAATACTCTGGGAATGCCCTGGGAATACTCCAGGAATACCCCATGGATACTCTGGGAATACCCTGGGAACACTCTGGGAATACCCCAGGAATACTCTGGGAATACTCCGTGAATACCCTGGGAGCACTCCAGGAATACTTTGGGAGCACCCCATGAATACTCTGGGAATACCCTGGCTACACTCTGGGAATACCCCAGGAATACTCCAGGAATACTTTGGGAATACCCCGGGAGTACCCCAGGAATACCCTGGGAATACTGTGAGAATACCCTGGGAATGCTGTGAGAATACCCCAGAAATACTCTGGGAATACCCCAGGAATACCCTGGGAATACCCCAGGAACACCCCAGGAATATGGCGCTGTGGGAGATGCGCTGAGCCCGGAGTCAGATATTCCATTATTTCACAATTCCTCCATCAATTCCCCCTGAGACTGGGCAAACCCCCCGGATCTCCTGCCCATCCAGGGAGCGTTCGCCAGGTCCCCAGGCGGGCTCTGCCCCCGGAGGAGGCTCTGGAGCAGCTCCCGAGGCTCCCATGGGATGAGCTCCTTGAGCTCCTTTGATATCGGAGCCGGGGCTGGCGGCGCTCCCCCTCTGGCAGCGCCGCCGAAGCGTTGCCAGCGGAGCCGCGCTTCCAGAGGGGCCTGGAAATGCAATCCATGATCTGATAGTTGGGAGCAGCTTTTTTAACTAAGGCTCGGGCCGGGGGCTGGCTGGGGAGGTGGGGAGGGGGGGTGTCCCCAGGGCTTTGGCGCATCCCGGCCTCTGGCACCCTGGGCAGCTCCAGGGCTCACTTTTCCTCTGGTGTCACATTTGGAATGAAGCCTTTTTGCCCCTTTCTATCCTCTTTTACCCCTCTTTCTGTCCCTTTTCACCCATTTCTATCTTTCCCCTCCCTCATTCCTATGCCTCTTTTATCCCACTTCCATTTTCCCCTTTCTGTACCATCCCCCCCCCCTTTCTATTCATTTCCCTCCCTTTTTTCATTTCCCTTTCCCCCTTGTATCCCACTTCCCTTTCTTTCTGTCACCTTTATTTCCCTTTCCATTCTTTTCCCTGGCTATCCCCATTTCCTCTTCCCCCTTTTCCCCCTTTCTTTTTCGCCCTTTCTATCCCTCTTTATTCCTTTTCCTCTTACATCCCTTTTTTCCTCCTCTTCTTCCCTCTCTATCCCTTTTTCCCCCCTTTCCATCCTCCCCCCCTTTCCCATCCATTTTTCCTCTTTCCCTTTCTCTCCTTTTTCCCTTTCCCTTTTCCCCCCCCATCCCTCCTTTCTCTCCTTTTTTCCCTTTCCCTTTTCCCTCCCTTCCCCCTTTTCTACCTTTCCCCTTTCCCTTTTCTACCCTGTTTTGCTTCTCCTTTCACTTTTCCTCCCCTTTCTACCCTTTCCTTTTTTCCCTTTTCCCCCTTTTCTACCCATTTTTCTTTCCCTTTCCCTTTCCCTTTCCCTTTCCCTTTCCCTTTCCCTTTCCCTTTCCCCCATTTTTTATCTCTCTTTCCCTTTCCTCCATGTTTTATCTCTCCCTTTCCTTCTTCCCCTTTTCTCCCCATTTTTTCTCTCCCTTTCCC
>JAWWMS010000028.1:19354478-19366411 GCA_035048045.1 Chlorospingus semifuscus
CTCCCTTTTCCTTTTCTCTCCCCATTTTCTCTCTCCCTTTCCCTTTCCCCCCCGTTTTCCTCCCCCATTCCCTGTCCCCTTTCCCCCCAGCCGGTGCCGGGATGGGATCATTCCCGTTCCCCTGCGCTCCTCTCCTTCTCCCGTATCCCAGCTGGTGTGCGCTACTGGCTGGTGCCGCGCGAGGGGCGTGAGCAGCTCCGTGCCTGTGGTCAGTGATGAAGACTTTCTGCTCTTTTCATCCCCGCAGCACGGAGCCACCGCTCAGGGCCAGCCGGCAGCTCCTAATCCCCGAATTTTGGCCTTTTCCAGCCCCTTCCCAGCAGAATGCAGCCTTCCCCTCCGGCCGCCTGATGATGAGGTGAGTGAGTTCCCTTTCCTTTGCTGCCTGATGTCATAAAAGTGGGATTTTTCCTGGGGGGAAGCCTGGGGGGAAGGGGAATGTGCTCTTTGCCACACGTCGCTGCTGGGGGGTCACTCCAGCGCTTTCCCAGGGCTTGTTCCCCTCGGCATTCCCGGCTGGAAGCTCCTGCATTTCCCTCTGCAGACACAACTTTCTCCCCCTCCTTTCCCCCCTCTCTGCCTCATTCAATGACTCAACGAGGTTTGTCAGAGTTAAAAAATGATGCTCTTTGCTCAAACTATTCGGGATATTTGTGTCATCCCAGAACTTGCAGAGGAAAATCGTTGCCATTCCCATTCCTCCCTCCCGAGGCCGAAGCTGCCCCCGGGCCCCCTCTTGGGGCTGCTGCTGCTCCCGGGTCCCCCCTGCTGCTCTTGGCCACTGTCACCGCCCGTGACGGTGCCACCCCTGCCAGGAAAGTGTCACCCAGAGCCACCCCTGGCAGAGCAGGAGTTAATCCCACCCCCCCTTTTCCCCCCTCCCTCGACTTCAGCTGCAAAAAATATGAAGTGAGGATGGATCCGCTCATCTGCGGAGCAGAGGAGTTGCTTTGATGTCGGTCCTGCTGTCGGTCCTTCCTTTCCTCCTTCCCCCCTTAACCCTTCCTGCCTGGAATTGCAGCCCCCCCCACCCCAGCCCTGGGAATTCCGTGTGTGTGGCAGGGGGGACACACGGGGGGCTGGAATTCCCTTTTGATTTGGCACCCCGTTCTTGGGATGCACATCCCCAAGGGGACACCAGGGACAGGGAGAGGGTGGCGAGCGCCTTGTCACCTGTGGTGGCCTGGGAGAGCTGAGCTTGGAGGTGTTGGATGTTGTTGGGGTGGGATTTTTCCTTGTGGGGGGATTTCAGGGGGTTTTAACCCCATTTTTGCACCTCTGGAGAAAAGCGCCGCTGCCGCTTTAAGGCAGAAGTGTCCCTGTAAGTGACTTTCCATTTGCTGTTTTGGAGAGCCGAGAATTCGGTTTCCCAGATTTCCTCTGAGTTGTGTGCAGGAGGCAGAGGGAGTTAAAAATGACTCGGGGAACCTTCAGCAACTGCAAGGCAGAGGGGAACAAAAAAAGGGGGGGAAATAATGTGTAGGGCACACACTGAGATTTGGGGAGGCAGGAAAGATTTAGGGAACAAAATAAAAGAGATTTAGGAGAGAAAAAAGGTATCTGCTACTGTTTCCATTTGGCTTCCTGATGTTGTTCCCAAATCCCTGCCTGGGGATCAGGGAAATGGGGAATACAGGGAGCTGGGAGGATGCAGCACCCCGGGTACCCAGGGGTTAACAGCCCTCACCAGCTGGGGAGCATCATAAACTCCAGCCCTTCCCCACCAAATTAATTCACACTTTCTTTTCCTGATGTTTGCCCTGGGAAGGGTGAAAAAAATAAAAAAAAAAAAAAATTAAGAAAGGAGGGAAAAGAAGAGGAAAGGGGAGAAAAAAAACCCTAAATAAATAATGGGCTGGAAGGGGCTGGGGAAGGCTCTGGTTCCTCAATTAGCTGGGAATTGCCTGCTCCCGACCAACGGAAGGCAGCAGCAGCAGCGTTGGAGCCTCTGGATTTGTGGAGCTCTCTCCAAGTGCCAAGTCTGGTTGTGCGGGACTTTGGAGGGGTAGGTGGAGGAATCCGAGCGGCTCGGCTCCCTTAACCCCTTCGGGGCCGAGCGGGTTTGGGAGCGCGGCTCGGGCAGCGCCGAACCCGGCCGCGGCTCCGCAGGGAGGGAGGGTTTGGGTGTGGAGAGCTCGGGAGAGGAGATTCCTGCAGCTGGGAATTCACCTGCAGGAGTGCTGGGAGGGTGAGCTGGGCTGGGTGTCACCCTCGGTCACTGGGGACACCTGGGACTGTGACACAGAAGGGTTTGGGGAGGAGCAGGGGGTCAGGGGGTATCCCCGTGCATGGAAGGGGAAGCTGAGGGATTTTGGGGCTGTGGGGAGGGTCAGGGAGTATTCATGATCCTTGTGGATGGGAGGAGAAACTGAGGGATTTTGGGATGTGCAGGGAGTCAGGGGGTACCAATGATCCCTGTGCATGGAAGGGGAAGCTGAGGGATTTTAGGGATGAGCAGAAGGTCAGTGGTATCAATGATCCTCGTGCATGGAATGGAAGCTCAGGGATTCTGGGATTGTGGAGAGGGTCAGGAGGTATCCATGATCCTTGTGCATGGGAGGAGAAGCTCAGGGATTTTGGGATTGTGCAGAAGGTCAGGGAGTATCCCTGTGCATGGAAGGGGAATCTCAGGGATTTTTGGAATGTGCAGAAGGTTAGGGAGTATCCATGATCCTTGTGCATGGAGGAGATGCTCAGGGATTTTGGGATTGTGCAGAAGGTCAGGGAGTATCCATGATCCTTGTGCATGGAAGGGGAAGATCAGGGACTTTGGAGAGGGTCGGGAGTATTCACGATCCTTGTGCATGGAAGTGGAAGCTGAGGGATTTGGGGGATGTGCAGAAGGTCAGGGGGTATCCATGATTCCTGTGCATGGGAGGGGGCGCTGGGGGTTGTGCTGTCCACATCCATGGCGTGTGGTTCCCTGGAGCAACCACCGGGGAACAGAGGGCACACAGGGGCAGGGCACGAACAGGAGGGAGCAGAGGGCACACAGGGGCAGGGCACGAACACAGGGCACACAGGTGTAGGGCATGAACAGAGGGCACACAGGTGTAGGGCATGAACAAGAGGGAGCAGAGGGTACACAGGTGTAGGGCATGAACAGAGGGCACACAGGGGCAGGGCATGAATGTGAAGGGATAAAAGGATGGGCTGAAGAACAAGAGGAGCAGATGCCTGAAGCTTTCTGCTGTGGTGTTTCTCTGTTTGGGTGAGTGCTCAAAGCCTTCTGAAATTGTGTGGTGGCACTCTGTGTGTTGTGGTCACCTTGGCTGTGACACAGGACAGCAGCCACCAGGGATGGGTTTCCCTTTGGAGCATCTCCTGAGGGTACCAGGATCCGGTGCCTCAGGCTTTGGAACAGAGAATCCACGGATCAAACCACTATGGAAGAAGTTGAGAGCCAGAACCTGAAGTATCCCAGAAGAGCATGGGTCATCCATGTCCAAGAAATCCATCTGGATTTATCCCAGCTCCAGCTGCAAAGGGAATTCCCATGCCAAAGCTTTAGGATGCAGTTAGTGATGAGCATTCCCACGAGCAGGGTCCTGCCTGGGGCTGCTCCCACCCCATTCCCTGTGGGATGCACTCAGGGACACCAGGACAGACAAACCCGACGCGGGATGGACTCTGCTCTGTGAGGACACTCATCTCCCTTCTCCAGGATCCTGCTCCAGAGGGATGGGATCCAGCAGGGCCTGGCCCTGTCCCCTGTGTTTTCCTTTGGGTTTGAATCTGTTTTCTTTGGGTTTGAGGGTTGGTTCCTGGTCAGCTGTCACCGCTCTGGGGTTGGGAATGTGGCACAGGAGTGCCCAGGGCTGGCAGGGCCAGGGGCAGGTGTTTGCTCTGGCCTCCTCCAGCTGCTCCCATGCCAGCCCTCCCTGCATTCCCACCTGCGTTCCAGGCTGGCATGGGCCTGGCACCCGCTCCTTCCCTTCTCCTGCTCTTTTCCAGCCCTGTGGCCCCAGGCAAAAGCAGCTCCTTGAGGGAGATCTTCTCCAGAGGCTCCTGGAAAATGCATCAAAAGGACCAATGTCTCCTTCAGAACTCAGCCTCTTTTTGGGTTGAATCTGCTGCCTTTTAATTAAGGAATGCTGCCTGTCCCTCCTGCTTGGGAGGCAGGGATGGATCAGCTGAGAAGTTCTAACTGGAGTAGCCATGGCAGGGAGAAGGTTGGAGGGGAAACTGAGGCAGCACTGGTTCAGATCCAGGTATTCTCCCATCCCTTCTCCATCTTTCCTGGGATCCTTTTGGCTTCCTGGCCCTTCAGGCCAACCTTGGCCAAGTGTCCTCAGACTGGTGGCTGGGTCAGTTGTGCTTTTGGGTATTTTTCCTTCTAAACCAGGGAATTTGGCTTCTCTGAATGTTTCCCTGAGCTTTGCCAGAGTCTACTCCTCCATCATCCATTAGTGATGGATCAAACGATGAACCCAGAGCAGGATTTCCACTGAGATCCCAATTCCCACGCTGATTATCAGGGATAAACGCAAATCCCTGGCCTGGAGCACCCTGGGCACTTCCTGACCTCCCTCAGAGCTGGGGATGCATCCTTGGATCTTGAAGGGAAGGGCTGGAAGGAGCTGGAGCATCCCAAACCTGTCTGGCATCCCTGGGGATGGGCTGATAGGTGGGGCGGGCAATTCCCACATCCATGGCACTGCTCCTTGGGATGGAGGAGGATTTTCCCTCCCATCCCTGCCATGTTTTGGGGCCTTCCTTGGCCAGAGTCCTGAGGAAGATGGGCAGGGAGGATTCCCCCTTTTTCCCAGGGAGATGGGCACAGAGGATTCCCACATTTTCCCAGCAAAGTGCCCAACTCAGTGCTGGAGCTCCTGGGAAGGGGCTGGGATGTGGGAGATTTGGGATGTGGGGTCTGTCTGTGCTGGGTCTCTGCCTCATCCATCCCATTGCCATCCTCTTGGGAATTACAAAAATCCTGGATTTATGGGTGGAGCATTGAAATGGAAAATTTAGGGATTTTTTTTTGTCTATCTCCATTGGCATTAATCCATTAATTCCTCCACCATTTGGGAGGAATAAACCCTTTTTTTCCATAATATCGTCCCCTCAGCTGTAGCGGAGCAGCAAGTGGCTTCCCGTTGCATTCCCAGGAACACCAGGATGAAATCCAAGGATATTTTATCCATGGATATGGATTTTATAGGTTTTTATCCATTATTCCATGGATAAAATCCTTCTGACCAGGTGTTGGTGGCTTTTTCTCCCTCTGGGATAGGGAAGTGTTTCCTGAACGTTTATTTATTGTGCCACACTGAAGGGACCAGCCATGAACTGGGAGCAAGGAATTCTGAATGGGGAATTCTGAGAGAGATATTGCAGGCAAGGACTTGTGAGCAGGGAGTTCTGAGCAAAGAATTGTGAGGAGGGAATTGCCAGCAAGGAATTCTGAACAAAGAATTTCCAGCCAGGAATTGTGAGTAGGGAATTACAGTCAAGGAACCGTGAGTGATCCAGTTGGAAGCATGGAATTACAAGCAAGGAATTGCAAGGTGGGTGTTCCCTGGAGAATCCTGGAGGGATCCCTTCCTCCATCTCACTGCTTTTCCCTCTGCAGTGCATTTTTGGAGCAGTGCTGGGGATGCCTGCAGGTGCTCTGCATCCCGGGAGTATCCATGGGAAATATCCAAGGAGAAACATCTGAGCTAGAGCACCGAGCCTGGGGCTTGTCATTCCCAGGGGAGCTGGGAGAGATCCTGCCAGGAGCTTAAATCCAGTTTTAGTGCAAAACCTGGGAGCCTCAGCTCAGGATCCCTGCTGGAGGGAAGGTTCCTGGAGGAAGCAGCATTCCCATCGCTCCAGCTCCAAGCAGAACGTGCAGGGATGAGGAATTGAGGAAGAGGTTATGCAATCCAGGGTGAAATCCCTGTCCTGTGGAGAGCCTGGAGCAGCCTCTGGCCACCAGTGTCAAATCCCTGCTTCCATCAGCCACAGGGATGGGGCCAGGATCCCTCAGCCGTGCCTGGCTGCTGGCAGGGAAGAGCAGGAATCCTCACTTATCCCCAAGCACTCCCCTGGGCCGGGCCATCCCTGCTGCCAGCTGCCATCCCTGCCCTCCCCAGGGTGATTCCCAGGGGCAGGTTCCTCTGGACACTCTCCTTTTCCAGCAGGGAGGAATCCTGGCTGGAGGACACGGCCAGAGCTCCCTGGATGGGCTGGGAATGTGAGCCAGGAGAATTTTCCCAACTAAGGGTTCACCCCGAGGTCGTGGGGAGGGTTACATGGCTCCAATCCAGGCTGCATCCCGAGGGATTTTTCAGTGGAATGTCCCTCCCCTGGCTGGCAGGGGTCACTGCTGGCAGCACTGGAGCCATCCAGGGGATTTTGGAGCATCCAAAGGCAGCAGGAGCTTCCCTGAGCATCAGGCAGTGGCAGCAGCCATGGGAGCGGCTTTGGCTTGTGAGGGATATCTCCATGGAGTCCTGCATCCCTGTGGGATGGCTTAGGGTGGGGCTGGATAAACCCTGGAGGTGGGAATGGCTGGATGGACATCCCAGAGAGTGCTGGGTGTGGGAATGCACATCCCAGTGGGAGCTGGATGTGAGGGGTGGAATCCCAATGGGATCTGGATGTTGGGGATGAAATCCCAATAGGAACTGGATGTGGGGGATCCACATCCCAGTGAATGCTGAATGTTGGGGATGAAATCCCAATGGGATCTGGATGTTGGGGATGAAATCCCAATAGGAGCTGGATGTGGGGGATCCACATCCCAGTGAATGCTGAATGCTGGGAATGCACATCCCAATAGGAACTGGATGTTAAGGATGAAATCCCAATAAGGACTGGATATTGGAGATGCACATCCCAATGAATGCTAGATCTTGCGGGTGAAATCCCAATAGGAGCTGGATCTTGGGGATGAAATCCTAATAGGAGCTGGATATGGGGAATGAAATCCCAATGAATTCTGGATGTTGGGGATGAAATCCCAGTAGGATCTGGATGTTAAGGATGAAATCCCAATAGGATCTGGATGTGGGGGATCCACATCCCAGTGAATGCTGAATGTTGGGGATGCACATCCCAATAGGATCTGGATGTTGGGGATGAAATCCCAGTAGGATCTGGATGCTGGGGATGTCCATCCCACTCCAACCAAACCCACCAGAGGGGCCCAGCTGAGCACCCCCTCTGATTTCAGCACAGTGGCTGAGTTTTCCTGAAGCAGCAGCTGATTCCAGCAGCCAGGAATGCTCAGAGGAAGTGATTTTATTTCCCTGCTGGAGGAAGCTGCAGCTCTTTGAAGTGGGCCCAGAACCTCGGGGGGCTTCAACCTTTAGCATCAGGGTTGGATCACCCCAACCCCAAATCCAGGGATTGTGGCCACTGAGGGGTGTCCAGGGCACTGCTCACACCCCATTTTGGGAGGAAAGCAGGGGATTTAGTGCCTGCAGGAGCCCAGATGTGGCTGGGTGGGATTTGGGTCCTGCTGCTCTTGGGAACATCTGGCTTTGCCACTGTGTCCCGAGGCACTGGAAATGGTCACATCCTGATTCCGGAGCAGCTCCCGGCTTTGGGATGAGGTTTTAGGGCTGGGCCTGTCTGGGTCATTGTAAAACTCCTTTGTGCTTTGGGGCTGTGGCTGCCTGCCCTAAAATTCACCCCAAAAAGGCACCTTCTTCTTTTGGAGCTGTGAGAATCCAGCTGGAAGCTGCAGAAATGACTCTGTGATGGGATCATCCCTCAGTGACCATCACTGGGATCCTGGACGGGAGTAATGGGAATGTGGGTGGGTTTGGGTCAGTTCCCAAGTGAGTCCCACTCCATGGAATGAGGGGCAGGCAGTGGCAGGGACAGAAGAGCCCCCCATGGGTCTGTTTGGAGCCTTTTTGTTCATTATTCCATGAAAAAGTCAGGATGCTGCTGTAGCAGCCCCACAGAGCTTTGGGGGGAGACCCCCACAGCATCCTCCTCCCTTCCCAAAATCCCTGACTCCTGGAGCATCTTCCCATCGGAGCTCCAAGGCCTGGATGTCCCTGCAGGCCCAGCTTGGAGCCATCTGCTGCACCCCTGGGATGTCATTCCCATGTGAGCCTGGTGCTCCCTTCTCCTGGATCCGTGCCCTGGAAGCCACCTCAGAGTGACATGGGGCAGGCAGGACAGTCAGGAATGGCCTCTGCAGCCTTTGGGGTTTGCTGTGCCAGGGAATTCTGCACGTGCAGAGTCCTGAGGAGCCCTCAGGGGACACAGGGGAGGTGCTCAGGGCTGCTGCAGGATGCTCCCAGCCTCAAGAGGAGCTCTGTGCCTTGGGAATCCTCATTTGGCTCCATCCGTGGGTCCTGCTCCATCCTCTCCATGGGGATGGGGACTGCAAAGGCTGCAGGAGCTCTGGAGGGAGAGGATTGATCCAGATGCAGCCCCTGGGATGCTGAGGGAGTGCTGGGTGCCCGGAATTCCAGAATCTCCATGATTCCCTGTCACTCCACAAAGCTTTCTCTGGGCTTCCCATGGGCTCCACCAAGGGACAGCCCAGGAATGCTGGCCCAGCAGGAATTGGTGTCCTGGGGAAGGAAGGCAGGATCCCACCCAGAGGGTCACCCAGACACCTGCCAAGGTTGGTTCCTCTGCCAGGGATTGGTGATCCCATCACCTCTGCCTTGCTCCCTGAGAATATTCCCTTTGGAATTAGAAGGTAGTGGAAGGATGCTGGACATGTCCATGAGCCCACACTGCTTCTGTTGGGTTCCAGTCCCAGATTTAAAGCTCCAGGTGGTTTTTCAGCCCAGAAAATCCCAATTTTTCCTTCACTCCCAGCACCCTCAGCTCTATCTGGGCCTGAACTTTTGCCCTGCAGACAGAGCTGGATTTAATTGTGCCCCATAAAGCAGCTCCAGCTCTTCCCTCCAGGAAGGTTCATGAGGAGGATGGAAAATAGGCCCTTAATGCCCTAAGAATTCACCTCTCTTCCCCCATCTTCCCTTCCTTGAACTTTTAAGCTCATCCAAAAAGCTCCATACGTTGATGGCAGGGCTGGGATGCTGCAGCTTTGCCAGGAGGGCAGGATTTCCATGGAGTTCTAAGTGGAAGCAAATGGTTTTAAAGGAAATTAAGTTTACAGCTCTATAAAAAAAAGGCATTTTATTGCTTTGCTTTGCCTGTCAGTCAGGAGAGGCAGGAGGTAAAGGAATGCTCAGAGGCTGGAGGCAAAGACGAGCAGACCCATGGATCTCCAGGTGGATGGATTTGGGCCCTGGAAAATCCTGGATGCTTGGAAGTGATGCTTAGGATGCTCCATGCTCTTAAATGTTGGCTGGGGATGCAGACACAGCAACACCTCAGGGTTTATTTACGGGGGAAAAATAGCAAATCCCTGGGATTTATTAATGAATCTCCTCCCATGGCATTGATTGGAGGGCTTGGGGTAAGCAGGAATCAAATGGTGGCGTTGGATGTCCATGGAAGGCAGCAGGAAGGGAGGCAGGGGAGGGGTTGGTGCCTTCATGATCCAGGCAAGGAGAGGCCTTTGGGATTCAGCTGGGTCTGTCTGTGCATGTCCAAAGGAGCTGGGAAATCCCATGGGATGGGGAGGGTGACAGCCATGGCCTGTGCATCCAGGCAGCTGAGCATGGCATGGCCCCAGTGCCACCCACGGGGATATATCTGCTCTGGATCCCTGGATGTGCCTTCATGATCCAGGCAAGGAGAAGCCTGTGGGACCCAGCTGGATCCATCTGTGCATGTCCAAAGGAGCTGGGAAGATCCCATGGGATGGGGAGGACGACAGCCAGTGGGGACCTGAGCATGACATGTCCTCAGTGCCACCCATGGGGACATCCCTGCTCTGGATCCTGGATGTGGCTGGAGCTGAAGGCTCTGCTGGGCTCCTTTGGGGCTGCACACCCCCTCCTCCCCAGGTGGGGGAAGAGAACCCGTGCAGAGATATCACTATAAATCATTGCCCCAAAGAATGAGAATTCGCCCATAATTTGCCAGTATTTTGTTGCCTAAGCTTTGTCTCCAGTTCAACAGAAGTTTCCAAGATCCATAATTCTACCCTCCATGGATGATTTGCTCATTGCAGCTCCAACACAAGCAGAGATAGAGCAAACCCGTGCTAGTGTTGTTACTGAAATCCAAAATGCTGGGCTTGAAATTTCTGCAACAAAAATCCAAGAAGTTCCACCCTAGAAGTATCTAAGATGGAAGATGACTGAAAAAACAGTAACACCACAAAAGATACAGCTCCAGACCAGCGTCAGCAATCTGCAAGACTTACAACCACTTTTGGGAGAAATCCATTAGGTCAAACCTGTTTTGCTCCAAGGACAGCCCCAGGAGCAGCTGGGTGACGTGTGCCCATTGTCCCCTGGCCCAGGGGATGGGGCAGGGGCTGCTGTGGCTGTGCCCAGCCGGGGGGCTCTGTCTGTCCCCGAGCTGTGGGAGAGGCTCCGGAGCAGGAACTCCCCCTCTGCAGCCCCAGCTGTGTCAATAGAGCAGCAGCAACAAAGGGGCTCTTTCTCTGCCTCTGTTTGCGCAGGGGGACAGGGACAGCGGCACTGGGACAGCGGCTGCTGGGGACAGCCCTGCGCAGGGAGAGCTGTGGCTGCCCAGGAAGGAGCCGGCAGTGGGGTGGGATGAGGGAATCCTGCTTGTGTCATTAGAGCCAGTGTTATTTTCTTATTAATTATGTCCAGTTATTGCAGGTGATGGGAGGTTTACGTATTTAAATGGGGGAATCCTATTTCTATCATAGCCATTGTCATTTTCTTATTCATTATATCCAGTTTTTGCATATTATGGGAGGTTTATATATATATATATATATATATATATAAAAAAATGAGGGAATCCCATTTGTATCATTATAGCCATTGTTATTTTCTTATTAATTATATCCAGTTATTACATATCATGGAAGGTTTGCAAATATAAATGAGGGAATCCCATTTGTGTCGTTATAGCCATTGTCATTTTCTTATTAATTATGTCCAGTTATTACACATTATGGGAGGTTTATAAATACAAATGAGGGCATCCTCTTTGTATCATTATAGCCATTGTCATTTTCCTATTAATTATATCCAGTTATTTTCTTATTAATTATATCCAACTTTTACAGATTAGGGGAGGTTTTTTTATATATATATATATATATGTATATATATATATGTGGGAGAGTTAAGTCACAACATCCCTGGAAGTGTCCCTTCCTTCCTGTGATTCCATTAGATTTACTAACATATATATATATATATATATATGTGTGTGTGTGTGTGTATGTGGGTTTCCTTTTGGGGCTTTGTTGAGAGCAGAAGATCACTGAAGCAAGGGGAGAGCTGTCTCTGGAGCCAGGATTTTTCCCAAATATTTTCCAGGAGTTGGGGTGGCTGAGCACCCCTGGCTCTGCTGGCACATCCCTCCCTCCGTGCCTCTCCCCCATTCTCTCCATCCCCATCTCCAAGGACCCTCCCTGACAGGGGCATGTGGCGCATCCCAGGACAAAGGGGACACTGGTGGACACCACGGGGACAATGCCAGGCTCTTGACTGCTGCTCTCCCACCCAGTGATCCTGCAGGAACTTCTGGAGAGCCCTGCAGGACTCGAGCAGCTCTCCCTCACCAGAGCATCTCCAGGGATGCTGCCAGGGATGCTCTGCAGGCTCTGGAGCAGCAGCTGATCCCTGGAAACCACTGTGCTGTCCCTGTGCCCCCAGAGCAGGGCCAGCCCCAGCCCAGGTGCAGCAGCCTTGGGGGTTCCTGTGCTGTGCTTCCTCCTCCTCTGAGCCCCAGGAATCCTGTCCAGCCCCGGTGTCAGCTGTGAAAACAAGAGGAGCCCCTTCCTGCACGGCCCCTCCGGCACAGCTCAGCTCTGGGCTGGGCAGCTGAGGGGTCCCGGCACTGGGAGCACTGGGAAGCTCAGCTGTGGCCACTGGAGGATGCCCAGCCTCGTTGCACTGGGAGCACTGGGAAGC
>JAWWMS010000028.1:19366511-19377998 GCA_035048045.1 Chlorospingus semifuscus
GGAGCACTGGGAAGCTCAGCTTTAACCACTGGAGGATGCCCAGCCTCGTTGCACTGGGAGCACTGGGAAGCTCAGCTTTAACCACTGGAGGATGCCCAGCCTCGTTGCACTGGGAGCACTGGGAAGCTCAGCTGTCGCCACTGGAGGATGCCCAGCCTCGTTGCCAGCTCCCAAATATCGGATTCTGGGATTGAAGTGATGGAATGGGAGAGGTGAGTCACTGGATCCATGCATTGTAAAGGGAGAGGCTCAGAGGACACCCAAGTCCTGGTGGGAGTATGGAGCTTCTCCCGTTTTTCTCCCCAAATCTGTTCCTGCATTTTAAACCACACATTTCGGGATCTCATCCCTGCTCTTGGCACTGCTGCCATCCTGCTGGAGATCCCAGATTCTGCCTGTGTTTGTCACCAGCCAGGCTCCCAACACAGGGAATGTGCTCCAGGTCTGCTCCTCCCTTCTGCTGGTGGATAAATCCATGGAAGTTCCCTGCAGAGCTGCTGGGAATCTCGGGAAGCTTTGCTCCATCTTGAAGCCAAGGATGTGGCAGGAGGCTGTGCCCAAGCCAGTGTGCACCTGCCAGTGTCAGACTGGGAACAACTGGGATTCTGCCCCTTGGATCCCCATTTGCTCCAATACTGGATTTGGTGGTGGCACCATCCTGACGTCCCTGCTGTGACACCAGCCTGCTGGATGTGACATCCACCCCTTTTCCCTTTCCCACAGGCTGCCCAATGCTCTGAGGATGAGTAAGGCAGCGAGGGGATGAAGCAGAGCTGAGCAGAGCCTTTCTCACTCCCACTTGGCCTTGGGAAGCAGTGGATTTATGGGAGCATCCATGGAGATATAAATCAGCAGCTCTCCATGGCTGCTGCTGATTCCCACACACAGATCCATGGAAATCTCAGAGCTGACAGAGACAATCATTCCTGCTCCAGAGGCCTCTCCAGCAGGAGCAGGGGACTCCCAAGGAGAGGGGAACGTTTGTTCCTCAAAAAACCCTCCTTGCATGGAGCAGGGCTGGATTTTGGCGGCTCCTTCCCCAGCTGGATGCTCTGCCCCTGACCCAAGGGTCACCTCTGGGGACAAACCTGCTGTCCCCCGAGCTCTGAGGATGCCGTGGAGCTGCGATTCCCAGGATTCCACCACTCCTTGGAGCCGGGCAGAGGAAAACAAAGCCCTGCAATTAAAGAGCTTCTTAATTGCAGCGCTACACGCGGCTCTTCCGCTGCTTTCTAAGTTTGGGGCCGTAATTACAGCGGCAGGGAAAGGCAGCAGCTGCGGCCCCATGAGCCAAGCCCTGCCTTCCAGGGATTCTTGGATTTGACCGTCTGAATCCTGGGCTGCAGCCTGGCATGGGATGAAAGGGAAAAGCAACCCCAGCTCTGCTGGGCAGAGCCCTCGCAGCCCCTGCAGCCCCCACCAGGCTCCTGGGGCAGCGTTTGTTCCTCTTCTGCCTCTTTTTTTCCTCTTTTTAATGTTTTTTTGGGGTTTTTTGCAAAGCAGCTTTAAAAAAAACAACAACCCGGGGAGGTCCTGTCCTGGTGGATCCTTGCAAGTCTCAGTTTGGAAGCAGCAGCCAGGAAGATTAAAGGGTGCCTGGAGAGCAGGGCTGGGTGTCAGGATGCTGCATGGGCTGGGAGGGAGTTGTCCTCCTGCTGTCTGTCCCTGTCCCCAGCTCAGCTGGTTTTGGGGACAACCCATGCTGGTGAATCCATTCCCCTCTGCCTTGTAGGGTTGGTTTATTTGGGATCATCCTGCAGCATCCCCAGGCAGCTCTGGTTGCACCCTTGTGCCCAGAGGAGATGGGAAGTGTGGGCACAGCCGTGGCAGGCAGACACCCACACCCAGAATGAATGTTTCCCCTGTTTGTTCACGCCGTGGCTTTGAGGAATGAAGGCCACTTTCTGTGGCAGGAGGAGGATGTCTCGGGAGCAGGGGAGGGAAGCTGAATCCAGGCTGTGTTTTGGGTCCCCGATCCCGAATGTTTTCCATCACACAGGCAGGTTTGTGTGGGATCACCTGGGCAGGAAGCAGCGGGGAAAAGTGATACCCCTTCTCCAACACCCCTTTCCCCAAAATCCAGCAGCAGCCTGGGGTTTAATGGAAGAAGCAGCCACTACACAGCAGCTCCTGCTCCATGTGGGAAAATTATTACTTGCAATGTTTGGCTGGAAAAGGGAGGAAAAGGAGCAGCACAGATGAGAGATGCACAAAGTTATTCCTCGTCCCCATGCTGGGATAAAGATCCCACATGATTTTTCCCTGAAAAAAAAAATCTCTCTTAGAGACTTTAAATCTCCAGAGCTTTAAATCTCCAGGTGAAGGAAAAAAATGCTCTTGGTCTGTGAATTCACTGGGAAAATATGTGGGGTTTGGTGGCATTGCTGAAGGGCTGAGGGAAAGGAATCCTTTCCGGTGTCCATGGGATTAGGTATTGTCTGGGATTCTTTCTGTGGGCAGGAAAAATGTTCCTGGGATGAGAGTGGCCCTTCGGACAGGGAGTGCTGTCCTGACCCCCTTCCCTCTCCTCCCTGCCTTGGGGAGCTGGAGAAAAACTATTAATGAGTGATTTTCACCTTTTTTTTTTAATGTTTATTGGTTTTAATTGTCGCTGTTGGGAAGAATTCAGTTTTCCAGCCAGGATATATAAATATCCCTTTTTCTCCAGACTCACAGAGGATTAGGCTGTTTCATTCCTCCTTCAGTGGCTGAAGATGAGGAAAGGGATGAGTCACATGGATCCCACTCCCTGGTGGTGCTGCCCACCCCAGGCTGGGGGAAATTCCCAAATTCCCTCATTTCTGCGCTTCCCATCACCTTTTCCCACTCAGCATCCCTCAGCGCTGGGATTCAGCTCTGGGAGCTGTGGGAAGAGCAGCAGCATCCTTTCCTCAGACCTCTGAGGCAACACTTTAAAATCTCCCCATTCTGCCTGAAAACCACATCCCAAAGCAGGAGAGAAATTCCCAATCCTTGCTTTGCATCCCAAAAAGAGGATGTTGTACCTGAACCAGCACAGCAGCAACAGGACTTGGACTCCAAGCTTCTCCAGCTCATTCAGCACCAGCAAAAGGAAAATTTTGACAGGATGCCATTCTTCAACCCTCGGCTCATTTTTATTTTTGCCTGATGAAAGAAAAACCCAGCAGCGTGAGGAAGGGGATTTTGTCGCTTGGAGTGTCTCTGGAGAAAACATTCCTGGGAGCAAACAGAGCCTGGATTTGTCTGGGCCATGAATATTGGCATTATTCATGCAGGGATGGGGCTGGGGGAGCAGGAAAGCAGGAAAAGCAGCAGGAGGAGCAGCACAGAGGGGTTTCTCCAGCTCGGGAAGGCTCGTGCCGTGGTGCAGCACAGGGATGTGTCCCACATCTGCCACCCAGCAGCTGGAGCAGCAGGAAGGGCTGCAAATCCCTGGGCGGGATGGTTTTCATTCCTGGCCCTTTGAAGTTCCAGGCATGTGCTGGGCTTGTGCTCAGCACCTGCGAGCAAACCTGACCCGGCTGAGGGGATGGACAGGGGCTGGGAACACCGAGGGGAAACCAGTGGGAAACTGATGGAACACTGATGGAACGCCGATGGGAAACTGAGGGGAAACCAATGGGAAAGCAATGGATGACGCATGGAACACCGAGGGGAAACTGATGGAACGCCAATAGGAAAACCAAGGGGAAACTGATGGGAAACCGATGGAACACCAATGGAACACTGATGGGAAACCGATGGAGCAGCAATGGAACACCAAGGGGAAACTGAGGGGAAACCAATGAACACCGATGTGAAACCAAGGGGACACTGATGGGAAACCGACGGGAAAGCAATGGAAGACCCATGGAACATTGAGGGGAAACGGATGGAACACCAATGGGAAAATGATGGGAAAACTGATGGAACACCGGGGGGAAACTGATGGGAAAGCAATGGAAGACCCATGGAACACTGAGGGGAGACTGATGGAACACTGATGGGAAACCAATGGGAAAACCAATGGAACACTGATGGGAAACCGATGGGAAAACCAATGGAACACTGATGGGAAACCAATGGGAAAACCAGTGGAACACCGAGGGGAAACCAATGGGAAAGTGATGGAACACCGAGGGGAAACTGATAGGAAACCAGTGGAACACCGATGGGAAACTGATGGAACACTGAGGAGAAACCGATGGGAAAATCAAGGGGAAACCGAGGGGACACCGGTGGGAAACCAATGGGAAAGTGGTGGAACACTGAGGGGAAACTGGTAGGGAACCAAGGGAACATCAATGGAACACCAATCACCAGGGAAACACACCAAGATTGGGCACAGCTCCTCCCCACCCCAACCCCAGCAGGCTGTGTGAGCCCATCCTGCTTTTCCACGGCTTTAGCCTGGCTGGGCGAGGCTGGCAGTGCCCAGGGCCAGGCTGGCAGTGCCCGGGGCTGGGGCTGCTCCTGGATCCCGCCCGGCTGCAGCGGCGTGCTTGAAGCTGTCCATGAATGTGTCTCTGTTCCCCAGACTTTTTATAGCTCCGGGCGTTTTTCTTGGCCGCGGGCGCTGCTGCTCCCGTGGAGAACAGAGAGCATCGCTCAGCGCCGGCCAGCGGGGCTGCGGGGGCTGGGGCAGCACAGGTTTTTTGGGATTCTGCTTCCCAAATTTCAGTTTTTCCCCCCTGTGGCTCTGCCCTGGCAGTGGTTTTGTTTGTAGCTCAGATCTGGGAGTGTGCTGGTTTGATTATCCATCCCTTTCTTAAACTTTTCCCTGCATGGCACATCCCTCCTGCCTTCCAAGAGCCGTGGATTCCAGGGAAACACAGTGCAAGGTGATGGCAAACTTGGCTTCAGGCAGCAGCTGCAGCTGGAGGAAGCCAAACCAGGTCATTCTCCCTCAAAATCTCAACAGCTCCTCTCCCCTCTCCATGGCTGCAGCTCCCCTTGGGATGTGGTACCCACAGGAGCACCCCAGCCCCACGGCTGGGAGAGGGAGCCTGAAGGAAAGGCAACCCCACAATGCCAAGCTGCCCTCCCTGCTCTGAGGGATGTGATTCCCTTCCCTGAGTATCCTCTGCATCCCTTTAGGTGTGGGACCAGCCCTGGAAATGGGCTCAGGAGAGGTGGCAGCTGGAGCACGAGCACCCTGTCACCCCCAGAGGGACACAGGCAGCACCCAGGGGCCACCCCAGCCACGTCCCCCCAGGGATCCCCCAAATCTCCACATTCCCAGTGCCAGCACGGGGCATCCTCCAAATTTGGGTTCAGCTCAACTTCTCCTTTGCTTCCCTTCCCAGAGCCAGGGGAGCAGTGGGGCTTTGCAGGGACAGGCTGGGGTTAAAGCCTGGGGTTAGGGCCAGCTTGGGGTTAAGCCTGGCTTTAAACCAGCCCAGCAGGGCACTGGGCCGGGGGTGTTTCCCAGCACAGCCCCGTGTGGAGCTGCTCCCCCATCCCTGTGCTCCGCTGAAATCGGATCCGGCCCCCACCAAGCCAGGGTTTGTCCTGCGGCATTTTCGGAATGTTTCACATTCGGGAGACACCCGAGGAATGTCTGCTGGGGAGGACAAACAGCCTGCGAGAGGACAGAGCCCCTTCTCCAGGGCTGGCCCTGCTCGGGTCCCGCTGCAGAAGGCGTTTGTTCCATGGAAAGAGCAACTGTGGCTTCTTCCAGCGCCTTCCCAGCGGGATTGATATCGCCAGAGCATCTCCCGGCCTCTGAACCTGCAGCCGAGCATTTTTTGGGAGAAGTAGCAGCATCCCTGGCTCTCCCCATCCCCATCCTCCTCCTCCTCCTCCTCCTCCCTGAACCCCTCACCCAAAGTTGGCACCGCTCGGGCGGCTCCTTTCAGACACCTTTGCTTCCCTCTGCAGGAAAACTCCATCAATTACAAGTTGGCCTCTCTGAATCCCATTATCCCAAAAAACTGGACCCCAGCAGGGGTGGAAGTGCTGCCAGGGAAACCCGAGTTCATGTCTGCACAACGTGGCCTGCCACAGCCACCGGCTACTTTTATCTCCATCTCTTGACTATTATACTTAATCAGGAAAGGGGAGATATTATATTTTTTTATTTGAAATCCACTTTTCTTTTATAGAGAGCAAATTAGAATCACTTTTAATTGAAAAAAAAAAAAAGGAAAAAAAGAAAAGCTGATAATATTCTGCACCAAATTTCGGGCAGAGAATAATTAACAGTGCAATAAATCCCCAAAGGAAATGCTCATTAATCTTGTCTTTCCGAAGCAAATTTCAGAGGAGAACTGATTGAAAACATTGCTAATAATTATAGGAAAGTTGACAGCTTAAAAGCCCCCAAATCTGGCAGCAGTCTCCTCCTATCAGATCCTGTGGGAACTGGTTCAGGCTGGACAGGAGCATCCTGACATTCTGGGGCAGCGTTGGGATGGATGGGAGGGATCTGGGTCTGCAGGGGTGGGCTCTGGCTGTGGCTCGTCCTGGGGCGACAGGGTCATCCAAACCAACTAGCTGGTTGGGCTCAGAGCATCCATGCTGGGGTTGCTGGTCTGTGCTGTGATGGTCCTTGTGCTTCCCGTGGTCCTTGTGCCATTCGTGGTCCTTTTGCCGCATATGGGTCGTGTTCTTCTCATTGTTTGTGTGCTTCCCATGGTCCTTCTGCTTTCCGTGGTCCTTGTGTCATCCTCGGTCCTTGTGCTTTCTGTGGTCCTTGTGCCATCCATAGTCATTGTTCTTTCCATGCTCCTTGTGACACACGGTTCTTGTGCTTTCCATGATTCTTGTGCCATCCATGATCCTTGTGCCACCAAGAATCCTTGTGCTTCCCATGGTCCTTGTGCTGCCTATGGATCATGTTATTCCCATTGTTTGTGTGCTTCCCATGGTCTTTGTACTATCCATGGTCCTTGGGCCACCTAGGGGTTGTGTTACTCCCATGGTTCTTCTGCTTCCCATGGTCCTTGTGTCATCCTTGGTCCTTGTGCCACCTATGGATTGTGTTCTTCTCGTTGTTTGTATGCTTCCCATGGTCCTTGTGTCATCCTTGGTCCTTGTTCTTTCCATGGTCCTTCTGACACGTATGGATCTTGTGCTTTCCATGGTTCTTGTGCCACCTGTGGTCCTTGTGCCACCTGTGCTTTGTGCCACCAAGAATCCTTCTGCTTCCCATGGTCCTTCTGCTTCCTGTGGTCCTTGTGTCATCTGTGGTCCTTGTGCCACCTATGAATCTTGTTCTTCCCATGGTCCTTGTTCTTCTTGTGGTCCTTGGATCTTGTGCTTCCTGTGGTCCTTATGCCATTCAGGGTCCTTGTGACACCCATGATCCTAAGGGTGCCGCTAAGGGTCCTTCTGCTTCCCATGGTCCTTGTTCTTCCCATGGTCCTTGTGCCACCTGTTGTTCCTTGTGCCACCCACGGTCCATCCAAGCCCCAGGTGAGATCCTGCCTCTCCATCAGCCCAATCCCAGCTGGGTTCCCTGGATCCCTTCATCCAGAGCAGTTTGGGAAGGAGCACCAGGATTTCCCTGCCCTGGCTCTGCTGATCCCTCTGTGCCTGCCAGGGCTCAGCAGGGACCATGTCACAGCCAGGACCTGGGTGTCACCTGCAGGAAGTGACTCCCTCTGCCCCTCTCCTATCCAGGGGCTCACAGCATCCACAGGAATTTCTGGATTTGTGATCCATTCATCCCCTGACCCCCAGCTGGGATGTTTAATTGCAGGGAGCCAATTAATTCCTGTCAGTGATGTGTGTGGGTGTGTGCCCAAAGGCAGAACCACCCCTGAGGAGCAGGGTGCCAAAAGCTCAGGGAGCTGAATGGGGCTGGGGTGGAAATCCCGGGATGTGCTCGTGGCTCTCGGGTTTCCTGTCCCCGTTTGACCAGGCCTGGAGCAACCCCAGGCTCTGCTGGGAGGGAGGAAATGTGAGATTGGCCTGGGAGTGCTGTCATTGCCTGGGATTTTTGGCACTTTTCTCCCTTTTTTGGGGATCACAGGAGGCTGGGAGGGAAATGCAGAGCAGGGAATGTGATCCTGGGATAGTGGGTGAGGGAATATGGGATCACAGGTCATGCCCTGGTGATGCCCAGGTGCCACCTGGGGATGTGGATGGTCCTGGTGTGGCCTCTGAGCTCCCCAAATCCATCCTTCATCCCCATCTCCAGCAGCGTGGAATAATTCCTCCCCTCCTGCCAGCAGCTCCCCTCCCTGCACAGGGATTTCCAAATTTTCCTCACTTTTAAAACACAAGTGAACCAGAGAGAGGAAAACCTTCCCTTTTGGCTTCAGCAATTCCCTCTTGGACGAGGAATGTGCCCAGGTCAGGCAGCCCTGGGGATGGGGACATTTCCCATCGGGAATGTTTAACACCTGTGCAAGGCCCAGGGAAAGGGAGCCCTTCAACCCCTGCTTCATTTCAGCCTCAAACTCTGAGGGATGTGTTCATCCATCCTTTGTCTTCCACTGTCCCAGGCTGCTCCAAGCCCCGTCCAGCCTGGCCTTGGGCACTGCCAGGGATCCAGGGCCAGCCACAGCTGCTCTGGGAATTCCATCCCAGCCCCTCCCCACCCTCCCAGCCAAGAGTTCCTCCCCAGTATCCCATCTAAACCTCCTCTTTTTCAGTGTAAATCCATTCCCCATCCTGCCCCTCCATGCTCTGTGAAACTCTTCCATCACCCAGCCCAGTCTCTGAGGAGTTCATTCGCATTTTTTGGATATTTTTGCCGGGGTTCCACCTGCTCCAGGCAGGTTCTGCCATCTCAGGGACCCCAGGGTCCCCTCCCAGCTGCTCTTTGTCACCCAGAGCCATCATTTCCACGGGGCAGCTGCTCTGCCCCTGGCTGCCCCTTTTATCTGGGCTCTGTTAAATGATCTCAAATATGTGATATGATAAAGACAAACAAACACCCGCTCAATTTAGTCCACCCTAATGCCAGACTCTACTTTTACCCAAGTAATTAAGATTAATGCAGTTGATAATTTAGGAAGTATTCTTAAATGTACCCTTCTGGCAGCATCTAACATGTAATTTTACCTTCGAAGATTTATCGGAGCACTTAGGTAACAGATAGGTCCTCAGCAAACAGGAGCATTTAGGAGGAAAATGAAAGATTAATATTCCTTAAATAAATGGCAGAAGAAGTCAGGCTTTATTCCAGCCCCACAAAGATGCTGCTGTGAGCCCCAGGGAGATGAAACCCAGCTCCCCTCGGGCTCTGGAGGTCTCACATGTCCCATGCCTCTGGATTTTTAGGGATGCAGATGCTCTGAAGGGCAGGGAAGCACAGCAGGGGTTTATTTAAGGGATGTGGGAGCTGCCCCTCCCTCGGAGGATGCAGCTCCTGGCTCTGCCCTTGCTCCCCCATGGAGGATGTGTGGATCCAACCTGGATTTCCCTGCAGTGGATCCCACCTGGCACATCCCAGCTGCTTTTCCTGCCCTGTGGCGGGTGAGGAGGGGCAGAGCTGGCCCCTGGGAGAGCGTCCCCTCTCCCTGTATGCAGCCATCCCATTTCCTTTGGGACTTCCTTTGGGATGGAACTGACACCCAGCTCCCAGAGCAGGGTATTGCCAGCCCACCCTGACCACCCATCCTGGGGCTGGGATGGCTCCAGCTGGGGCTGAGCCCTGCCTGGTGTCACCTCCTGTCCCCCATCCCAGCCACCAGACGTGCAGTCTCCTCTGGAAGGGCCTCGGGGCTGGGAGGGACCCTGGGCATGGAGCCGGGACAGAGCCTTGTGACAGTGGCTTGTGACAGCAGCTGGTGACACCCCTGCATCCTGTGGGGTGTCCTGAGAGCTGCCAGGCTCAGCCTCTCCTCCTCCTTTTCCTCCCGCTCTGTGATGGTGCATCACAAGTGAGGAAGGATTAGGGCTCTTTGCAAAATCTGCATCCCCAGCGAAAATCTGGAAATTCGCTGCTCAGATCCAGCAAATCAATTTTGGATCACTGTAAGCAGGACAGAAACTTTCTGAACAATATTCCAACTTCTCTGGGCCAGAAAAACCCTCTGGACATCACTTCTTGCCCCAGCACAGCCAGACCAGAGCATCCAGGACCATGTCCCTGTCTGCGTCCCTGTCCATGTGTCCCTCTGTACCTGTGTGTGTCCCTCTGTGTGTCTACATCCCTAAAATCTTTCCCAACTTCTCTCCCAAGGTCCTTTTCAAGCTCTCAGCACCAAGACTTGGCTCCTTCCCACTGTGGTTTCTCCCCAAGGGATCCCCAGTTTTTCTGTCCCTTTGGAACAGCGGCAGTTCCCACTCCCAGTTCCCTCCCTGGGGACGAGCAGGGCCCAGGGCTGGCAAGGAAAGTGTCCCATCCTCCTGGATGTGATGCTCCCACTGCTGCCTCGTGTCCTGGCAGGAGGCAGAGCCCTGATCCTGCGATTTTCTGTCTGGGACATGGGTGTGATGTGTCAGGATGTGATCCATGTTTTCTTCTTCAGCTCCAGGCTGGGGCTGGGGCTGGCAGGGAGGGAACAGCGAGCCCTTAAAACCCCCATCCTTACCCAAGCTGGGGGAAAAGCTCTCTCTGGGAGGGCAGGGAGGGTTGGGAATGGCAGGGGCAGGATTGGGCTCAGCTGGGAGAGGTTGGCAGCTCCCAGTGCCCAGAGTGTGCCCAGGGATGGGGTTTGGGCTTTGGCCACCCTCAAATCCCCCTTCCTCCTCCTCCATCATTTCCTGCCTCTCAGGTTCATGGATAGGATAAACCCCAAAAGCATCAGGGATGCAGGGATGAGCTGGGATGCAGCAGAGGGGGAATTGGGATCCAATCTCCTCCATTCCCTCATTCCCACAGCCCCCAGTCAAAGCTATTCACCTGGGGGTGGCCAGGATGGGAATTTTGGGGTGGAATCCCCCCTTTTTGGAGCTGAGCACTCCCCACAAGCAGCAGCACCACAGCCAAGCCAGGCACAGATTCCTGACATATTTTTCTCTTTCCTTTGCAGCCAAGAAATTCACTTTTCATGGGAGGTGCAAGTGAGAGCCGGCAGTAGCTGAGCACGGAGGGTGCCAAGGTAGGGCCCAGCTGACAGCACGGCTCAGGTGCTGCTTTTGGGAGCCAGACTCTCCTGCCCAGCCCAGATGGGCTCTGGGAATGCCTCTGGCTGCAGGGATGGATACTCAGGGACCTTCTCTGGCCCTGCAGCTGCTCAGTGGCAAGAGGGAGGGAGGTTAAAGGGACTGGAGAAGAGGCAGTTCACAAGGGAAGGGATTTTTCCCAGCTCCAGACAAAGCCATGCTGGGTGGGATCAATCCATCTGGGTGAGATTTCAGCCCTTAAGGCAGGGGTTAAAAGCCTCTTTTTGGGGACAAAGTGTGTTCAGAGTCACCCTTGTGCCACATGAAGCCGCTGAGAGCCCACAGAGCCAGGGGATTCTGTGTGGGATCCCCTCGTGGAATCCCAGAATTGTTTGGGTTGTGAGGGACTTTAAAACTCTTCCACTCCCTGCCATGGCAGGGACACCTTCCACTGTCCCAGGTGCTCCAAGCCCCATCCAGCCTGGCCTTGGGCACTGCCAGGGATCCAGGGGCAGCCACAGCTGC
>JAWWMS010000028.1:19378098-19402738 GCA_035048045.1 Chlorospingus semifuscus
CCAGGGATCCAGGGGCAGCCACAGCTGCTCTGGGCACCTGTGCCAGGGCCTGCCCACCCTGCCAGGGAACAATTCCTGCCCAATCTCCCTTCCATCCCTGCCCTCTGGCAGTGGGAGCCATTCCCTGTGTGCTGTCCCTCCATCCCTTGTCCCCAGTCCCTCTCCTGGAGCCCCTGAGGCTCTGGAATGCTGCCCCCACCCCTCTCCCTCCCACCAGCACAGCCAAGGGCAGCTCCAGCTCCCTAGCAGCTGCCACCCAGTTGGCATCCTGAGATTTTCCAGCCACCCACTCCCACGCCTGTCCCTGATCCCTGAGCAGAGCTGCCACACTCCTGGCTGTGACAGCAGCAGCTCCATGGAATCATGGAATATCCTGGGCTGGGAGGGACCCACAGGGATCATCAATCCAACCCCTGGCCCTGCACTGACCCCCCAACAATCCCACCTGAGGGCATTGTCCAAACTCTCCTGGAGCTCTGGCAGCCTCAGGGCTGTGCCCATTCCCAGTGCCCAGCACCCTCTGGGGGAAAAACCTTTCCTGATACCCACCCCAAACCTCCCTGGCCCAGCTCCAGCCATTCCCTGGGTGCTGTCCCTGCCACAGGGACCCATCCCAGGCTGGTTTGTTCCCCCTGCAGCCTCTGAGCTCACCTGGACCAAAGCGCAGGCGGAGCCCCCCGAGCAGAGCCCCCGATCCTGAGCCCTGCACGTGTCCCAGCCCCAGCAGGGCTGCCCTGGGCACTGTCCAGAGGCAGAGCAGGAACAGTCCCTGCCTGCCTAATCAGCCCGGGCGATAGAGCAGCGATAGATAAGCGGGGGGAGCGTTATCAGGCTGATTTCCAGATGGAGCTGAGTCACCGCCAGGAGCCGACTGCCAAGGTCAGGCAGGGGAGAGGCTGAGCCCAGCTCTGCCAGACCCTGTGCCCCCTCTGCCTG
Source organism: Chlorospingus semifuscus (assembly GCA_035048045.1). Taxonomy (NCBI): domain Eukaryota; kingdom Metazoa; phylum Chordata; class Aves; order Passeriformes; family Passerellidae; genus Chlorospingus; species Chlorospingus semifuscus. The sequence continues at coordinate 19,379,035 of JAWWMS010000028.1, forward strand.
CCGTGGGAAGGAGCCATTCCCTCTGCCCTGGCGTTTCCTTGTGGGATATTTGGCTTTTTCCTGCTTACACAGCCATTCCAAGAGAGTGGGGTTTACCCTGGGTTTATCCTTCCCCTGGCAGTGCCCTCCTCATGGTGAGCTCCTTGTGAGGTGTCCCACATGAGCTGCTGGTGGGATCTCACTGTTCTCTCTTGGGAAGGAGCCATTCCCTCTGCCCTGGCTTTTTCTGGAGGAATATTTGGCTTTTTCCTGCTCACACAACCATTCTGTCTGATTCCAGCAGAGCAGAGGTGTACCCTGGGTTTATCCTTCCCCTGGCAGTGCCCTCCCCACTCTGTGCTCCCTGTAGGGTGCCCCACATGAGCTGCTGGTGGGATGCCACTGTTCTCTCATGTTAAGGAGCCTTTCTCCATGCTGGGGGTGCTGTTGTCCCCCAGGATTTGCCCCCTGCAGGGAATTTGGGAAGCTCAGAGGTGCTGGGGACCCTCAGCTCAGCCCTGCCCTGCGGGCACAGCCAGCTCCGGTGAATCACAACCCGTCTGGCACGTCGGGCTCCTGGCAGGACGGGACCTGCCCTGCCAGGAGAGTGCCAGGCACGGCTCTCTGTGCCAGCCAGGCTGCTGCCACCGCTGCTGGCCGTGTCCCCTGTCCCCGAGGGGCTGCAGGAGGCCCCAGGACAGGGAGGATGCTCCGAGCCCCCAGCAGGGCACACCAGTGCAGGTGGGGATGGCTCTGCCTGCAGCCAGCCAGCCTGGCAATAACCACAGTGGGTTTTTGAAGACAAACTCCCTTTGCCTCTGTTCCGTCCCTTTCCACCTCCTCTTCCAGGAGCTGAAATGTCAAAATCCAGGGAGTGCTGCCAGTGGTAACCCATGGAGGAGCCTGGCACTGAGGGCAGGCTGGGGCTGTAAAAGCCAGAGGGAGCAGTCCCAATTTTCATTTTTTCCTGGGTTTCCCATCCCATGGCGGGTGAACTGTGCTTGCGCCAGATCCGTGACCCTTCGGGGGATGGATGCAGGAGCTGCCTGGGCAGTATCACTTTAAATCAGCACAGCCCAGCCCTCCTTATCGATTGCCCCATCAGAGCCTCATGAGGCCCTGGCTTTCCCTGCTGGGCCACCTCAGAGCCATGCCCCGTGGCCACAGCCAGCAGGAGGGACCCCCAGGCAGGGACAGGGGACCCCCAAGCCCTGTCAGGGAGATTTTGGCGAACAAATCCCTAATTACACCTTGCCCTTATACCTGTGCACCATCTGTGATTTGCATGGAGTAAATCCACACCCATTTCCTGCCCAGGCTCTGCCGCTGCCAGCAGGACGTGGATCCCATCAGCAGTGGGACAGTCTTGCGTGCCACCAGCCCTGCTGTCCCCATCCCATCCCTCTGCCAGCACAGGGAGCAGGATGTTTGTGTCTCCTGGCGCTCAGCACAGCCCTTGCCATGCAAATCCTGCAGCTTTCCAGCCACACCGCCGAGCCTTTCCCTGGCAAAAACAAAAAAAGGCTCCTTTATGTGGCTGAAAAGCCCGACTGTGATAATGTAGCGAGCGCTGGCCTTGGGTATTTTATCTTGGCAAGGAGCCTTTGCAAATTTAAACAGCAGCTCGCGGGCTCTGGAGCTGTGGCTGGCGGAGGCATAAGTGGGGCATTGTTTTCCCAGCAGAGCCCGTTGTGCCAAAGGGCCGCGTGTGAGCTTTGGCCGCGGAGCCGCGCGCTCGGCCCCGACCCCGGATCCGTTTCACTCTGCAGGGTGTGAAATTGGGGAGGAATTCAGGCCTGGGAGCTGGAACCAGAGAGGGGGGATGCAGCCACCCCTGTCTATCCCAAATATCCCAAACTAACACAGCGTTGGGCGTGCTGGGCGCTCAGATTCCAGGTGGGAATGGAGAGGTGAGGTCCTGGGTAGATGCAGGGTGTTCCCATTTTCCTTGGAAAATTTGTGCTCAGGTCACTCAAGGGCAGGATGGGTGAAGCCAGTGGGGTTGGGATGTGTGGGAATTACACCCAGAAGCAGAGGAATAAACTGAATTTCCTGCTGCTCACACCCTTCCAGCAGCGCCGTGCCCTGACCCACTGCAGCAGACGGTAAAGAAACATTTCCAGTGAGGGAGGAGAAAAAACCCCTCACTGTTTCCAGCAGACTTCTCTTTAGAAAACAGGCTCTTTAAAGCAAAACTTCACCCTTCTTTTTATTAAAACCTTCTTCATATAAAATCCTGGTGGCGCCTTTTAAAAGGCTGCGCTTGACTTGCGCTCCGCGTCCAACGCCCCGAGGTCTGGGTTGTAAAATCAGCTGGGAAATTCGGGACTCAGCTTTTCTGGTTTTGCCTCCTTAATAACATCTAAAATTTCCAGGGCAATTCGCAGGGAGGCTGGTGAAGTCCTTTCTCCAAGGATTTCAGAGCGATGAGGGGCAGCTCCAGGGAGAAAGTGCAAAATCCTTTCCCTTCCCCTTCCCTCCAGCAGCGGGGACCTGGGGACACGGGAACATGAGGACACAGGCACACGGGGACACGGGCACTCGGGGACATGGGGACAGAGAGCCCTTCCCAGGATGCCTCTCCCAGCCCATGCCGACAGCCCTTCCCACTAATCCGTAGGTGGAGCTCTTCTGTCATCTTTTTCTGCTTATGTTGCTAAGAACTAACCCAGAAATAGCTCTCCCGGGAGGAAAAAAAGTGCTTCCTCAGCAGCTTTTTCCAGAGGTGAACTGCTCTAAGCATCCTTTGAAGAGCCCGAAGCCGCAGGGCTTCACCCCAGGGGGAGGGTTGTCATGCCCCCTTGTCCAACCGCAGCCCAAGGAAAGGGGCCAAAATCTCTTCTGGCCCCTTCTCTGACTGACACCCAGCCTTCCCCTCTTCTCTCCTGTTCGCTGCAGGTCTGAAGGATGCGGCAGAGCCCTGGTGGCCCTCGGGACCCGCCCGCAGCCCGGCCCCGGGGAGCTGCTGCCCCTCTGCCGGTGCCCATCGGAGGGGGACCATGCCCGTGACCGGGGCACGGCAGCTCGCAGGGGGACGGGAACGGGACAGCGGGGCTCTCTAGCCTTGTCCCCTCCTCGGTATCATGACTGGAGAGACCCAGCATGTTTACACCATCGGCGATACTGAGGCCGGCCCCAAAGAGCCCGACAAGGATTTTGGCTGTGAAGGCTGCGGGGACAAGGATGGCAGGGCGCTGGGCGGGGAGGGGACATCCCCCTTCCCCAAGGACAAGGAGCCCCACAGCCAGCGGGAAGCCGTGATCCGGCCGCAGCAAGCTGGGAAGATCGACTTCAAATCCCTGCAGTGCAAGCCCAAGTTCGGCAATGACAGCGCCTGGGGAGAGGTCAAGGGCAGCCCGCTGTCCCCGCTGTCCCCGCCGGGGAAGGGCCGGGCCCGGGAGCGCGGCCGGCGCTCGGCCAAGGGCGAGCGGGGCCACCAGCAGCTCTACCGGCTCAGCATCGCCGGCACGCGGCCCAGCCCCACCATCGGCATCGCCTACCCGCAGCAGAAGGTGACACCCCCCAAGAAGCCGGAGGTGACCCCCGCGGCCGGCAGCTACCGCTTCCACGTGCCCGGCATCGCCCAGCGCGACGCCGAGCCCCGGCCGGAGGAAATCGCCTTCGGCCGCTGCTTCCCCGACACCGCCAGCAGCCGGACCTCCGCCAGTTATACCTCACAGCCCGGCCCCAAGGGGCAGCCCCCCGCCGCCGGCATCCCCCTCAAGAGCCCCGGCACCCATGGGCAGCTACATTATTTAGAGTTCCAGGCAAACCGGGCTGAGTCCTGGCCTTCCCCGGAGAAGAGCTTTGCCGGTGCTACCTACGGGATCTCGGTGCAGAAGCCCAGCTCTTTCTCCGAGGGTGGCAAAGCCGCTGTGCACGGCCTGGGGGCTTTGCCGTGCCAGTTCCCCTTCCAGCTGCTGCACGAGGCGGGCAAGGAGCAGTTCCACAGCAGCCAGGAGTACCTGGACGTGGGAATGGCCGCCACCGCCCAGCTGGCCCCCGCTGCCTTCGCCTTCCACTCGTCCCCCCGAGAGTGGCCAGAGGAGCCGCTGGGCGGGGGCTCCTACGAGAGCGTGTCCCCCGAGGGGAGGCTCTATGGCCTGCCCGCGCCACCGCTGCCACCACCGCCCTTCCTGCACCCGCCGCCCCCTCCGGCCCTGCACCACGGCCCCTTGCCCTGCTGCAAGGGCAGGGCCGAGCATCCCGCCGAGCCCACTGGTGCTCTCCCGTCGTCTGGTGCTATCGACCAAAACCCAAGCACTTTCCAAGAAAACCAAGCTGTTTTTCCGTCTAGTTTACACTCGCCTACCATGCCAAAGCCGGTGGGGAAGAGGCAAGCCTCGGCCAAGGACGGCGTCCCCGGCCCGCGGCTGCTGGCGCAGAGCAGCCCCCTGAGAAGGAGCGTGCCACCAAAGTCCCTGTCCCAAGTGCACTTTCAGAGCAAGGCCTATTGCAGCTCCCCCGCGGGAGCCGTGCCTTTCGAGACGAGCGTTCCCACTACGGCACCCACCCACCCCCGGCTTGTGCAAGCTTGGGAAGGTGCCACAAAGGCGTTTTCTCCCATGGACCAGAATTCAGCACCTTATTCAAACCCTGTTGGAAACCAGTTCTCATTCGAGTGCCAGCCTGGCCCCGAGCAGAGGCAGCACAGGCAGAAAAATGCCAGGCTGCCTTGGCAGCAGATGCACCTCCCTGCTGCAGTGCCCGGTGCCAACAGGCTGGAGCTGTCGAGACACATCAGCAGCCAGAAGCTCCCCTTCCCCCTGAGCACGTCGGACTGGCAGGGCAGCGGGAAAGCCCAGAAAGGGCTCCCCATAAGCAATTCTCCAGGGTACCACAGTAAAAAACTGTTATCAGGAGAGAGCCTGCAGAGGGGAGATCCCAGCGTGACAGGAGCTTTCTCCTTTGAGAGTGGGAAGGAACCAGGGTCTCCTGCCTGCGACTCGAGAAGCAAAGCCCTGTTCTACACTATGGCTCCAGCAGCTCCTCCTCCCTCAAGGAGCTCGTCGGGCTCAGGGCTGGTCCTGCCACCATCAGCCTTGGCAGCTGCCTCCCCTTGCGAGTCCCCACTGCCGTCCCCTGTCCCCAACCCCACGTGTGGCAGCACCTGCTCATCGCTGTCCCCCATGTCCAGCAGCCCACTCAACTTCGAGGACAGCCAGATGTCCGGAGCGCTGACCCCCTCGCCCTTCTTCCAGCACCCCTGCCATACCAAGGATGCCAACAAAGCCTTCCACCCCTCCGAGGTGCTGAGTCCCAGCTCACTTCATTACCACCCCCCGGACTCTGTCAAGTCCTTCAGCTTCCCTCTGGATGCTCTGAAAGATGACAGCCTCTTGAAATGTGCCCCGGGCAGCCCGTTCCACAAACCTGGTGGGGAGGTGGCCAAAGGGTGCTCAGATGGGCTGGATGGGGAGCAGCCTCCACCTCCATACTCCTCCCATCACCTGCTGGCCACCTCCCTGAGCAGCGCCAGCCTGGACCAGCTGGACGTGCTGCTGACCTGCAGACAGTGTGACCAGAACTACAGCAACCTGTCCTCCTTCCTGCAGCACCGCCAGTTCTGCGCCTCCCACCCCTCTGCCCAGGCAGAGCCCAGGGATGCTCCCCGCGCAGCCGAGGGGAGGAAGGTGCTCCCACCAGAGCCCCCCAAGCCCCCCGGCCTGGCACTCTCTCCAGACCCCCAGGGACATCTGTTGGCACTAAACAAGAGCGACGACTTCTTGCTGGACGGGGAAGGCAAAAGCGAGGGCAAGGAGGATGCTCTGAAGGGCAGCCTCTTCCACGGCCTGGCCACCGGCTCCCTCCCGCTCAGCGCCTCCGACCTGGACATCGACGATGCCAAGCTGGACAGCCTGATCACCGAGGCCCTCAACGGCCTGGGGTACCAGTCTGATAACCCCGAGATCGACAGCAGCTTCATCGACGTCTTCGCTGATGAGGAGCTGCCGGGCGTGAAGGCGGCTGGCATGGCCCACAAGGCCAAGGAAGGGCTGGCCTCGGAGAGCAAATACAAGCAGGCAGCGGAGGAGAAGGCAGCAGGAGAGGCCAAGGCTGGCTGTTTTTGTGAAGATGGGGAGCAGGTGAAGAGAGGGGCAGGAAAGCGGCACCGTCACAAAGGGAGGGTGGCACGGAGGGTGGCACCGCAGGAGCCGGATCCCGCGGCAGAGGGAGCAGAGAGGACAGCCAGGCTGAGGGCAGGCAGGAAGAACAGCATCCCACCAGCCAGCACCCCCAGGAAACTCAGCCAAGACCCTGCGGTGAAGAGCGAGGTGGGGCCAGGCATGGCCACCAAGAGCTCCAAGCCACCGCGGTTCTCCATGAAGGATGTGAGGAAGAGAAAGCCCCGAAGCGGGACATGGAGCAAGGAGCTCATCCACAAGATCGTGCAGCAGAAGAACAAGCTCCACAAGCTGCAGGTGAAGAGCAGCAAGCAGGCCCAGGTGCCCCAGGCCACCGAGAGGCCGCTGGGTGCCACCAAGGAGGGCGGGCTGAGGGAATATGACTACGTGTCCGACTCGGATGAGGAGGGGGCAGAGTGCAGCAAGCCCCGGGGCAAGAGGAAGCGTGGCGCGGGGTTCATGGGGAGTAGCAAGTACAGCTTCAGCAAGAAACACCTGGGCAGGAGTGAGAGGGCCAGAGAGAAAGACCCAGCCCGGAGCTACAGCCGGAAAAGGGACAGTCAGAAAAGGGAGGCACAGGAGGACAGGGATGTCCCGAGTCACGAGGATGCTGAGAAAGAGGATTGTGCTGCCAGAGCCCGAAGGAGGAGCAGCCACTCATCTGCTGGCAGCAACCACAGCGTGCCCAGGGAGATGGGCATGAGCCCACCCTGCGCTGGTGGGGCTGGTGACAAGGGTGGCACCCAGAGGAGGAGGCTCTCGGGCAGCCCAGCCCATGTGCCAAGGACTCCCCTCAGCCCTCCCCAGCACAGCAGCCCAAAGACGAGCCAGGAGAGCAAAGAGGACATTCCCAGGGGGAGCAGGAGGTTTGGCTCAGCCAGACCTTTGCTGGCAGGCTCCAGGACACGGCCGCGTACTGAACCAGATGTTGCTGCCATGGACTGTGCAAAGGAGGAGCCGTCACCGCAGCCCCAGGAAAGGCAGATGCCCAGCACGGCCACCCCAGGCAGGAGCCCTGCCAGCTTCTCCTCTAAGGAGGGGGTGGAAGAGCCCGGAGGAGCAGCAAAGCTCCCGGGTGAGGCAGGAGAGCCCACTCTGCAGGCCCAGGGCTCTCCTGAGCTCACCATGGGCCACCAGAGGCACCAGTTTGCCCCTTTCCCAAGTGAAGGGCTGAAGTACCACACAGAGGAGGTGATTGCTCCACCCCACAATGGTAACAAATCGAGTCCTGGCCATGGGAGTGCCACCTGCTCGGAAGCAGCAATCAAATTCACAAAGGGACAGGGGCTCTGTGACACTCAGAAGGATTATCCCAATCCCACAGCAGCTCCCAGCTACGGGGGGGATGCAGTGGGAATGATGCTCGCTGCCAAGACACCCGATCCCTATGCCAGCAGTGACAACTCATTTTTTGATCCCAAAGGCCTTCCCGGTCACTACGAGGACAACCTCTTCCCAAAGCCCGCAGCCCTGAGCTCCTCCCACATGGATGACATGTACCTGTGCCGGGATGACATCAGCGCCAGCTCCTTCGAGCAGAAGCACTCCAGCATCTCCCCTTTCACCACGGAGATGCCGCAGGGCAAAGTGTCCTCCCCTCTCAGCTTTGACTCCTCGTCGATATTTGGCGAGCTGCCCGTGTCTGAGTTTGATCCCTACGAGGGCAAGGACGGATATGTGACACCCTTCCCCTGTGCCCCCCGCAAGCCGCTGCCCTTCGAGCAGCCCTACCCGCCCTTCCTGCCCGAGAAGGACTGGTCCCTCATGGAGGAGGTGGCTCCCATGCTGCCAGAAGACGTGGCTCAGTTCCACAGCCTCTCCATGGAGAAGCCACCGGCCAAGAAGTTCCCCGAGGAGCAGGAAGGAGCTGTCCCCAGCAGCCAGCTGTCCCTGCCACTGCCAGACAGGATCGCGGATTACAGCGTGGCTTTCATGAGCAACATTTCGGATGACGAGCTGGAGATCAAGCGCTTGGTCACGGAGCTGGAAAGCCAACTGCAGAGCAGCAAGCTGGACTCCGAGGTGGCTGTCACCATCCAGAAACCCGAGCCAAACGTGGCTGCCCACCTGCGAGCACAGGGCGCCGAGCGGTTCCCGGTGCTGCCGGCAGAGCCAGAGGCAGGCCAGGAGAAAGGGCTGCTTTTGGCAGGTGAGCTGGGCAGATCAAGCCTCTGCACTGGGGAGAAGCCAGACATGGTGGCTGCCCATGAGGACTACGAGAGACCCAGGGAGCCCTGGGTGTGCCCATTGGAGCTGGGCTCGCTGGAAACCAGGATGGGCATCCCAGCCCCGCTGGCCACAAACCATTTCTGCTCCAAAGACAGCAGTGAGCAGCTCCAGGGAGCTGAGGCCACTGAGGAAAGAGACCTCAGGAAGATGGAAAATGGGGCTTCTTCCAAAAGTCTACCTGGCTCAAGCACAACTGACCAAACAGAGGCTCCCATCTACACCAGCCTTGTGACAAAAAGCCCTCCTATTGTCACCAACTCCGTGTTCCCCGACACCATGGGTGCAGCAGAAGTAACCAAAGACCCCCTGCCATCCCTGCCATGCCAGTGCAGTGCTGAGGGCTTCCCAATGCCAGGGAAAGCAGACACTGATCCTGCAGAGCTGGAGAAGTTTGATGCCCATCTTCCAAACCCTAAACCTCAATTTGGCTTTCAGCAGGGTCCCACCCCAGCGTTGGATCTCACCTTTTCACCTCATGTCAAAGAGGTCCCAGATACAGAGGAAAAACCCGTGAGCAGGACTGAGCCTCCCAAAACAGTGAAAAATGCTGTGGATCTCAAAGGAGGTGGTGATGGGCCCAGCCTGGTGGAGGAGACGGAGGAGAGGAAGAGTCCCAACACCTATCAAAACCCTGCACCCAGCGACAAAGCCAGCAAGCCCAAAGTGCTGCTGTTTGAGATGCTGAGTGCGCCCAAGCAGAGCGACCACCCTTCCCAGGAGATGATGGGGGCATCCCAGGAGGCCTCTGCCAACCCTCTGCAGCAGCTCCAGCTCTTTGTCGCCAGGACGGTGAAGAACAACGAGGAGGAGCTGTTGATGCCCTGCTTCCCTGGGCTGCTGGCTCCCTGTGCCACCACCCACGTCCAGACAGAGCACCAGGAGCAGAGCAGTGCTTTGGAGGGAGAAGATCAGACCCAAGGAGAAGGGGATCTCCCCAGTGGAAGCAGCACTGGAAATATCACTGCTCCAGGGAGAGAGGTGCTTTCTCCCAGTGGATGTGAGCAGCTGGAGCTGTTGGATGCAGAGGGCTCTCACCATGCAAAACAATCCACGCTGGCAAAGCCGGGGCTGCGCAATAATGTAACAGAGCTGCAGCACTTAGCAAATGAAGCCCCAGAGCCGAGGGACATTAATATCCCTGCAGATGGTGTTTCCCAGGAGCACAATGACCTCTCACCACCCAGCAGCACCGCCGTGACCTCGCTGCCAGGGCAGGGAAGGAAAGACGATCGGCTCAGGGAAGAGCAGGAGGGAGATAACAACACAGCGACCTTGGCATTTAGGAAACATGAGCAATCCCACCCCAGCCGTGGTTTGCTCGAGGAAGAAACGCTGGGCAGAGAGGAGGGAGAGAGGCTGGAAAGGAGTTGGGTGGGGAAGGGGGCACAGCACCAGGGCAGTGCTCCCACAAGTCCTGTCAGCCCCCTTGGTCCCTCTGAGGGAGATCTCCACCAGGATCACAGCTTGGGGATGGAGATAAAAGCCAGCATGGTCAGTGCAGATGTTCCCAGAGAAGGGAATGGCGAGTTGTCCCTCGATGGCTGTGATTACACAGGGGAATCTCCAGCCAGCCTGCTCTCACCAGCCAAATATTCCAACCTCAAATGCTTGCAGAGCAATGGGACTGAGGGAGAAGAGGTCCCCAGTTTAGGCACTCAGCTCTCAGATGAGAAGAAATACAGCTCCTCCCTGCCTGCAGCACCAAGTTCATCCATCACAAAGTGTTGTCCTCCCGAGGCCAGCAGCCATCACATCCATCACACCATGAGCCCAGCAGAGCAAGGGACATGGGAAGGGGCGCCTGCCTTCCCTCCCTCGCTGCATCACTGTGGGGCTGTGCCGACGGAAGCGGCTGAGGAACATCCTCATCCTCTCCCTGATGGTGTTTTGGGTGAACCACCTGGAAGAGAGGGGACAGTGACACCCTGCGCTCTGCTGCATGGGGATGGTCTGGTGGGCTCTGCCTTGGAGATGGGTGGTCCCCAGGAGCCTCCTGGGAAGGACTGTTCTCTTCCCTGCTCTCCGCCTTTCCACCAAAAGGGTGTTGGGAAGGAGGTCCCTGAAAACATCAGTGCTGTGCTGCCAAATGTTAAAGAAAATCAAGAGTGTGCCATCACAGACACAGTCATTAACTCCACCCCTCCAGAGACCCAGAATTATCCAACCCAGCCCACAGTAGATCTTCTGTCCATGGAAGAAAGGGAGGTCAACCTGAACCAAGAGAACAAGCTTGAGAACTGCTCCCATGTCAGGAATAAGCATCAAAGTGAACCAGAGGCCTTGTGCAATGGTTTTGCTGTTCAGGACATGTCAGCTGCCATCAGCAGAGGTCTTACAAGGGTTGGAGATCTTGGTCCTGCTGAATTAAATGGCCACGAGTTTCCAGGGGCAGCAGAGGTGAGACTTGGTCTTTCCAAAACCACAGAGAGTGAAGGAAAGAGTTTAAAAGGGGAGAACTCCAAAAGCCATGGGGCTGCAGAAGCTGAGGGTTGTGTGTTGAACAGCGTGGGCCAAGGAGAGGACTACACACCCAGCAGTACTCCAGACCAATCCCAAAATGAGCTCCTCAAAGGAAGGAAGCCCAATGGACTCCCGGTGACCTGTGACATTTGTTCGGCCACTTTCCGCTCCAAGCCCGGCCTGACCAGGCACAAAGCTGTCAAGCACCAGGTGAAGAATGGTGGTTTGCCACAGCCCAGCAAGGCTCCCAGGTCCTCTATGATTCCTGCACACAAGACATCAAAAGCAGCCCAAAAAGTGCCCAGGAGGAGCCTGAAGGCATCAGTCAAAGACAGAACCTGCAGCTCACAGGTGCTGACCTCCACCGTTGAACGCATTCCCAAGAAAATACTCCCAGACCTGGAGAAAGAGCCCAGCACGCAGATGCAGGAGGTGGTGAGCAGGGTGCTCAGCGATCTCAGCGTGATCTCCTTGGAGATGTCCCAGGAGCTGCACCACACTCGTGTCCTGCAGAGGGAGGTGAAGGCAAAGGGACCACGCCTGGAGGTGAGGGGATCAGGAGAGGCAGTGACTGGGAAGGATTCAGGATGGCAGGCCAGGAAAGGAGAAAAGGGCAGAAGGAGCCAAAGCAAAGGTTTTGGTGAGGAGAACAGCAGTTCTGAGAAGCAGCTCAACAGGAAAGTGAGGCGAAGGAAAGCGAAGGTGTTTCCCAGCAGGAATGACCCCTGTGAGCTGGAGGAGAGCACAGGTCCTGCTGCCCTCAGCTCCAGCCTGCCTGGGATCATGGAGGGATTGCAGGAACCAGAGGGTTGCATCTCCACAGAGGAGCAAAACAGGACCAGCACAGCCCACCACTCCCAAAAAGCCAGAGAGTCCTCTGGTGCAGCCGAGCTTGAGGAAGACCTGGGCAGCAGGATGGGGTCTTTAAAGGAGATGGTCAGCAAGGAGACAGCCACGGGCACAGTCACCTGTCCTGGAGAGGTGGAAGATCCAGATGAAGTGGAAGACACTCAGGCTTGCAAAAAATGGATCAGCGGGTTTGTGGAGCAAGTGGCGAAGGGATGGGGCAAGGTGGGCACAGAGCAGCATCGTGGTTCTGATGGCACCGAGGACATGGATGCTGGGACAGGGGACAGTCCTGTGGCAGGCAGTGACACCAGGAACTGGAGTGGTGCCCTGCAGGGTCCCGCAGCTCCTGCTGAAGGGGCTTTGCTGCTGGAGAACCACGATTTGGGAACCACCCAGAATGTTCCTGGGCATGGTGCTCTGCAGAGCACGCCGGGGACCAGCCCTCCTCCTGCAGAGCCACAGCGGTGGGTGAAGGCAGATGTGCCACCAGGCAGGGAGCACTGCGGGGACAGCACGGCCACCTCAGACCTCCAGGGCTTTTTTGATGATGATTCCACCTTCTCCCAGCTTTTCCCCAGGGATGAGCAGCTTGTCCGGAGGAAGTGCACGCGGGTGTACGGGAAGCGCAGCAAGAAACCCAAACCTGTCCCCGAGGTCAGCCTGCAGCCAGCGGGGGCCATCGACCTCTTCACCATCCGCCTGGCCTCTGACCTCAGCGACACCAGCTCCTTCTGTGTCACCAGGGAGGACCCTGGTGAGTACGAGACCATCTCCGTTGACGATGCCCTGATGCTGAACATGTGTCACGGCAGCAAGGCAAAGAGCGGAGATGCTGCTCCAGATGGAGCTAAAAGCATCGAGATGAGGTTGGACCAGGAGGCAACCGACCAAGGGAAGGAGGACATTGACCTGGAGGACAACATGCTGACCTTCTTGTGCCAAAACAGCCACATGGACAACGTCCCCAGCTTGAACATCTGGGGCAGTCTGGAGAAGGAGGGGGAAAGCCTCTCTGCCGAGGACATGTTTGAGCCTCTGATGGACCTTGAGGATGAGCACTCGCTCCAGGAAGTGAACTCTGAGCCCCCTGACCTGGCAGAGGAATCCTACAATGCCAAAGATAACGGGGATTCGGACTCACCCGAATTTCACACCATTGACATCGAGATGCTGAATGCAAAGCTGAAAATGAGAGACATGTGCTTCTTCAGCCCCTGCGAGGATCTTCCTGGCCATGGCGAGGACAACGCTGTGAATTTGAAGCCAAAGTTGGGCAAGCACAGGAGCAAGCTGGAAGATGGGAAGCTGGGGAAGAACCGCGGGGACATCACCATCAAAACCAAAGACAAGCAGTACAAATGCAAAGTCTGCTTCCAGTGGTTCCTGACGCTGGGGGAGCTGGACTTCCACAAGCTCTCCCACAACCCTTCCCCTCCTCCCACCTGCTACATGTGCGTCCAGCGCAAATTCAGCTCCCGGGAGCAGCTGCGGGACCACCTGAAGGAGAAGCACGCCAGGAACAAGGCCGGGCTGTGGGCGTGCGGGATGTGCCTGAAGGAGATCTCCGATGTCTGGATGTACAACGAGCACCTGCGCGAGCACGCCACGCAGTTTGCGCGCAAGGGGCAGGCGCAGAAGTCGGTGATGGGCCTGCCCGGCTGTTTTGGGGAGGACAATGCTGCTGTCACACACTTCCTCAACACCATCATGTGCCGGAAACCCTCCAGGTCCTCCCGGCACGGCGACCCCGGCGGCCAGCACGGGGTCAGCAGAGAGAGCAAGAGCCCCAAGGAGTTGCCCCTTGAGCAGGAGAAGGTGATGAAGGACCCCGTGGAAAGCAGTGTCAAAGTGAAGCCACCTGCACCCAGCTCGTCCAAAGCATCCTCCAGCCCGTCTCCAGAGCACACAGCGAGAAGTGAAAGCACCCCAAAATCTGTCCCCATGCACCCAGACTGCAAGGATCCTTCCCGGGACTGCCACCACTGTGGCAAACAGTTCCCCAAACCCTTCAAGCTCCAGCGGCACCTGGTCGTGCACAGCTTGCAGAAGATTTACTTGTGCCACAAGTGCCCCATGTTCTACCAGGAGACCAAAGAGCTCCGGAGCCACCTGAGCCAGGAGCACGGCGTGGTGGAGGAGCAGGAGATCAAGCACACCACCCTGTACGCCTGTGAGCTCTGCGCCGACGTCATGCACGTCATCAAGAAGTCCTTCATCTGCAGCATGTGCAACTACACCTTCTCCAAGAAGGAGCAGTACGACCGGCACATGGAGAAGCACCTGGCGGGCAGCAGCAAGACTTTCAAATTCCGAGGGGTCATGAGGCCTGGGGCTGCCTGCAGGGAGGGCAGGGAGAAGGTGAAGGAGGATGGATTTCTCCGGGAGGGAATGCCACCAAGCAAGAAGCGGAAGGTGGCTCACCATGGCAGCTCAATCCCACGCAGGTCACCAGTCCACCTGGACCCCACGAGTGACCTTCAGCTGGTAGAAGCTGGAAGCCCCAGCCTGCAGGTTCCCACTGACTCCTTCCCAACAGCACCTGGTGACCTGGGAGCATCCCAACCCTCCATGAAAGCAGAAGTCATGGTGGGTGACTTCTCGGAGCTCCTGGCAGAGATGGAGAAGTCCCCATTTGACCCTTTGCCACCACCGCCCTGCCTGTCCCCATCTCTGCCACCAGCTGCTGCGGGCAGCCCCGAGCTCGGCCACATCCCTGGCCTGTCCATCGAGGAGCTGGAGAAAGGAGCCTTTGATGGGAAACCACTTCCTTTCTTGGACTCACCTGAGTTTCCCATGGACCTTGGTGGCTTGGCTTGTCACCAGGCCACCAACCAAAAACTGTCCCCTCCCCTCCTGACCCAGAAACGTGGCTGTGCCAATGCCCATAAAACAACAAGCACAGGCAGCAAAGATGAATACAGGGCCTGTATCCTGGAAAATCCCAGCACAGACACCAACGCTGTGGAAGGGATCCCTTTTCTCCAGCTTGCCAAGAAGGTGTCAGAGCTTCCTGCCCCTAAGGCAGAATCTCCACAAGCCCCAGACACCCACAAATGGGGCAGCCCCAATGATGCCTCTGCCTGGGAAGGTGCAGCTAAGCCAGCATCTCCAGAAGGTGCCCACCAGCCCCTGCCCCCAAAGGACAAGTCAGCATCACCCCCACTCAACAGAGCTTCCAAAGATGCAGTGCCACCAAAGAAAACCGTGGGCAGTGAGGCTGCTCCTGGTGTGGGCAGCCCCGAGGAGGCTCAGCAGCCCGTCTCAGGGAAGGAGAAATCCATGCCTGAGGCTAAGGACAGTAGCACTAACGCCAAGGACCAAGGCGGCAACCCAGGCAAATCCAGCAGCCACCAACCCAAAGATGAGGTGGCCAGCAACACCACGAGACACGGCAAGCTTCACCCCAAGAGGAGGAAAGAACACAAATCCCTGAGCCACCGGGGCAGCTCCGGCTCCCGGGAGAACATAGAAGGAGACGGGAAGAAGAAGAAAGCCCGGCCACCATGCCCGGGCAGGAGCGAGAGCACCGCTGAGCTCAAACGTGGCAGCTGGAGCAGCGCCGAGGCTCCCGCCCTGTCCCCTCCTGGCAGGAGAGACACGCACTGCAGCAAGCTGGCACCCAAGCCCAGAACGGGCCCCCAGCTGAAGAAGATGGTGCTGGACCCTTACAACCAGAAGAAAGGGGAGCTCCGCCACGCTAACGGGGACATGAGGCGCAGGAAAGCCATCCTGGGCAAGAGCCTGCACCAGGTGTTGGCCAAGGGGCCGGCGCCGTCCCCGCGCGGCTCATGGCACGGCCACCGCGGGGCCAAGGCGGCCGGCCCGGCCAGCTACCGCAGCGCCGAGTCCCAGAACAACCTGCTCAGCCAACTCTTTGGGCAGAAATTAACCAGCTTTAAAATTCCTCTAAGGAGAGATACTTCAGAATAATTTATGGAAGTGACTTATGGTGATCCTCAGCTGCTTTCATGGGGTTTGCAAGGGAAAAAATTATCAAAGCATTAAATTCGTTTGTGTAGCATGATTTCTCTGTCTAGCTTAAATGAACTTGCACTGCAGCCTCTGTGAAATAGTTTGCTTTGTGTCTACTAATCTACTTTAATTCACCTGATTTATCATGCAAATGCTAGAACTTTGATGTTGCTGATGATTTTCATGAACTGAAATTGTAATCGCTTTGGGCAGACTGAATCGTCGAGAGCAATTGCTTTATTGCAGAAGTGCTGAGGTTATAAGGATACTTGCAAATCTCAGACCCTTTTGAGTCTGTGTCTGTGTTATCTTTGTACAAAGTACTTGAAGAGATGAACTTCATTCCGTAGACGTCTTATTCATAAGGTGCAGTACACTGTAGAAAGCAAATTTTTTTTTTTTTTGTGGAAGATTTTGCACAAATAATCCCGTACAATTCATTTAATTGGGAGCTGGCCTGAGCGATGATACAATTAAAAAATTAAATTAAGACCCAAGTGTCCTATATTTTGACAGCCATCCCTAAGAATTTTGTTTCTACATCGTCAAGAGAAGGACGACCCAGCTCTGGGGTTCTGGGGCTGTCGGAGCCCTCCAGAGGATGCTGCCACTCTTTGACCACTGTAGACGATGGGACTGGAGGAGAAGCGTCCCCGCGAGCAAACTGCACCTTGACACTTGTGACAAACTCTGATTTTTTAGGGTTTTTTGGGTTTTTTTTGTGTGTGTGTGTGAGCGCGTGCGTGTTTTTTCTTTTTGTTTGTGGGGGGGTTTTTTTTGTGCAACGAGAAAACTGTGCCAATTTACCGCAGCAAAAACCGGTACTGTGCGAGTGCCCTCAACGGTATCACTTCTAAACTCTCTTACTGTATTGACGTAGTGGCTCTATAGGTATCCGCTTGTACTATGCAGTTACTGGTGCTATTCTTCATTTGTAATGTGAATACAGACTTCCTTGATTGAAAAAAAAATGGGGAATTGGTAGGGAGAAGCGATTATCTGTCAAAAAAAATGGAGCAGGAAAAGAGAATTTAAAAAAAAAAAAAAGGCCAATTCAAAGGGGAAAACATTCAGCCTTAGGGAGAAAAATTAACTTTAGGGGGAAAATCCAACTTGGGGGAAGAAACACAACTTAGGGGGAAAAATACAATTTTAGGGAAAAAACAGCTTTAGGGAAAAAGCTCCTCCATGCTGGTACTCCATAGTGTCAAAAATGTTACGTCACATTAAACGAGCACGTTCTACAACCAAACTTTTGGATCCAGAAAGAAATCTCAGGTGCAAATGAGGACATGGAAAGATTTTATTGAAATACTCCCAAGTCAAGGAGGTGAAGTAATGCACTGATGTGATATGAACAGTCAGAGTACTTTGCGTCTGTCCTGCAATGATTTTTTTGTTTTGTTTTAGAGTTAAAAGGAAAAAAAAAGAGGCTTTATTCTGTTAATATGTATCTTTACAATTCTTTGTATTGTATAAAAAACTATTGTAGGTAATTTACCTTGGGTGCAATGTGTTCTGTCAAAAGTTTTTATTTTGATATTTTGTCCAGAGAAGCAGAGAGAGAGCAGGAAACGCCGTTTTATGATGTTGTCCGTGTGCTTTTAAAGTGCCTCTTTAATATTGTTAAATAAAGTATGAGATAAAAATATGGGGTGGTGCTGTAAAGTCATCCATGATTAATCTTTTCAAATATATTCCAATATTTTCACAGAAATTCCCTGTCTGCGTGATGTTTGTGGGATGTTTGAGGTGTCCTCTGTAGAGGGGCTGAGGAGGACCTTGGTGCCACTGCTGTCACCTCAATGGTTTGCAAAGTGGTGGAGCTTCTCAACAGTGAAGATGCTCCTGCAGCTCCTCTTCCTCACAGATCTTGTCCAGGTGCTGCTCATAGCAGGAAAGTCTTGTCGCTGAGGGGAAAAACCAAGGTGGTGGTGATGGTGGTGGTGGCCTGGTTTAGTGGTCCCCAGCTGGTGGTGGTGATGGCACGGTTAGGTCGTCATGAATTGGCCATTGTCACAGCCCAATTTGGTCATTACCAACTGGCAGTGGTAACAGCCTGATCTGTCATCATCAGCTGGTGATGGTGGCGGTCCAGTCTGATCATCATCACTTTGTGATGATGATGGGGTTACCTAGTTTGGTCATCACCAAGTGTTCATGGCTCAGGTTGGTCATCAATCTGCGGTGAAGGTGGTAACAGTGATGGTGATGATGATGGTGATGGTGTTGGAGATGATGATGGTGTTGGTGATGATGATGGCCTAGTTTAACCGTTCCCCATTTTTGATAGTGATGGTGATCATAATGGTATTGGTGATGGTGATGATGGTGACAGCCCAGTTTGCTCATCCCAGATTTATGGTGGTATGGTGGTGATGATGATGGTGACAGGCTGGTGACAGCCTGGTTTGCTCATCCCAAATTCATGATGCTGATGATGATGATGGTGCTGATGACGTCCCACTTTGCTCATCCCCAGTTGTGATGGTGATGATGACAAAGATGACAGTTTTGGCCATGATGATGGTGATGGTGATGATGATGATGATGCTTGTGAAGGCTCATTTTGCTCATCCCCATTTTATGATGATGGTGATGATGATGCTGCTGCTGGTGATGATGATGATGGTGATGACGATGATGGGGAGGGCCCATTTTGTTCATCCTCATTTGATGGTGATGGTGATGATGCTGCTGCTGCTGGTGATGGTGATTGATGATGATGATGATGATGACGATGATGGTGAGGGCTCATTTTGCTCATCCCCATTTTATGATAATGGTGATGGTGTTGGTGATGGCGATGACAATGGTGATTGATGATGATGACGGTGCTGCTGAAGGCCCAGTTCTCTCATCCCTGCTTTGTCCTCGAGCTGACCTCTGCGGCCCCGCCGGGCTGGGCTGGGAGCCCCCACAGAGGCGGTGTATTCCATCCATCCATCCTTTAATTCCTGTATCCCATCCTTTAATTACTGCCGCAATCACAACACGGAGCCGCTGTCAGTGAGAGATAGCTCGGCACCGCCGGCTGGGATCCTCGCCACTCGGGGCTTGTAACTAAAACTGCAGGATTAATTTGATTAATTGATAGAATTATTTTCCAAACTACTCTTTTGTTTATGGAGGCTTAAAATGCTTGCCGCCTGCACCCTCCTGGTGTGTTGCAGAGTGGAGATAAAGTGGCTGAAAATAATTAGTATGGCTTAATTTAGGGAAAAAAATAACCTCAAAAGAATTTTGCAGAAAATTTAAGGCGGCACATTTTACTTTGTTTTGGCAGGAAATATTATGGAGCTGGAAATGGGACTTTTATGTTTTCCCTGTGCTATATTTCACCAGGGCAGCAAACCTGCAGGGCGGAGGAGGAGATTTTCATGCCTGGTTGTTACCAGAGCTCTCCCACACCTCCAGATTCATCACCTGGGCACCTGGAAATGTGTCTCCTGGGAGCCAGGGGAATGCTGCAGGGATGGGACCCATCCCCAGGGTCCTGGATGGGTGCAGGGACCCCTTCCCAAAGCTGCACCCATTTTCTGGAAGCCCAAGACATGAGTGATGCCCACCTCTGGCTCGGGAATGCCACTCCCCAGGGAGATGGTGGCATCATCCCCACATCTCTGGGGGCTGAATTATTTAATTTATCCTTTCCCCTCTAAATGTGAGTAGGGTTTTTTCCCCCCTGTTCTCCTCCACATCCCACTCCCCTCCACCCATCAGCTCCTCTGAGCTGCCCAAAGCCCCCGGGTTTGCTGAGTCCTGCATTATCCAGCAGCGTTTGTCACTCGGGAGATTGCAGGCCCCTGTCACCGTAATTCCAGTGAGGATGCAAAGCCAGGCAGCTTCTCCCTGTGGGGATTAACTTCCTGCTCAGCAGGGGACAGCAGCACAGGGGGGCTCCCCCTGGACCCAGCATATCTGGGGGTCCCAGCCCTGCACCCCCGGGATTTGGGGCCAGTCTGCACCCACATGGGGTGGGACAGGCCCTGGGGCTGCAGGGTGGGTCTGATGGGAGCTGCCTGGCATTGATGGAGCCCCTCAGGGGGGATTTCTTGGCTTCTTGCCACCACCCTAAATTTCCCTCAAGCTGTTTGCTCTTCAAGCCCCCCCCCCAAATCCAGCCAGCCTTTCTTTTCTCAGCCCCACAGCCAAGTTTCTGAGCCAGAGGTGCTTTAAGCCTCTCCGTAAAGCCTGGAGGATAACGGGATCCACCATGGTTGTCACGCTGCAAGCAGGGGCTGAAGATTTAGGAATTTATTTTTTTCTTGCTTTTGAGTCAAATCTGGCTGTTCCTTGCACAGCGAGAATTTAAAGCCCAGCTCCCACCTTCCTCCCCAGGGTGTGTGACAGGGAGGGATCCTGCAGCCCGGTGCTGAATTCATGCAGGAAAACCTGCAGCCCTGGGGTTGTGAAGAGTGGGAAGAGGAGCACAGGAGCCATGCAGCCCCCAGGGATGCCGTCCTGCCAGCAGTGATGCTCCTGAAGCCCAGGAATGGCTTGGATTTCTCCTTTTGGGAATTAGAACATCATTCCTACAGAAGGAGATCGGTAAGAGGGAGGGGGAGATAAGCACTGAGACATCCCAGCCTTGGATTTGGGATGTGGGGTTGCTCACCCACACATTCCCACCTGGTTTCAGGAGCACCCAGCATTATTTGTGCCAGGGGAGGTTTAGGTTGGATATTGGGAAAATTTCTTCATGGAAAGGTTTGCCCAGCCCTGGCCCAGCTGCTCGAGGCAGTGCTGGAGCCCCCATCCCTGGAGGGGTTTAAAAGCCACATGGAAGTGGCACTTGGGGACATGGTTCAGTGGTGGCCTTGGCAGTGCTGGGGCTCCATGATCTTGGAGGCTCTTCAACCCTAAACCATTCCACGCTTGGGATTTGGTTTAATCCCAAACCCTTCCACGCTGCCACCGCAGCTCCCGGAATTCCACAGCAGTGGGACATGCCCAAGTCAGGGAGGAACATGCCCAAACCGTGCCCAAACCATGCCCAAACCGTGCCCAAACCGTGCCTAAACCATTCCCAAACCGTGCCCAAACCGTGCCCAGGCTTTGCTCCTGCCCCGTCCCACCCGTGCCACATCCATGCCCAAGCTGTGCCCAAGCTGTGCCAAGGACCCCGGGCTGTTGGCAGCCACCCGAGGCTGAGCCAGGGCAGGTGACAAGTGGCACCCAGGGCCGGGTTCTCCTGCCAGCAGGTGGCAGGGCCCTTCTGCAGGTGATGCCAGTCCTCCCGCTTGGGACAACAAAACCGCCTAAAACAGGATATTTTGAGCAGGAAAAAAGCTGGGTTTGGGGCATTGGCAGAGCGTGCCAGCGGGCAGTGGCACCGGGGGCTCAGCACAGCCCCCCGAAATGCCCCCCTGAACCCTGAAATCCGGCAGAGGCAGCGCCTGGCTCTTCCCATTGACATTCCTGCGCCGCCTCCTCTCGCCGCGTCTCTAATAATATCAGGGCAGATTAATTGGCACTAATACAAATGTACACAGCTCCGTAAAAAGATGTCACCTCGCTCACAATGGGGGGAACGGCTGCTCCCGCATTATCTCTGCTCTACAGGCGTGTAATTCACTCCTCGGGAAAACACGCTTGTTTGTTCGGCTCCCCTGCAACCAGCACGGCCTCGGGAAGGGAGCAGGGAGACACCCAGCCCTGCCACTGGCACCGCCACCGTGCCGCTTGTCCCCGTGCAGGGCCACCCATGGGTGCCCCCGGGGGATGGGGCAGCGGGATGTGGCATTTGGGGACGGGATGTGGCATTTGGGGACATCCCCGTCTTGGGATCCAGCCTTTGGTTGGTGGTCGAGACTGGGAATTGTCACCCCTGGAGGGTCTAGGTGGGTGTGGGATGGTGCCAAAAAGGGAATTAAAGGGACATTGGCCAGGATGCAGCCCTTGGGTGGTAGTCAAGACTGAGAATTGTCACCCCTGGAGGGTTTATGTGGCTCTGGGATGGTGCCAGGAAGGGAATTAAAGGGACATTTTGGCCAGGGGAAGGACTGCAGCCTGTTTGCTTTGCTCCCTAGGGCAGGGTGGCAGAGCCCACCGGCTCCAGTAAGGATTTTGGGGCATTTTTGGGGAGGGATGCAGCCCCCCCATGGGTGTGACAATGTCCCCTCGAGATGCTGCCACCGCTTCTTCCAGCACAAAGAGCCGTGGACAGCCCCCATCCCTCTGCTGCCTCCTGGGCAGAGGAAATTTGGGCACCTCGTTGGTGTTCGCTCCCCCCCAGCCCCTCAAACCCGCGCAATTAACGATGCTGCGTTTAATTAAACGCTTGTCTAATTATCTCGGCGTAAGCAAACACGCCAGGTGGGTACCACGGGGGACATCCATGGATGTGCCGGAGGAACCGGCTGGATCTGCCATGCCCCCAGCCCCAAAATCCCCACAGCCCAGCTGGGGGGAGCCCGGGGACCCCCAAAAGGGCCGAGATGGGTTTGGGATCCCCTCAGGAGGCAGAAGCATCACGGCTGGCACGGAGCAGAGCCCACTGCGGGCTCCTCGGGCAAAGCGATGCCAGTCCTCCTTCTTGGGACAAAAAAAACCCTAAAATAGGATATTTTGGGCAGGAAAAAGCTGGGTTTGGAGCCTTGGCTGGGAGGGAGGGGAGAGGCTCCACAAGCAGAGCTGCTCCCCGAGGGGATGGTCCCAGGGATGGTCCCAGGGATGCTTTCCAGGAATGGTCCCAGGGATGCTCTCCAGGAAGGCGGCGATTCGAGGCCATTTGAGGTGAAAGACCCCACCAGCACGGTTTTGGGGGGTGGTCAGCCAGAGAGCCTTGTCCTCAGCAGCATCTCCCTCCTTCCATTGGGTTTTTTTTCTTTTTCTCCCCTGGATTTCTTCTTAATTCCTAACTTAATTTCTTTTGACATCCTCATTGCCAGTTTGACCTCTTTACTGGAATCATGCGCTGCTTAAAACTCATTATCCCACCATTGAAACAGGAAGTTAATTAAAAACCCTTTAAAAAAAGAAAAAGAAAAGGGGGGAAAAAAAGCACATCCCATGTCCGGGGATAGATGGAGAAGGGATATGACCGAGCTGTGCCACGTCCCCACAGCCCCCTCCATTGATCCATCATTATTTGGGGACCACCAGCCATCACCACTGGCAATGATCCAAAAACTCCATCATTATTTGGGGACCACCAGCCATCACCACCAAATCCCCCTGATCCAAGGTCAGCCATGGCAAGGTCCACTTTGGGAGAAATTGTTGTTTTTCACAGGACAATATTTCCCTCATGGATTCAAAATCTAAGTGGCTCCTGTTTAACCCATGTTTCACCCCAAAATTTCTTCATGCTCACAGGTCACCTGGCTGGGATGATGCCAAGGGGTGACCCCAGGATACCCACACCACCTCAGGGTGTCCTGGGGTGTCCCCCACTCCATGGAAGTCACAAGTGGGAGGTTTTGGACCATTCATCTGGAAACGAGAGGGGTTCCAAGGGATCCAAAAGAGCCCCTGGGGACCCCACAGAATATTTGGGGGGCGCCATAAGAGGCTTTGAGGGTCTGTGAAAGGTGGATTTTGACCCAGTGAGGGCACTGAGGTCCCAGTGAGGGGATTGCTGTGAGTGCGGGAGCTTCTAGAGGGTCACAAGGGATCCCAGAGGGGAATTTGGGGAGCCCATAGAAGGATGAAAGACCCCAAAGGGGCAGTTTGGGATGCCGAGGATGGGTTGCGGAACCCAAAAGGGGGGGTCCGACCTAACAGGGTGGTGCCAGACCCAAATCAGGGGCTGGAGCCTCACGGGGCTCGCAGAGCGGGGCTGGGGACACCTTCGGGACCCTTTGGGGACCGCGGCGGGAGCGCGCACGGAGCTCCCGCAGGGAGCGCGCCCCGAGGCCACGCCCCCTCTGCCGTTAGCCCCGCCCCGCCGCGCGCGCCATCCGGTGGGCGTGGCCGGCGGGGGGCGGGGGCCTATGGGCGGCCGCGGCGGCGGCGCTGGCCCCGCCCCCCGGAGCGCTCCGCGGGTTTGATCCGGCGCGGCGCCCATTGAGAAAATCCCGCGGCGGCGGCGGCGGCGGCTTCGCTCCGCCGAGCACGGCCCGGCCCCGGCCCCGGCCCCGGCCCCG
>JAWWMS010000028.1:19402789-19436773 GCA_035048045.1 Chlorospingus semifuscus
CGCCCGCCGCCACCCACCTGCCGCCCGCCCAGCCGCCAGCCGGGGCGCCGGGCTCGCCCCTCGCCGAGCGATGTCCAGGAGGAAACAGAGCAACCCCCGGCAGATCAAACGTGAGTCGCCGCTACCGGCACCCCTTCCGCCGTTCCCGGCTGGACCCACCGCACCCACGCCCCCTCCCCGCTTATTTTTGTGCACCACCCCTTCGGCGGCAGCGCTCCCGCACCCCTTCCCCCGGTCCCCCCGGTACTCCCGGGACACACCCGGGACACACCGGGGACCCCCCCGGGACGGCCGCCGTGGGTGCCCGTTCCCGCTACCGGCCGCTCGCCTGCCTCGGTCTCTGTCCCCGCCGCTGCCCCCTCCCTCCCGCGCCGCCTCCCCCCCGCCAGCGCGGTGGCTCCGGTACCGGCTCCCGATGGGGGCCCCGATAAGGCTTTAAAATATTCCGTTCTGCAAGTCCCGTCCTGATAACATCGCTCTGTCGGGACGGCCTGAAATTGTGATCTTATCTCCCCTGCCTGCCTCCCATCCAGCGCCGGCGGCCAGGGCCGGGGGCTCCCCGAACCCCCCCGGGGCTCCCGATCGCCGCCGGGCCACCCCAGCCCTGCCGAGGGCTCCTCACCCTGCCAGGGGCTCCCCATCCACCCTGGGGTACCCCAGCCCTGCCAGGGGCTGCTCACCGCGGGGACAGCGCCCTGACCCTGCCCTTCCAGTACGGGGACCCTCATTTGCCTGGGCGCTGCTGGACCCGCCGTGCCACCGTCCCCATGGTCCCCATGTGCCATCCTCCCCACCGGGCACGCTGTCCTTGGCCCCCCAGGTGCCGCTCTGCATCCCAGCCCAGGTGGGACGTGGCCATGAGGAAGCGCCGCAGGATCCCTCGGGGCTTTGGGCACATCCCTGTCCCTCCCCGGGCACATCCCTGTCCCTCCCTGGGCCATGGTGCTTCCCGAGGCTTTCCATCGGCCGGGCTCTTGTTTTGCTCCGGCGAGGATGTACCAGCAAGGCAGAGGAATCCTGCAAAGTGCTGGAAGTTTTTTGGTGCCGGGCTCAGCTTGGCTTTTCTCCTTCCTCTCCGGTGTGTGTGTGTTTTTTTTCTTTCCCCCTCGAGTCGATGGAAGCTGGTGATAAGAGGGAGATGGGAGGATAGGGAAGGCTGGCCACCATGTGATAATCTACCTTTATCTTTCTCCTGAAATAATTGCAAGGCTGAGTTGCACCTACCTGTTTCCCTGCCTGGGGTGATTGCTGTGGTGATAACGCTCAGCTAGACTTTTACCCGGGGAGAGTTAAAAATAGTCCCAGCTGCCTCCTTTTTTTTTTTTTTTTTCTTTTTTTTTTTTTTCTCTTTTCCGGGATACTTTTCTCCTTTGGCTTTCTCCAACTTCCGCGGCTTTATTTCGGCAGAAAGCCGTGTCTGGGTGGCTGCAGCTCGCTCAGCCGGCAGCGCTGGGAGCGGTAGCGCTGGAATCCTGCGGGATGCCCGCTCCCAGCGCCCACTTTGCGGGGCAAACTGGGGCAGGACGAGGCCGTGGCAGCTCGGCCGGGCGGCGGCGGCGGCTGCTGCTCCTCGTATCTCCTTCCTCTGCTGCTTTTCTGCAGAGATGTGAAGAAATGATAAAGTGGGAGGCTGATCTCAGGCCGCCGGCGATGGCCAAAAGTGATTAAAAGCTGAGAGCTTGGAAGCCTTCCTGTATGTGTCAACATGAAAACAGTCATTAGAGGCGGCGAGCGCGGCGAGAGCGCGCTGCCGCTGCTCCGTCAGGGAAGGTATGCATGAATCAGGGCTCCGGTAACCAGACTCCTCTCATGTACACACCGGACCTGTTTCCACAAAGTCTATCCTCCTTATCATCTCGGCTGGAGCATTAAAAACCTCCTCCAGATTGGTATCTGCTGATTTTATTTTCCTGGGTGACGCGATGTTCTCGCTCGGGCTTCGCCTTCTCTTGTGGGGTTGGGGTTTTGTTGTTTTTTTTTTTGGAGCCCGATGCGAGGCGCAGATTAGGGCTCGCGGGGAGATCGCCGGGAGAGCGGGCGATCGCCAGCGCAGATAAGACAGAGATCAGACACCGGACTATATTTAACCGGCTGCTTTAACCTTCCTCTCCTCGCTGCCTTTCCGGGCCGGAGTCGAGCGGGGATGGAGGGGCCGGGGGCGCCGCTCGCTCCCTCCGAGCCCCCCCGGCAGCGCTGGGGAGGTTTCAAAGCCGATTGCATCGCGATGGTGGCTTTCGATAGCACAGAAAACACCCCGAGCATCTCTCCCTTTCATTTCTGGGGGTTCCTGCCCGCGGAGGACAGTTTCTTTCCATCCCTGCCTGTGCCACCAACCTCCCTGCAGCTGCTTCTGCCTTATGGGGTGGTTGATTTCTTTTTTTTTCTTTCTCTTTCTTTTTTTTTTTTCGTGTGTCTGTCTTTTGTTCTGCTGGTAGATAGATGTGAGGGGCTGATAGGGAGCAGGAGCTGATCTCCAACCCAGATAGCCTGTTATATTTATTAACTTCAAACATGGGAGCGCGGGCGCCCAGCTGATGAGCGAGGCTCTGGCAGCTGCCGGTGCTTTCACAGCGCCGGGTCCTGCGATGGGGGAGCTGATAAGCGCGAGATTGATCTCATCGCGCTGATGTGCCTCCCCCTCCCTTCTTCTTTTAATACACATATTTTTATTCTTTTTTTTTTTTTTTTTTGTTCCTCAGCGAGCTGGAAGCGAGTGTTTTGTCATAGTTGCAGGGGCCTGTTTGTGGTTATTATTTTTTTTTTTATGGTGGTGTTTGTTTTTTTTTTTTCCTTTTCCCTTTTTATTCTGCGCTCAGCTACAGTAGATCTGAGCTCCTGATAAGCGCCAAGCCCCGATCTCCATCCTGATAGAGATTGCCAGGGCTGATAAGGAGCACTTATCTCTCCCCACCAGACCGGAGCAGGATTCGCTACAACAACAAACACAGCAAAGAGGGGCAAAAGGGCTCCAACAATTTGTTCCACTGCAAATGTGATTAACGCAGGCGCTTTAATTATCTGATGGGGGGCAGCTGCATGTGTGTTTTTGTTTCTCAAGGTGGTGGGGCGGTTTTCCCCCCCTCCACGTGCTCTGTGAAGCGAGCTGGGTTGAGAAGCCGAGCTCTCCCAGCTCCTGTTATCGGCTGCAGATGTTGCATTAGTTTGATGAGAGCTTTGACTTTTTTTGATCATTATCTCCCATTCTGCACCGCCGAGCGAACGCACGGGCTGGGGTGGGGAGGGAGGTGAAAACACCGTCATATTTTTGCATGTGGATTTTCTTTAATTGCCATTAGATGGTGTCAGATAAGGAGCGCGATCTGCGCTGTTAAAGCCGCCGTCTCTCGATGGGCTGTGCTGGGCTCGGGTGCTTTTATTTGGTTTTATTTTTTCCTCTCCTCCTGCACGTTCGGCCGCTCCCCGGTGCCGCGTGGGCTCGGTGATGCCGGGAAGGGGATGGGGGAGCCGGGCAGGGGTGGCCGTGGGAGAGCCCCTCCTTCCCGGGAGCTTGGAAAATCGCGTTTCTTTTAAAGATGACAGTGGCCAACCCAGCGTCTATTTTTAGCGGCGGCGTGGTGAGCCGGTGGCGTGGGATGCTCCCGGCACGCCTCCTGCCCGCTCCTTCCCGCTGCCTTCCCTCCCTCCCGAGTCCTTCTTCCCTTTCAGGTGACTCTGTTTCAGCCTCCTCTGCTTGTTGCTTTTATTTATTTTTTTTTTTTTTTGGCCTGTTTTTCCCTCTGCGCTCTGATGCAGCTGCACTTTTCCATGCCCGCCACCTCCGTGCCTCAGTTTCCCCATCCGCGGGGTGGGGGTGTTTGGGGAGGGGTTACCCGGGGGTGCTCCGTGGGGTGGGGAGGGTTTGCTCCCGAGATGAGCTGGGTGCCAGCAGAGCCTCCCAGCTCTGCTCTAAAACCGGAATTCTCTGCGCATCCCGGGGCTCCCTCAGCCTCCCATCCCCCTGTACCCCACTGCTGGCATCCCCAGGGTGGCATCCCCGTGTCCCACATGTCTGTGACACCCACGGGCGCTGCCTGCCTGCCTGCCAACCCCTCCCCTCTTGAGCAAACAGCCCGGGGCTTTTGCCAGCCCTGGCATGGTGGTGGCACCGAGCAGCTGGCAGGGCGAGGGTGGCAGAGCCCTGTGGCACCGCTGCCCCCGCAGTGGCTCTGCCCAGCCCGGCTGTCACCGGCCTCTGGGATGTGACACTGGGGGCTCCCAGGGCTGGGGAGCATCGTGGGATAGGGGAGTGACTGGTGGGACATCAGTGGGATACTGGTGGGACACCCTTGGGATACTGGTGGGGTATCAGTGGATCAGTGGGATACTGGTGGGACACCCTTGGGATACTGGTGGGATTTACCCAGCTGAGCCCACCATATGGAGTTCTCCCAGCCACCCCCAGGTGTTTCCCACAAGGCACATTCTTGCCCAGAGGAGGGTCTGCCCCAGCCTCAGGTGATGCTGGAAGAAGTTTCCCTCCCCTTCCACAGCCAGTGGTGAGCATCCCTGCAGGCCCCAGCTCCAGGAGAAGGTTGGCAGCTGGTGGCCAAGGGGACAGCTCCATTCACCATAGATAATGGAGAGATGGCACTGCTGGCCAGTGCCACCACCCCGTGCCCTGCCAGCTGCGCCACACTGCATCCCTCGATGCCAGGGAACCCTGTGAGCCCTTTTGGTGCCATGCTGAGGGTATATCCCAGGATGGCTCTTCCTGGCCACCCCCAGGAGAGGAGGATGAGGAGGATGCTGAGGGAGCCAGGGCTGCATCCAGGCTGGCCATGGCCAAACCAGTTCTGCCGAGGGCCCGGCGAGGGAGGTGAGGAGGCTCTGCCAGCAGCTCCTTCCAGGGCCGTGGGCGCTGGGGCTGGGTTGGTTGTGTGTCTGCTGCTGCTCTTGCACCTCCTGAGCCCCCGGGGGACACCCCCACACCATCCCCAGCGTGGGCACAGAGCCACAGCCATGGACTGTCCCTGGCACCCGGGGAAGCCACCTCCAGCCGGGATTTACACCTCGGGATCCCAATGGCGAGGTTGGGCAAGGTCTTATTTTGCACGGTGAATCACGAGGCCACCTAGCCAGCCGCAGCTTCCCCTTTGGCCAAGTTGTGATGCGGCCAGCTCGGCAATCAGGGCTGGGGAGGAAAGCAATCCTTTCCCCACGGGTGTTGCAGGAATTGTGCAAGGAGCCAGCGCCACGGCACAGGTGAGCCCAGGTTCCTGGAGAGGGGCAGCACCCCAAAGGCATCACCCTGTCCACATCATCCTGGGGCAGGAATCTCCGTGCCATGGGACATTCCCAGCCCTGAGGGGACACCCACATCCCTGAGAGAGGAAAGGACAACGCTGCCCAGAGCGGGAGCAGCAGGGCTGGGGATGGAGCTGCTGGTGCTGGTGGATTTGGGGTCAAACGCAGCCGTGCTGGCCGAAGGAAGAGGATGTTTTGAGGATGTTTTGAGGGTGTTTTCCATCCGTCCTGCTGCAAAAAAAAACCAAAACATGATCTGCCTTGGGAAACACTGGATGGGGCGTTGCTGTGGAGGGAAAACCAGCCCAGAGCTTCCACAGAGGCACAGCCAGGGCTGAGAGCTGATGCTGCCCTGGGAGAGGGATGTGAGCAACGGGCAGGAGCGAGGAACCTGGAGCTCCTCAGAATTCAACATCGGAGAAGATGAACTGGAACAGGCCCCTGTGCCAGCCCTGCACCGCACTCCACCTCTGCTCCATGCTGAGGATGTGGATTTTTTTCCTTCCCATGGGGCCAAGAAATCAGCTCCCCCACTTTGGAGAAGAGCAGCAGGCCAATGTCTCCCTTTTTTTTCTGCGCCACATCCCATGACTGCTTCTGCTGCCTGACTCAGGGCTTTTGGCCGCTCCAGCTTGGCCGGGCTGTGTCCTGCTGCTCCTTTTATCAGGAAAGTTCAAGTGTTTCGGGGTAATACAGTTCCCTCTTCCGATGGCTGCCCGGTAAAGGCTCCACATTGTTCCTGCAGCAACATGTTTTTTTGGAAGGGCTGAAATGCCGAAAGGAATGCAACTGCTGACCTTGGGCTGCAGTGGGGTTAAGGAGTGTGTGCCTATGAGTCACTGCAGATAAGAGCCTTCCACGGCTTTTTTCCTCCAAAATAATTCTTTATCTCCTCTTTCTCACATCAACATATTTTCTTGACATCTCCCCTTCGATAGCGCGTGGAGGAAATGTGCTCCTCGGGTTTGTCCATCTGATGAAATGTGAATCCATTGTTTTCCCTCGGCCTTGGCCAGCTGGGAGCCTGACCCCAGCATTTGGGGATGTGCCTCCCAGTCAGTGCCTTGGGGATGCTCAGTGGGGCCGGGGTCCCAGAGCTTTGGGAACCTCAGCAAGGTCATGGCTGGGAGATTTTGGGGTCAGTGAGTGGGGTTTTGGGATGTTCAATGGGGTCAATGCCTGGAGCTTTGGCAGTATTTAGGATTTTTGGGCATGCTTGGTGTGGTCAGTGCCTGGAGATTTTTGGGGTGTTAAATGGGGTCAGGGCCTGGAGCTCTGGCAGTATTTAGGATTTTGGGGCATGCTTGATGGGGTTAGTGCCTGGAGACTTTTGGGATGTTCAATGGGGTCAATGCCTGAAGTTTTGGGAATATTTAGGAGTGGTGCCTGCAGTTTTGGGAATGCAAACCCAGGGTTTGGGGATGTTTGATGGGGTCGGTACCCCTTGCTTTAGGGATGGGCTTTGGGGTCGGTGCCCAGGATTTTGGGAGTGTTTGGCACCCTGGACTTTGGGGATTCCCCACAGATTCAGTGCCTGGGGCTTTAAGGATACGCCTTGGGCTGAGTGCCCAGGAATTTATGGATGCTTGAAGGACTTTGGGGATGCACCTTAAGGCTGTGCCTGAGCCTTTGGGGGGGATGCTCAGCAGGGTCGGGAATGTGCCTTGGGATGGTACCCAGGGTGTTGGGTGGAGCGAGATAAGAGTGAAAAACAACTTGATGCTTGATGAGATTGGTGCCAGGGGTTTTGGGGATACTTCTCTGGGTCGGTGCCTGGGGTTTGGGGATGTGCCTTGGGATGGTACCCAGGGTTTTGGGATGCTTGATGAGATGGGGGAATACTTCTTTTGGTCAGTGCCTGGGGTTTGGGGATGTGCCTTGGGACGGTACCCAGGGTTTTGGGATGCTTGATGAGATTGGTGCCAGGGGTTTTGGGGATAATTCTTTGGGTCGGTGCCTGGGGTTTGGGGATGTACCTTGGGATGGTACCGAGGGTTTTGGGAAGCTTGATGAGATTGGTGCCTGCGGTTTTGGGGATACTTCTCTGAGTCAGTGCCTGGGGTTTGGGGATGTACCTTGGGGTGGTACCCAGGGTTTTGGGATGCTCAGTGAGATGGGGGATACTTCTCTGGGTCAGTGCCTGGGGTTTGGGGATGTGCCTTGGGACGGTACCCAGGGTTTTGGGATGCTTGATGAGATTGGTGTCAGGGTTTTGGGGATACTTCTCTGGGTCAGTGCCTGGGGTTTGGGGATGTGCCTCAGGCTTGATACCCAGAGCTTTGTGATGTTGGAGGAGTCAGTCCCCGGGTCTTTGGCGATGTTCCCCCGGAGCTTTGGCAATGTGAGACCGGGAGCATCAGGCAGAGCATCCCCAGCCCGGGAGGGCACGGCGGGCAGGAAAAGCCGCTCTTCCCTCCCCTCCCTGCTCCGCCGGGAAGTTTGGCCGCTCTCTCTCTTCTCCGTCTCCCAGCCGAGGCCTCTCATGCTACTCGCAGCTCCTATGATAATGCGGAAAGTTGAACTGGCCCCATTACTGCGCTGCGATGGTTGCGGCGATAAGGGCGCGATAATGGCAGCGATAGCGGCAGCTCGGTAGCCAATGGCTCCGCCGCTCCTCCCATTAACATTCCCCACCACGGCCGGGCTCGGAGCTGCCTATCTGCTCTCCATTTCCACTCCTCCGCTAGATAAGAATGGAAATACTGACTTCATAGCTCACTGATTAAAGTGTCTGGATTTCTTGATAATACACAGATAAATTATGTTTTTCAAAAAGAAGGTAGGGAAGGGAGTGCGAGGGGAGGGAAAAACCTCCAGTCCATTTTTATTTTTTTTTTTTCTCTTTCCTTCCCTCTTTCTGGCCGTGCCCTGGGAGTTGGGATTTTGCTGCTCCAAAATGCACTTCCCAGCTGGAAGGCAGAGCCCTGTGAGGTGCCCGCAGGAATGGGGGAATGAAGGATTTTTGGGAGCCACGTGGGTGAGGTAGGGCAGCCCTGTGCTGGGATGGAGATGCTGTTCCTGCACCCAGGGACCTGCTCCCATCATGGGCAGGGCTTTGCCAGCTGTGCCACACGGCCAGGATCCTGCAGGTGGGATCTGTCCCCAAGCTGGCAGCACCAGAGATGCTCAGAAAGCATCTCCGTTTCTGTATCCACCTCCCTGCTTCTGCTGCAGGATGCTGCCCTGAGTACTTTGGAGCAGCCTCATCCCTCTGCCCCAACCATACTCAGCTCCTTGGCTTTCCTCACTCATCCCCACAGGAGCAAACACAGCTTCCAGACTCCTTAGCTTGGAGAAGGTATCGACCACCAGCCTCTCTGAGTTTGTTTCATCTAAATATAAAACTAAAGAGCAAACAGTATAAAGTTCATTTTTTAATGTGCTGCCCCATTCCAGTTGGGCTGCTCTCTTTATTTTTTTTAGGGGAACTGTGATAAAAAGCAGAGATAAAGCCAGGACTGTTTTGTGTAGGAGTCGGTATCTGTGTTATCTATCTCCCTTTTTCACTCTCCGGGCAGCTCTGTTGTTTTTCGCTCTTATCTCGCTCCACCAAAATGCCAAGAACAGGAAAAAAAAAAAATTAGAAAAAAGAAAGAGAGAGAGAGGCAGCACAGGCACGTTTGCACGGAGAGAACTCGGTGTCCACAGAGCTGGGCAGGAGAAGGGCCGGGAGTTGGAGGAAGAGGAGGGTCGGGGTGCTGGGAAGGATTCTGGGAGCAGCGCTGTCCCAGGGATCTCCATGTGCCAGGTTTGGTGCCAGCTGCTCTCAGCTGGGCCACCCAACCTGGCTGTGCCCTCTGAGGGTCCTTCCCTGCCCCTGGAGCCCCACGGTTCCTGCTGGAGTTCCCCCTGGAGTGCTCCAGGATGGCTCTGGGAGCTGGGATGGGGCATCCTGTGGGACTGGGAGCAGCAGGGACATCCCAGCCAGAGCATCTTTGCTGAGGGCCCCTTGTCCCCATCCTTGTCCCCATCCTTGTCCCCATCCTTGTCCCCATCCCTCGGGCCTTGTTGTCACCCAGGGCTGTCACAGACTGAAAGCCTTGGGGTGGGCACTGAAAACCATCCCTGTTCCCTTTCCATCACTTTTGGGAGCAGGATGGACCTGGCAGGACCTGGAGCCACTTCCCCCAGGAAGGAGGATGGCTCCAGCTCAGCATCTCAGGGTAATTTGTCGCTGGATTAGCCCAGAGCTTGACCTCTGTCCTCGCTGTCACCTGCTATTGATGTGCTCAAGTGCTGCCTGAGCATCCCCACCCCCAGCCTTTCCCGCCTGGAATGCCTTTATTCCAGATGGGAGAAGTATCCAAACTGAGGGCTTTTCCCCCAGTTCCACCCTCTGGCAGGGAGCAGCGGTGGCATTGAGGGCTTTTCCCCCAGTTCACCCTCTGGCAGGGAGCAGGGGTGGCGTGCTTGGAGCCTGATCTTCCTGGATGGAATTTCTTTCCCATCTCGTTGCGTATCCAGCGGCTTCCCAAGTGCCCGCATCCTGGATCACCATGGGGACAAACACCTCCCACTGCTCTTGGATGGGCTTTGGATGGAGACAGCCCCAGGCAGGACTGGTCCTTCTCTCCCAGTCTCAGCAGCTGCCTCAGTTTCCCCACTGTGCTCCTGTGGTGGCTCCGTGTGCTCTCCAGGCCACGTTCAGCGCATCCCTTCTCTGGAGCATCCCCATCCATCCATCCTCCGCGCCCGGCACGGCTCCATTCCGCTCTCTCCTCTCTCCAAATCTATCAGGGCCTTATCGACCCCATCTGAAACCTAAAGTCACTCCATTGTCATTGTCCCCGCATCTGTTGCCCGGCTCCCTCCCCTGCCCGGTGGATGCGCCGGCGGTTCCCGTTGGGAATGGCGGCCCCCGGAGCGCCCCAATCTCCCGGAATCTCTCGGTGCTTTATCGGCCCATCGGAGCCGGGGCTGGCGGGGCCGGCGCTGGCGCCGCTCGCTGCTGATAAAGTTACAGAGTTCAGGCAGTGATGAATGTTCAGTAACTGCACCCGCCGCGATCCCGCCTGGGCTTGGCAGCGCGAGCAGCTCCGGCTGAAACCAATCCCTCCCCTATCAGCAGCGCTGCTTTTTCTCAGGCTCGGCCTCTCCCCGCTCCTGCTCTTCCCTGGGGGGCTCCCCTGGGGCGGCACGGCACCGAGGGGTGCTCCTGGGGCTCCGACCCGTGGGGGCGGTTCTGGATTTCACCCTGGAATGGTTTGGGTTGGGAAGGAACTTGAAGCTCTTCTTTATTCCAGGTGGGAGAAGTATCCAAATCCAGGGCAGGGACCTTCCACCAGACCAGGCTGTGGTGGGTGGGACAGAGCAGCTCCCCAGCAATGACTGGAGCATCCCATCCCATCCCGAGAAATCCCAGTCTTCCCAACACTTCCGTTCCCACCCTGTCCTTCATTTCCCTATTGGAAAAATTAGGCCTAGGTATATTATAAATGTAATCATTATTTTAAATGTAATCATTATTTTAAATGTAATCATTATTTTAAATGTAATCATTACAAATGTAATCATTATTATAAATTTAACAATTATTGTAAATATCATCCCACGAGCAATGGCAGCATCACCCACCCCCTCCATCCCCTGACCATCTCTATTCCCCCGCCACCCTTTATTCCCCTTCCTGGTGTAAATTAGGCCTAATGGATTATCAATGTAATAGTATTAATCAATATAAAGCCCCTCATGAGCAGCTGGAACATCTTCCCATCAAGAATTACAGCATCACCCAGCTCCTCTGTCCCCTATTCACCTCTGGGATAAATTAGGCCAGAATACAAAAATGTAATAAGTCTATAAAATTAATTTGTAAATGGTTATAAATATCCCCCATTAGCAATCCCAGCATCCCTACCACCTCCTGGATAAACCACTGATAATTTAATACCAAATCATGATCAATACATTATAAATCCCCCCCTACGCCTCCCGATTCTCCAACCATACTCTTTTCTCCTTGCCCTTTTCCCCCAGAGCACCACGGGCAGGGTCAGGGTGAGCTTTATCTGGAGGTGATGGAGAAGGGCCCCAAATTTGAGATAAAGCCCCCTGGGGCCGGCCCCAGCCTCTATCAGCTCCGTGCACGGGGCTGATCTTTCATGGGGAGATACCCATGGGAACAGCCCGGCCTGGGATGCTGCAGCCGGCCTGATAGGGGATGGAGGGGCTGATTTGTGCTCCAAAAAACCCCTTTTTCCACCCAAACAGACCCCAGACTGCTGGAATTGAGTGCAGCATCAGCGGGGGGCGATTCGGCACCAGTTTCTTTGTCCCGGCTTGGCATTGCCGGTCCGCAGGGAACCAAGCGGGGAGCAGCCGAGGTCGTTGGTAAAACAAACATCGGCAGGGCCCAGGGAGGAATTGGGTGAGAAGAGCGGGCGGGTGGCCCATCAGATAGCGGGGTTTGCAGCATTTGCAGCCCGGGTTGTTCTCCGGGTGTTTCTGGCACAGCCCTGCCACCAGGCCCTGGGGAATCCCGGGATGCTCCAGGTCCCACCAAAGCACCAGGGCTGCCTTTGCTCAAGGAGCAGCTGGGACTGGCTCCAGGAGCGTCTTTCCCTGAGGGATTCTGCCCTGCTCCTGCAGCACTTGGCTCTTGGCTCCATAATTTAGGGGGAAAAGAGGTGATTTAGGGCAGAGAGGAAGTGATACCTGAGTGGAATTCTCACATTACCAGCATGAAGTGATGGATGAGCATCCTGGTGATGCTTTGTGCATCCCAAAACCTGGTTTGGAGCCTTGCCCACCTGCTTTTGGGTTGGTGTTGGTGGTGATGTTGTTGTTGTTGTTGTTATTATTGTTGTTGTTATTATTATTATTAATATTATTATTATTATTATTATTATTATTATTATTATTATTATTATTATTATTATTATTATTATTGTGGTTTTTAATTGGAAGAGGATGGTGCCAGCGCAGGGATGAGGAGGAGCTGGAAGGATGGAGAAGGGATCCTCCATTATGCTGCCTGCCTGCTGGAGCTGGAATGTCCCTCAGGATGCCCTGGCACAGCTGAGATGTCCCCACTGTCCCCCCCCAGTGACACCCAGAGCCAAGGCTGAGATTTGAGGTGCCTGGAGGGAAGGTTTGGGATGTGAGTTCATCCAGGTCCGGGCTCTGTCCCTCATTCCCTGACTCCTGGAGCCTTCCTTGGGCTCATCCCCTGCCCGATGGGACTTGGAGGAATTTTTATTTTTAGAAATAAGGATTGTGGATTCCCAGAATGGTTTGGGTTGGAAGGACCTTAAAGCTCATCTCCTTCCTCCCCCTCCACGGGCGGGGACACATTCCATTTAGCCCAGGTTGCTCCCAGCCCCATCCAACCTGGCCTTGAACGCTTCCAGAGATGGGAATTGGAAAGGAGTCGGATGGGAAATTTTATTTAAATTCGTATTTAAAAATAAACACTTGGACCTGACAGCAGCGCCGAGCGCCAGCCGGGGAAGGCAGGTTGCCACCAGCCTGCACGTGTTCCCAATCCAGGACCTGCTTTCCACCATGGGAACTCCTCCTCCTCCTCTTCCTCCTCCTCCTCCTCCCTGCTCCAGAGCCGGTGGGAAAGTCTGTGGCTGTTGCTATTTTCTATCTGTTATCAAGGCCTCTTATCGCTTTGCTCTTGTCTCCGTGCCGGCTCTCCGAGCGCCCAGGGTCTCGCTCTTGGCAGCCTGGAAAAGTCCCCCCCTCCTCCTCCTCCTCCTCCTTGATTCCCTATATTCTTTTGCCTTTTATTTAATTTACCAGCTAAGCACAAAGAATCAAGAAAAGCTTTATTGTTCCTGCTCTGGGAGAGCCTTAATTGGAGTGCAGTGATCAAATCATTACCTGGATAACGCCGGGCTTCCCTGGGAATGCCGACCCTCGGCCCAGCCCTGCTGACACGGCCACAGCTCCCTGCAACTTTGTACAGTCACTGTCTTCTTTTTTTTAATATTATTTTTTGAGGGGAAAAAAGAAGAAAAAGAAGGGGAAAAAAAAAAAAAAGAAATCCTTGCTCATTATCAATAAAAAAAAGGAGGGAGGGAGAAGAGTTAATCGTCGAAGCGGAGTATCTTGGAAGGGAGCGTTTTTTGGCTCTTCCCCTCTCTGTAAAACCAGCCTCAGTAATTCAGTTTTAAAGCATGAAAAAAGGGAGTTGATGAAATTCCACTATCAGCACTGAACCAATATGCAAAATATCTCGCCGAGAATCAAATAGCTATTATGTTTTCATTTCCATTTCAGCGTATTTGCTTAATGAAGAATAGACAGATCAGGCCAGCCGAGGGAGGCTGTGTGCGGTGATAACTGTGCAGGGCTCCCAGCAATCCCGGGCAAGTGACGCTCCCTCCGCTCCTGCTCCTGCTCCCTCTCCCTCACTCGCTCTTTTTTTTTCCCTTTTTTCCCCTTTTTTTGATTTTTTTTCCCCAGTGGTTGGTTTAACCCACACAGCTGGGGGGTTGGTGGGCACTGGGTGCTGCAGTGGGGTTGGGATGCACCCAAGGACACCATTCTGGGTGCTGTTGGCCTCCCAGCCTCCCCATGGGCACTGGGTGACACCGTGGTCCCCAAACCCCTGCTTTTACAAGGTTAGATTTATCTTGTTTTTATAATATTTTTATTTATATTTATCTATTTTATTTATCCCATCTCGCTTGGGAGTGCTTTGGGGTGGGATGTGGGATGCATCCAGGGACTGTGTGAGATGATTCCAGGATGCTGTTGGCCACCAATCGTCCCCATACCAGGTTTGACACATTGGATTTATATGGAGCAGCCTCATTTTCCTCATGGCTGGGCCTTGGTGTTTTGGGGTGGGGTGTGGGTGGTCCCAGGATGCATCCAGGGATCACAGTGACAAGATTCTGGGATTGTTGGTTCCCCATCACCCCTGTAGGCACTGGGTGACACCAAACCCCAGCTGGATTTAGGTGGAGCATCCCCATCTCCTCCCTGACTGTGGATGGAGATTTCAGGGTGGGGTGTGGGTCATGCCAGGGTGGATCCAGGGATCCCAGTGACGGTACTGGGATGCTGCTGGCCGCCCACCATCCCTGTAGGAACTTGGTGACTCCACAGCACTCAAAGCTGGATTTATATGGAGCATCCAGCTGGATTTATGTGGGGCATCCCCATTTCCCTCCTGGCTGGGGATGGGTACTTTGGGGTGGGATATGGGATGCATCCATGGGATGCTGTTGGCTGCCCGTCATCCCTGTAGGCCACGATGCTGTGGTACCCAAAGCCATCCTCATCCTCCTGCTGCTTTCCCAGGCAGGATGTGGGTGGTCTCAGCACCCTTGGGTGGGTACCAGGTGCCCTCCTGGTGCCACCCATCCCTTCCCAGCCCCATCCAGCCCTCCCTGGGCAGGCTGGAGGTGCCAAAGCCCGGCGCAGGCGAGCGTCGGGTTAACTTTATCAGAAGCCCAAGAGCCGTGAAGGCGTGAAGGAAGAAATTAGCCTAACAATGTTTCATTTACAGCGGGAGAAACGATTTGTTAGCTGGCGATTGTTTCTGAATATTATCAGAGCCTTTTTAATTGTGCTGGAACTGAAATTAGCAGAATTAGAATAAATTGCCTTCCCTTCTCCGGCAGCCTCTTTATTCACGCTCATTGTTGTGTGCTTTGTATAGATTATGGGCTCTTTGTTCTGCTGCTGTAAATATACATGCCTGGAGTCACGGCGAGCAGCTGAGGTCTGCAGACGGGCTGGCCCCGCTCTGATCCCCCCGTGGTCCCCCCGTGGTCCCCCAATGGTCCCCGGTCCTGCAGCGTCGCGCGGTGCCAGCCATGTGTGCCATGTGTGCCACCGGGGCTGGGCCCTGCCTGCCTGGCTGGGGACGTGGCTGCGTTGCCATGGAAACAGATGGCAGGGCTGAGGGGTGTCCCCTGTGTGTGCCCTGTTTGTCCCCATGTCCCCCCTGCAGTGCCATCCCCGTGGGTCAGTGTCCCCTGTTGGATTAGGGGTGGTGGGGACCATTTCTGGGCTCTATTTTGGGGACAGGTGATGCCCCTCTTGCTGCCAGGCTGATTCCCACAGTGCCCCAAGGAGGGGACACCTGCAGCAAGACATGGCCACCTCTGCAAGGGGACAGCACCCCAGGGAGATGCTGCACTGCAGGGACGGCTGAGCAGAGCTTCCCTTCCTTCCCTGTTGGGCATCTCCTCCCAACATCCTGATTTCCCAGCTGGAAAACCCCCTGGCACCTTTTCCCCTTGGCTGTGCCCTCCTCACCGCCCTGTCCGTGCTCCCACAGGGTCCCTGGCAGCGATGGAGGAAGGCGAGGACGCCCCGGTGGGGGACAAGAGCCCCTCGGAGAGGGACGGGGCCACCTCGGACGGCGAGGGCTCCGCCGAGCGCGACACCTGCAGCCCCCCCGGCAGTGAAGGTGAGCCCTGCGCTGTCCCTGCTGTCCCCTCCCCACGGGGACAGGCCCTGCCACCAGGGCAACCTGCTGGGATTAGCTCAGGATGCAGCCTGGCCATCCCTTGGGGCTGGTGGGACAAGGACAGCCCTGTGTCCCTGGGGGTTCCATCCCTCTGGGACTCTGGGGACAGTCCCCGTGTCTCTGGGGGTTTCCATCCCTCTGGGCACCCTGGGGACAGCCCCATATTCCTGGGGGGTTCCGTTCCTCTGGGACTCTGGGGACAGCCCAGTTTGCAAAGTCGTGTCCCTTGGGGTAAGAGGTGACCCCCTTGGGGTGTGGAGTCACATAGGGTTTAAAGTGACCATTCACAGGGATGGAAAGTGACATTTGGGACATAAAGTGACCCCTTAGGTGCAGAATGACCCTTCCCCCTAGCTTGGGGTGCCAGTCACATTCCCTTGGGGTGCAAAGTCACGTTCCTTCAGGGTGCAAAGTGTCCCATGCCAGGGATGCAGAGTGACCTCTCGGGGTGCAAAGTCACATCCTTTGCAGTACAAAGTTCCTCTCCGCACCCATGATGAAAGACACGTCCCTTGGGGTGCAAAGTTCCCCCGCTCAGGGGGACAAAGTCACATCCCCTGGTGAACCAAGTGACTCCTCCAGAGTGCCAAGCCGCCCCAGAGGGCACAGGTGGCCGTGGCACGGGTGGGCTGCGGGCACGGGGCCGTTGGTGGCACCGTGCTGCCCACGCAGCCGCCAGCCTGGAGCCGAGCTGTGCCCCACCCCAGAGGTGGCTGCGACTCAGGGCCGGGCTGAAACAGTCCCAGATATCCTTTGAGTTCCTTCCTGTGGAGGTGGGGGCAAATCCCAATCAGTTAATGTTTGCAGTGCCCTTTGAGATAACCGCGCCGGGGCAAGGCTGCGCCGGCTCACAGAGCTCCCGGCAAACCCCGCTGCCTCCAGCTGCTTCTGGGGGAGAAATGTCCCCCAAAACCAGGGCAGCCAGGCCTCGGTGCAGCAGGGATCCAGGGCAGCCAGGCCTCGGTGCTCCAGGGATCCAGGGCAGCCAGGGATCCACCCAGCTGGGGCAGGGAAGGACCCCGACAGCCGGGATAAGGAAGGGGTGCTGAGAGCTGGGACAGGGAGGGATCCTGATAGTGAGGTAGGGAAGGGACACAAATAGCTGGGACAGTCAGGGACACCAACATTTAGGGACCCTGATAGCCCCAATAGGACGAGGTAGGGGGAAATCACAAGGCAGGGAAGGGACCCCAAGAATGAAGGGCAAGGAAGGCACCTCAGTAGCTGGGGCAGGG
The DNA here is from genome assembly GCA_035048045.1 of Chlorospingus semifuscus. Taxonomy (NCBI): domain Eukaryota; kingdom Metazoa; phylum Chordata; class Aves; order Passeriformes; family Passerellidae; genus Chlorospingus; species Chlorospingus semifuscus. The sequence goes on from JAWWMS010000028.1 coordinate 19,419,701, forward strand.
AGGGGACCCCAGTATTTGGGGCAGGCCAGGGACCCTAAAGCTGGGGCAGGGAGTTGACCGTAATTGGAGCAAGGAGAGACCCCGATTTCAGCAAAAGGACCCCAACAGCCAGAGCAGGGAAAGGATCCGACAGCAAAGCAGGGCAGGGAGCCTGATAATTGGAACAGGGAGGGGACCTGATAAGTGGAGCAGGGAAGGGACCCCAGTATCTGAGTCAGGGAGGTCTCCCAGGCAAACTTTGCTCGCTGGTGGAGGGAATCAGGGCTCTTATCTGATGGGGGAGCGGGGCTGGGGGCGAGGAGCCGGAGCCGGGGCGCGGAGCTGCACCTGGCACTGGCCTGCCTCGATAAAGAGGTGATAGCAGAGATAAGGCCCAGCAGCAATAACGGCCACTAAAGCTTTCAGCGCGATGGATAAAAATCGATATGCCAGGCACTTTGATTTATAGCCAAAAATAATAGGACTTTTATACCCGGTGATTGATTTATTTGATGTTAATCATGGCGCTTATCACCTGTATTAATAATCTGCAGTGGTGGTGACGTCACCCCTGGGCGGCCGCGGTGGCGCCGATCGATTGGGCTCCGCTGCTCGATCCGCCCGGGACGCCAAGGCAAACATGTACTTTGGGCACTAATCTGCCACACTGTCATATGCAGATTGCCTTTATCAGCCCATCTCCAGCAGCAGTTAATGGAGAAAATAATTGTTATCAAGTTGCTATGAATACGCCACAAATAGAGCCGTGAGGGGAGCGGGGCTTGGCCCGCTGGCGTGGCATGGCATGGCATGGCATGGGTGTGCCAGGGCTTTGGGGTGGGCTGATGGGGCACTCCCAGGGGGATGTGAATCCCCTCCCTGTGCCCATCCCAGCCCCGGGTGTCGCTGCTCTGGTGGTCCCAGCCCCTGGGGAATGCTGCCTCTGGAATGCCCTGCTCTGACCTGCTGCCTTCCCCCTCCTGCTGCAGAGTCCAGAGATGCTCTGGAGAGTCCAAAGGAGCCGGAGAAGCCAGATCCTGGAGAAAACCCCCAGGAGCCAGACAGCTGGAATGGGCCAGGTGAGTGTCTGCTGTGGGGCTGTCCTGCCCCATCCCAGTGTCCTGACTGGACGTGCTGGAGCAGCCCTCCAGCATCCACCTCCACCAGTATGAGAGGAGCACTGGGAGCACTGGGAGCTGGGCAAGCTGTAAACCCCAGAACTCCTGCTGGAGGGGAGATGTGAGGTGGTGGTTGTGATCCCTGACATCTCCAGGGTGCTGTTGGGATGGCAAAGCATGGATGTGGGAGCAGCAGGGATGCCATCCCCACAGCTGGCATCACACTCCCTGGCACTGGCAGGGTTTGGGCCCGTCCTGTGTTGCACCAGGGCACTTCACCAACATTGTGGCAACCACAAGAGCGACGCTGGGGTGGTTTGGTGATGCTTATCAAAACCCCAAGGAGCAAATTCAGCCTCTATCTCCCCCTGGTATCTCTACTCGGGCACTGGGGCACCAGCGAGGCCAGGCTGGCCCTGTGGGCACCCCCAGCCCTATCACCCACTTATCTCCAAAGCCACAGGGTTACAGACGTGTGCCACACAGATTCACAGAATCAGGGAATGTCTGGGGTAGGCAGGGAGCTCTGGAGATCATCCAGCCCTAGGCAGGGACACCTGGGGCAGGTGACACAGGGACACATCCAGGTGGGTTTGGGATGGCTCCAGACAGGACACCCCACACCCTCCCTGGGCAGCTGTGCCAGGGCTGTGCCACCCTCCATGGGCATGAGCTCTTCCTCATGTTGAGGTGGAACTCCCTGTGGTTTAGTTTGTGGCCATCACTCCTTGATTGGGGTTGTGGTTGTTCCACTGGGAGTGGCTCCTGGCAGGTGGATGGGGATGGGACCAGGAGCACCTGGCACCCCTAAGGGTGAATGTGCCACATTTTGGGCACATTTTGGGCCCTGTCGGTGCTGCCCACACCCTGCTCCTCCCAGGGGAGCTCCCAGCTTTGGCTGGGGGTGTTGGGCAGTGCTAGAGGACAGCGATGGCCCTTTGGGGATGGACACACGGGGCAGGTCCCGCTGTGTCCCCAAGGCCACCAGGCTGCAGCAGCCCTGGGAAGCAGTGCCTGCCAGCACACGTGCTCCTCCTGCAGCTGCCCAGATCCCCACAGTCCCCTTCCCCTTCCCGAGGGGAAGCTCCTGCCGGCCCCGCTGATATCCCAGCCCTTCCTGCATGTGGTGTCCAGGAAGGAGCTGGAGGCCACCCCCTGCTCCTCCTTATCTGCTCCCAGCCCTTTGCCCCCAGCACTCCCGGGGCAGGGTGGGATGGGGCTGCACCTCCCACCCCGCATTCCCCCATCCCCTGTGGGGTCACCACACCGTGCTCATCCCAAGTCTCCCCAAATGGGCCTGGCTGAGGCCGTGCCTCCCCTTCCCCTGTGGGTTATTTGCATTCTTTATGTAAAAGAGATTTGATTATGGGGCCCTGCAGCCCACGTGCGCTGTGTAGTTGGAGCGGTGCTGGCGGCGGGAGCTGCCGGCGATGCCGCGCCGATAGGATGTTCCAACCGCCGCCGTGGCCCGGCTATCAGGGGCTCTGCAGGCTCGCCCCTTATCGGGGATGGAGCTGCCCAAAAGGGAAGCTGGGAGCAGCCTGGGTTCGCTGCTTTATCGGGCAGGATCCGCCGGGTGTCAGCGCGAGGATGCGCCGCGCCCGGGGGGCTCCGTTTGCACCCCGGGGAGGTTTGGGGGTCACTGGGTCACCCCCGCTGTGGGTCGGGGATCCCAAGGGTCATCCAGAGGGGATGTGGCCTGCCAGGAGCTCGCCCCACGTGGCAGGAGGGAGGAGGAGGGTTTTGGTTTAGCTTTGAAGTGACCTTGTTCCCTGGAGGGGGCTGAGGCTCTTCCGGCTGATGGGCAAGTTCCCGGGAGCTGGAGGCTGAAATCCCAAACTTGGGAGTATTTACAGATGTAAGGACTCACCACTCCTTCATCCAGAGTGCTGGGACACGCTGGCTCTGTTCTGCTTGCCAGTGGGATCATGGGATGGAGCGTGGCCATGCTTTGTGCTCACTCCATCCTCTGCCAGGGCTGGAGACAGGATGTCCATCCTTCCCAGATTCCCCCAAACCATCCCAAATTCCCCCAAACCCTTCCCCACAGCCCCTCCATCCATGCCTCAGGTTCCCATCTTTCCCACCCGTTTTGGTTTGCCCTGGACAAGGGTGGGTACCAGAGAATTTTGGGAGCACCCAGAGCCTCCAGCTCCCATTCCAGGGCTGCCCCTTCCCTGCCCTGCCAACCTCAGCAATCCCAGCCAGCTTTCCCAGGAGGAAAAACTCTGCAAAATTCACATGGAGCTGGTGCAGGAATGCAGCAGAGGAGAGCCCTGCTGAGGGACAGGCTGCTCAGCCTCATGATGAGCACCAGAGGATTCCCTCTGGGAGCTGCTGCAGCCCCTGGGAATCCTGGATTCTTCCCTTTCCACCAGGTAGGATGGAGATTTTTGCTTTGGTCCTTGTGGGAGCAGCACAGGCAGGGACAGGATTGCAGGAGCTGTGACCAAACCCAGGGTGGCTTTTGCATTATCCCACCTGGGAATTCCCAGGGAATTCTTCACCCCCTTCCCTGCACCAGCATCACTGTTTGCAGCTCCACCTTGCTGAACCCCCTTGCCTGTTTGGGCTTTATTTCATATCCAATTATTAATTATGAAATATTAATTTAATATTAATATTTCTTCTGGGCAGCAGTGATGGCTCTGGGTTGATTACAGAGCTCAGGCTCCTCTCCTGATCCCCCAAACCCCTCACCCCCATCCTCCATATCAGGATGGCACAGAGCAGCTCCTCATTTTATTTTTTTTTAGCGCATCTAATTAAAACTCCCAAGTCCTTTTTTCCCCCCCCCCTTTTCCTCCCAGCTCCCCCTTCCCTTCAGTTGTGTTTATCTCCCTCCTCAATAATCTCTGGCTGCCCAGGGTTTGTCTGGAAACCTCAAGGTTCATTATCGGGGTGAGCAGGGCACAATGCGGGGGACGGCTCCTCCAGGGGGGGACAGCACCCCCACATCTGCCCCGTCCCTCCCCCTCTACCCTGGCATGTGTGGGTGGGAAAAATTATCCCAGCTATTCCCTGTTATCACTGGGAGAGGAGCAGCAGAGAGTTGTGTCTGTGGGAGGCTGCTGGGGGATGGGGGCGCTTGGGGTTCGGGGCATTGGCACCCCCAGTGTCCCAAATCAGGGGGGCCCAGCACCCTGAAATCCTCCCATGTGTGTCCTCCTGCCAAAGGCAGCGGGGTGGGGACCATCCCAGCACTGATGGTGGCACCTGTCCCTGATTTGGGATGAGAAAGAGCAGCTGGGAATGTCCCCCTGTGCCTGGGGTCACTGCAGGGTTGAGGGGACAGTTTGGGGACACTGATGGTGAAGGGATGCTCTGACTGGTCTGGGGATGTTGCTGAGTGGATGATCAGACCAGTTTGGGGACAGTGACAGCGTGGGGGGATGCTCAGGGATTTTGGGGACAGTGGCAGTGTGAGGGGATGCTCAGAGTGTTGGGGACTGTGGCAGTGTGAGGGGATGCTCAGGATCTTTGGGGACAGTGACAGCGTGGGGGGATGCTCAGGGATTTTGGGGACAGTGGCAGTGTGAAAGGATGTTCAGGGTGTTGGGGACAGTGACAGTGTGGAGGGATGTTCAGGAATTCTGTGGACAGTGGCAGTGTGGAGGGAGGGATGCTCAGGCATCTGTTCCCATTTTCCCTGGCATTTTCCTGCACTCTCGTGGTGAGAGCCCTGAGGGCGATGCCTCCAGGCTGGTGCTGATTGACAGCTGTCAATCACTCACCTTCCTGCTCCGCCCTGCCTGGATCTGAGGACCAGTGGGGATTTGGGGCTTGAACCCCCCATCTCCATGTGGGTACCCCCTCCTGGGGGTTCTCCCACCCCCAGGCCCTGGGGCTGTGGCAGGGTCCCCCTGTGCTCCCCTCCCCTTTCCGTTCGGGATATCTTCCCTCTGCATCAGCTCCGGGGCCTCTGCATCCCCTTCCTCCCCTCTCTGGCTTCCTGCCCTCCCCAGTGCCCTCCTCCTGCTGCCTGGGCACAGCCAGGGGTCCCAGGAGAGGGGACAGGGTGTCCCTGGCACTGGGGTCCTGCCACGCTGGCAGCCCTGGGGCAGCCAGGAAGTTTTCCTCCTTCCCATCCTTCCTGAGCTCTTTCTGGTGTTTTCCCCAGTGCTTATTCCTGTCCCAGGACGCAGGTCACAGGTCCTGTATGTTTCCTGCCTGTCCCTTGTGAGGAGGACCCCAGGGTATGGGGGCTGCCTTGGGATGGCATGGGAACCCCTTGGGATGGGGGACAGGGCAGGGACAGGGCACCCCTGGCACAGAGGTCCTGGCAGCCCCAGGGAAGCCAGGAAGTTTTCCTGCTTCCCATCCTCCCTGAGCCTTTCCTGACCTTATTTATTCCCAGTGTTTTTATCCACGTCCCTGCAGGCACAGGTGCCAGTTCTGTCCTGGGATGGGAACCCCTTGTCATGAGGGATGGCAGCACCTCGGGATGGGCACCCCTCGGGATGGGCACCCCCTCCCAGCCCCGTCCCAGCAGGGCACAGCAACACCCCAAAGGCAAATGTCTGGGAATGCTTATCAGCCCATCCTGCAGGGGCAGGGCACCCCAGCTTCCGTGGGGTGATCCCAGGGAACACGTGGCACGGCCGGTGCCACCCTGCCACCGGCGCCTGCCTGCTGTGCCCCACAGCTGGCGAGCAGAGCGGGCCCTTTTGGGGTGCAGCCCCCCCTGTCCAGCCCCCTGGGTGCTGGGTGGTGCCCAGGGGCAGGGCTGGCTGCTCCATTATCCAGGAGCAGGGTTCAGCCCGATAAGGAGTCGCTTTTGGACTCGGGCAGCAAACAATCAATAAGTGGCGAGCGATGGGCAGCGGAGATAACGGCAGAGATCCCCCCTGGCTCCCGCCCCACCAGGGCCTCCCCAGCACCCCAGAGCAGGGCACAGAGGCCAGCTGTGCCACAGCCATCCCCTCTCCACCCGCAGAGCTGAGCCCAAGCAGGCTGAGCCCAGCAAGGCTCGATTTAAACCCTCCTCACTCCTTTGTCGTCCCCAAGGCTGCCCTGATTACTCGAGCACCCGGGACGGCAAAGCCGGGATAATCTCCTTAGCCCCTTTGGAGAGATTTCCCTTTGTGAGCCGAGGTGAAGAGTGGAGATGCTGCGTGTTCACAGCTTAAGACTCTTCCCAATCGGCTCCCTCCATCTTATCGGAGCGGTGCCATCACATCATTGCAGTAGTTGAGTTGTCAGGATTTATTCCTTCCGCCGCGCTCTCGCCGCTTCTAAAAACAGCAGCTGGGGCCAGGCTGGGGAGCTGGGGGGAACTGGGGGAACTGGGGGGAACTGGGGCTTCTCCAGCTCAGGTTTCCCCAGGCAGGAGCAGGGGAGCCATGGCAGGTTGGGTACCCGTTGATGGATCCATCCCTCCATCCAGCCCAGTGCCAGGCCGGCTCCTGCAGCCACCCACGTTGGCTCCTGGATGTTCCAGGGGTGCAGCCACATCCAGGCACCCACATTTGCTTTCCTTGCAGGAGGGAAGGGCAGAGGGTGCCAAACCATCCATCCCATCCCATTTCAAGCTGCTCCTGCATCCATTTGCCTCCTGCATCCACAGGACTTGAACCACATCCAAACTGTTTGGTCCCTTAGCAGGAATCTGGAGATCCATCCATCCATCCATCCATCCATCCATCCATCCATCCATCCATCCATTCATCCATCCCCGTTTCCCAGTCTCTCCATGCCCAGGGCTGGCTCTGGCTGTGCCCCCCAGGCTGGCACAGAGCAAGGTGGCTGATCCCAGGCTGTGATCCCATGACACACTGATAGCAGTATTTATCCTGATTGTATCCAGGCAGCTGCAAACACTGCAGGGCCCTCCGAGCCCAAGTGCCCACTGAGGGGCAGAGCAGTTGCTCTGGATGTGGTTCAAGCACTCTGGATGCAGCTGAGGCAAAGGGATGCAGGAACAGCTTGGAATGGGATGGGGAGGGATGAGTGGGTTTGTCTGGGGGCCCTCTGCCCTTCCCTCCTGCTTGCTCCCACAAGGAAAGCAAATGGATGTGGCTGATGTGGCTGCATCTCCAGAGCTTCCAGCGCTGCTGCTGGCAGTGCCATTCCTCTCCCTGGCCCTGGCAATGCTGTGGTCACCGTGCCCAGGGGCTCTGGCCTTCATCTCCATCACACCCCGTGCTGGAGGAAGGCTCAGTGATGCCTCCCTGGAATTGTGCATCCCCACAGCTTCCTCCCTCCCCTGTGCCCACCCTGGACCCTCAGGATGGGTGGGAATGTGGGTGCCAGCCGTGCCTGCTTGGCCATGGGGTGGTGACAGCATTAATCTTTGCTCCTGGCACAGCTCAGCTGATTCCTTTGGAATCCCTTGATGGAAGATAAACCAGGAGCAGCCCCGTGTTCCCTGTCTCTGTCACACCAGGCAGGTGCACCTGGCTCTCTGGGGGCTTTTCCTTCCTGCCTTCCTCCCTCCTTCCTCCCTGCTGCTTTTCTCTGTGCCCCAGAGCAAACAGGCCGGTCCCTGCCCGATTTGGTTAATGAGCTGGGAGATAAGCCCTGCTCCCTGATAAGGAGGGACCGATGGCCAGGTGAGATACCTGGGGGGTGTTCACCTGCCAGGGGATCCCACAGGGAGCTGCAGCTCAGGACTTTGCTCCAGGGCACCCCAGGGGCTGGCAGCAGCTCTCCCCAGCCTTGCAGGCAGTGGGATGTGCCTGGATCCAGGTGGGATCACTCCCTGCAGCCTGGTGGTCCCACATGGGGACACAGCTTGCTGCCTTTGGGCTTTGTTCCCAGTGTGGAGCACACAGCATCTCCCAGGCCTCTCCATCACTTTCCCTGTTCCCTCTCAGCAGTGCTGTGTGTTTAGCTGGATAAAATCATCTTTTCCCTCCTTTTTTCCCTCTCTGTGTTAACATGGGTGCAGCACAGGGACTCTGCAGCATCCCTGGCTGGCCCAGGGACTCTCATCCCTCTGGAGGAGCTCCCAGCACCACGGAGCAGGGGTTCAGCACCATCAGTGGGGTTCCAGCACCCCATTTTGGGGCGGGTGGAGCCGTGGGGCTGGCGGGAACGGGGCTGGCTGTGGCAGCACTATTTTTGTCCCCCTGTCTGGAACGGTTTTCTCTTTATCAGCGCCTGCGTGTTTTCTCTGCTGGGGATTGATACACACAAGATGAAGTGCTCTGACATGGGAAGTGTCAGGCGAATGCTCTTATCTCAGAGACATGGTCTCCTGACCCAAACGCTGCTGATTACCACTGAGACGGGCAGGGGGGGCACCCGCAGGGGGACGTGGCCGTTGGGCTCTGGGCCCCAAAAGCAGCCGGGATCTTTGGGGTGCCAAAGGCAGAGGGGCTGCTGGGGGTTTAGGGGTGCAGGGGAGGCTGGGGATGCTGAGTCTGGGGGAGTTCAGCACACCAGCAGCACTTTGGAATCGGATGGGAGGTGCTGGAAGTGTGCAATAATGTGAGATCTGACTGCCCTGCCCAGCCACTCTGGTGGTCACTCTGCTCCCTGCCTGCCCCAGTCCTTCATGGACCCTTCCTCAGGCTCAGTTTGTGCCAGGGAATAAATCCCAAACATCTCCCTCATCCCTCCTCCTCCTCCTCTTCCCTGTGCTGGAGGAAATGGGCAGGGGGATGCAGGGCAGGAGGATCCCAGGAGTGTGGGGGATGCCAGGGATGCAGGGCAGGCACAGCCCGTGCCATGCTCATCCCCAAAACCCCTTTGCAGGGATGAGATCCCAGCTGGACACAGAGCTGGGATCTCCATGGCCAGGGTGGCTTTGGGAGCACTCTGGCTCCAGGGGCTCCCAGGCCGTGGCAGTGGGCAGGACAGGGGGGCTGAGGCAGAGCCCATCGCCAGCAGGGCTGGGGGCTCTGCACGGGGCTGCAGGGTGGCAGGGGCCAGCCTGGTGACCCCAAACACCTCGGGGAGCCCGGACACCGCCCGGTTCTGCCGGGATGGCACCGGCTGCTCCCCTGGGATGAGCTCCAGGCAGTGCCCGGGGTGGCCAGAGGGGACCCGCGGGTGGCAGCGGCACCTGGGCCACGGCAGGTGACACCACCCAGCGCTCCCAGTCGCTCACCTCAGCTCACCCCAGCGCCGGGAGGATCCAGATGTCAGCCCTGCTAATAAACACATCAGATTTCAATCTCCGCAGCCATGGGATCGCTTTATCCTCCCCGCGCTCCCGGCTCCAGAGGCAATTTTGCCTTCAGCCAGCGCAGCCTCCTCCCTGTCCCCGGCACCCGGGACTGCCTGCATCCCCTCGGGGCTCGGGGGGCTCTTTGTCCTGCCCTGCAGGGCTCGGGCACACGGGATGTGTTCGTTCTGTGTCCCCGGGGAGCTGCTCGGTTTTGGGGGGCAGCATCCATTGAGGGGCAGGCGGCACATCCATCTGGGTATTGGTTACCTGCCATCTTATCTGCGCTCCCAAAGACAAAGGCACAGTTAAAACATTTTCGAGCAGCCTTCATAGCGTATTCACATGTTATCTAACCCATTAAACCAGAGCCTTATCAGATAATCAAAGCCATTAAGCCCTGAAGCTGCTGCGACTTCGGGTGCGGGGATGGGAAACGCTCCTTCCTCTGCCCGGGGCCGTGCTGGGACCCCCGGGCTGGGCTGGGACCCCCCATGGGACCCTCACCAGCAGCTCCAACCCGGTGCTCACACCCTCGGGATTTGGGGTGCTGTAGTCCAGGGGTGTTTTGGGGCACATCCCGCTGATGCTGTGCGTGTCCTGCAGATGAGCTGGAGATGCAGTCCCACACCCTCGGGATTTGGGGTGCTGCAATCCGGGGGGATTTGGGGCACACCCCACTGATGCTGTGCGTGTCTCCCCGCAGATGAGCTGGAGATGCAGTCCCACACCCCCGGGATTTGGGGTGCTGCAGTCCGGGGTTGTTTTGGGGCACACCCCACTGATGCTGTGCGTGTCTCCCCGCAGATGAGCTGGAGCTGGAGGTGCGGGATGGGCACAGACGGGTGCGGAGCCGCCGGAGCCTCCCCGAGGGCTTCTCCTGGGGCCCCTTCCCGGGCAGCATCCACAGCGAGCCGGCATCGCCGGGCCACGGCGACACGGTAAGGAGCACCCGAGGGGACAGGGAGCACCCCGAGGGGACAGGGAACACGGTGAGGTGGAGGAAACGTTCTTTGGCAAGAGAAGTCCCTGCCCGAGCTGCTCAGGTTCCTCAGGGAATCTCCTGGTTTGAGGTTTCCCTGCCAGCCCAGAGCAGGGGACAGGAGGACATTGCCATCCCCTCTGCTGCACAGGCTGCTTGGTGGCACCTGTCTCCTCACAGAGGAGATGGGATCTGCCTTTTCCCATCCCAGATTTGCTCCCTGGGGACTCTGGTGGTGCCTGGGAAGCACCAGCAGCCGTGGGGAAGGGGCAGGAGAGGAGCACCAAGGGGATGCTGGCTGTTGGTGCCATCACTGGGGGAGCAGCAGAGGAGGGAGGTGGCACGAGTGTGACTCTGGGTGTTTTTAGGCTCTGGATCCTCCATCCCAGCCACATCCTTCCCTCCACATCCCCCATGAGCTGCACACAGACAGCTCCTGCCCAGGATCCTCAAGCCCTGGCTCCATCCCCACCTCTTCCTCCTCCTCCTCCTCTCTCCTTTGCTCTTTTTTTTTTTCTTTTCTTTTTTTTTTTTAAGCTCAGGCCCGTTTATCTTTGCTGAATTAAATCCTTGATTAACCCTTATCTGCCCAGTTTGGCTCCCTATCTCCCGCTTGGCGCCGTGTGTCCAGACACCCGGTACAGGATGATTGATTTCCCCAAGATATGCTCAGCTTTTTTCTGATACTTCATTTATTGTCTAAATATTTTTGCTCCCATTTCAGCAGCTCCCTTATCGAGCCCGGCTGATGATTCCCAGCCCTGCTCTCCTCTGCCACTCTCCTCCCTCCCTATCTCTGCTCGGGGAAGGGAGGAAGGAATTGCAGCCCCATCCCTGATAGGGGCTGTCACCCTCAGGTCCCTTCCTCTTTGTTGCTGGCGGCGCTGGGGGGGAGTGCAGGGGGGTCTCCCCCAAATCCTGCCTGGCTCTGCTCTTCATCTCCAGGGAATAAATCCCAAACAGCACCCTCATCCCTCCTCCTCCTCCCTCTGGTGAGATGTGGAGTTCTGGGAGATGATCCCAACCTGGGGTTTTGGTGGGAGCTGGGAGCACTGGGTGGCTTTGATATTCCGTGGTGTGGAGCACCGTGTGTCCCCATGGGATGAGGGAGAAGGAGAAAGAACAGGGGGGAAAAGATCAGGACGAGGAGGAGGAGGAGGAGGAGGAGGAGGAGGAGGAGGAGGAGGAGGAGGAAGAGTAGGAGGAGGAAGAGTAGGAGGAGGAAGATGCCTACCTGCCCCCACAGGGTTCCCCCAAAAGATCCTTGCTCGGGAGGATGTGCAAACCCTCAGGCAGACAGCTCAGGGGTGCCGAGGGCAGGGAAGCCCCTCTGGGACTGTCCCCAGCCCCTGGGTGCCCGTGTCCCCCCCGGGCCGGGCAGGGCCATGCGGATGCGCTCCCGGCGGATGCGGCGCAGCTCGGGTTTCAGATGGGTTTGCGATGGTTATCGGGCTGTGCAGCCACACAGCGACCTCTTTGTTCAGGGAGAACAAGGACGGGCTTCACGCCGGGCTGGGGCCGCCGCGGGAGCCGCCGTGGGCACCCCGGGGTGCTGGGGGCACCTTGGGGTGCAGCGCAGGCAGCCCCTCCAGGCGGGGGTGTCCCCGAGCCGGGAGCAGAATTCCCAAGGGATCCTCCTCTCCCCGAGGGGGCTCCGCCCGTGTGGCAGCGGCAGTGACCGTCCCTGGGGGGATGCTGGGGGTCCCAAAGCCCCCTTGTGCCAGTGCCACACCCATGTTCCAGTGTGTCCCACACGTGTCACACCCTTGTGACAGTGTCACACTTGTGTGCCACATCTGTGCGCCAGTGTGTCACACCCATGTGTCACACCCCTGTGCCAGTGTGTCACGCCCTTGTGCCAGTGTGTCACACACATGTGCCAGTGTGTCATACACACGCACCAGTGTGCCACACCTGTGTGCCAGCATGTCACACCCTTGTGCCAGTGTCACACACACGTGTAACACCCTTGTGCCAGTGTGTCACACCCATGTGCCAGTGTCACATCCATGTGCCAGTGTGTCATACATATGTGTCACACCCATGTGCCAGTGTCACACACATGTGTTGGGGGCTTTATCAGGCTGCCAGCACTTGGCTCCTGGCAGTGATAAGGCCCCAACTGGCTGTGACTGTCAGGCTGAGTTGGAGGGGTTGGAAATATTGGGATGGATAATTAGATTTCATATCGTTACTGCAGCAGCCATCGGAGGATCAGGGAGATTAATTTCCCCCCCCTTGTGCTCATTAATATTCATTAGAATGCGGGGAGGCTGAGCTGGGCATGGGCTGAGCAGGGAGTGCTGTGACCCCCTGGCAGCCCCTCAGTGACCCCAGCCCCATTTGGGGAGTGCTGTGACCCCCTGGCAGCCCCTCAGTGTGACCCCAGCCCCATTTTGGGCAGTGCTGTGACCCCCTGGCAGCCCCTCAGTGTCACCCCAGCCCCATTTGGGGACCATGTGACCCCAGTGCTGACCCCTGTCCCTGCCCCACAGAGCCCCCCCCTGACGCTGGTGCTGGGGGACGAGAGCTGCTGGCTGTCCCTGCTGCCCCTCGTGCCCGGAGAGCCCGATGCCAACGCTGTCATCTACAGGAAGGGTTGGTGCTGGGGGCACTGGGGGTGGGTGGGAGGGGTCCCCATCCGTGTCCCCTGTCCCACTGCTGGCTGTGCCTGGGCTTGTCCCTGTCCCAGCTTCCCTGGGTGCCTGCAGCCAATGGGGCTGGGGAGGGTCCCAGCAGGAATGGGAGCAGGGATGGGCACAGGGATGGTGTAAGGATGGACACAGGGATGGGAGCAAGGATGGGCACAGGGATGGGCGCAGGGGTGGTTGTAAAGATGGGCACAAGGATTGGCAGAGGGGTGAGTGCAGAGATGGGTGTAAGGATGCAGGGATGCAGAGATGGGATGCAGAGATGGGCACAGGAATGGGTGTAGAGATGGGCACAGGGATGGGGACAGGAGTGGCCACAGGAATGGGTAAAGGAATGGGCACAGGGTTGGATGCATGGATGGGCACGGGAATGGGCACAGGGATGGGCATAGGGATGGGCACAGAGATTGGCAGAGGGGTGAATGCAGAGATGGGTGTATGGATGCAGGGATGTTGGGATGGGCATAGGAATGGGTGCAGAGATGGGCACAGGGATGTGGCAGAGATGGGTGCAGAGATCACACAGGGATGGGCACAGGGATGGATGCAGAGATGGGCACAGGGATGGATGCAGAGATCACACAGGGATGGGCACAGGGATGGATGCAGGAACGGGCACAGGGATGGATGCAGGGATCGCACAGGGATATCACAGGGATGGATGTAGAGATCTCACAGGGATGTCGCAGGGGTGGCACAGGGATGTCGCAGGGGTGGCACTGGGATAAGTGCAGACACGGGCACAAGCCGGAGCGGCTCCGGGCGGGCGGTGCGGGCTCAGCGCGGGCAGACACCGCCATCACCAGGCCATGGCCGGGAGGGAGCAGCGGCCGTGCCGGGACCGCGGGCACAGGGCGGGACGGAGGGGCCGGGCCAGGCGGGCAGGACGGGATGCTGCCATCCCCGCTCACCGCTGTCCCCTCTGCAGACGAAGCCCTGTGGTGCCGCACGACGCGGGCGCTGCGGGAGGACGAGCCCCTGAGCGCCCTGGTGGTGGCAGAGCCACCGGCTGTCCCCAAGCACGGCGTGAAAGCGGAGCCCGGCGAGTCCCCGTACCCGGCGGCGCTGCACTCCGACATCCAGCTGCTGCCACAGCAGGCCGGCATGGCCGCCATCCTGGCCACCGCCGTGGTCAACAGTGAGGCCGGGGGGACACGGGGGGAGGGACACACGGGGAGGGAGAGGCAGGGAGGGACAGGCAGGGATGGACACCTGGGGAGGGATATGGGGAGGGACACGCGGGGAGGGACACTCGGGAAGGGACCCACAGAGAGGGACACACAGGGAGGGGACACACGGGAAGGGACTCACGGAAAGGGACACATGGGGAAGGACGTGTGGGGAGGGACACGTGGAGAGGGTAAGTGCAGAGGGACACATTGAGAGGGATAAGCGCAGAGGGACACACAGGGAGATGCAGGGAGGGACGCATGAGGAGGGACACACGGAGAGGGACATGCAGGGAGGGACACAAGGGGGGACACACAGAGAGGGACACGCTGGGAGGGACACACGGAGAGGGACACGTGGAGAAGGACACACGGGGAGGGACATGCTGGGAGTGACACGGAGAGGGACACAAGGGGGGACACACAGAGAGGGACACGCTGGGAGGGACACACAGCACCACAGCCCTGCGGGGCTCCCCAGCCGGTCCCACAGCGATGTCCCTGTCCCCAGCCTGTCCCACAGCAATGTCCCTGTCCCCTGCTCTCCACAGAGGACGTGTTCCCGTGCAAGGACTGCGGGATCTGGTACCGCAGCGAGCGCAACCTGCAGGCGCACCTGATGTACTACTGTGCCAGCCGGCAGAGCGCCCGCGCCGGCTCCCCCGCGCTGGACGAGAAGCCCAAGGAGACCTATCCCAACGAGAGGGTCTGCCCCTTCCCACAGTGCAAGAAGAGCTGTCCCAGTGCCAGCTCCCTGGAGATCCACATGCGCAGCCATAGCGGTATGGCACGGCCTGGCCTGGCACAGCATGGCATGGCATGGCACCCCTCGTCTGGAGGCTTTGGGGTGGCAGCATGGTGACCAGTTAGAGGAGGCTGGGCTGCTGGAGGGGCAGGGAGGATGCAGGGCTGGAGCACACTGGGCAGTGGGGTGAGGCTCTCCCCAGCTGGTTTGGGGCATTGGTTTGGCACTGCTCACTTGTAGGTCTTCCCCCATCTCAGACCTGTAGAGACAGAGGGAGCTGGCCCTGTGGGGTGGCCCTGTGGGGTGGCCCTGTGGGTGTCCCCATAGTCCCTGTCCCCCTGCCCTCAGCACTGAGTGTCCGTCTGTCCGGCAGGAGAGCGGCCGTTTGTCTGCCTGATCTGCCTGTCCGCCTTCACCACCAAGGCCAACTGTGAGCGGCACCTGAAGGTGCACACGGACACCCTGAACGGTGAGTGACCCACGGGGACAGCCCTGTCCCACCCAGGGATGGGCACTGTCCCTCCTGCCCTGCCCGCTCAGCCCCGTGCTCTGTCCCCTCAGGTGTCTGCCACAGCTGTGGCTTCATCTCCACCACGAGGGACATCCTGTACAGCCACCTGGTCACCAACCACATGATCTGCCAGCCGGGCTCCAAGGGCGAGGTGTTCTCACCTGGGTCAGCCCTTCCTGCTGCCAAACCCCTTGCTACTGGTGAGTCCTGGGGCTGTGGCCATGGGGGACAGGGGATGGCATTGTCACCCAGGGCTTGTCCCCATCTGGGCCTGCTGGTGGGAAGGGAGGTGGGGATGGTACAGTGTCCCTGTGCCAGGATGTTGGGAATGGGGTGCCAGGGGTGTTGGGAACAGGACATGGCAAGCATCCCTCTGCCACGATGTGTGGAACAGGGAACGGGGTGAGGATCCTGCCCTGGGGGTGTCAATAACGGGGGGACAGGGCAGCACCCCATGCTGGTGCTCTCGGTGACGCCAGTGCTGATCCTCCCCGTGCTGGTTCTGTTGGTGACACTGTCCCCTCTGTCCCCCTGCAGGGCTGAGCCAGCCGAACAACGCGTCCCTGCGCAAGTGCAGCCTGGGCGCGTTCCTGCCCGAGGCGCTGCCGGCCCTGCCGCCGCACGTGGTGCTGCCCGGCCCCGACACCGCTCCGGTACCGACACCACCGGTACCGGCACCGCCCGCCTCGCCCCCCGACCCCCGGGCCGGCAAACTCTCACCCCCAGCCCAGCCGCA
Source organism: Chlorospingus semifuscus (assembly GCA_035048045.1). NCBI lineage: Eukaryota > Metazoa > Chordata > Aves > Passeriformes > Passerellidae > Chlorospingus > Chlorospingus semifuscus. Next base: position 19,435,702 of record JAWWMS010000028.1, read on the forward strand.
GAACGGGGAAGGGCCTTCATCGGCATCCTCCTCATCCTCCTCCTCCTCCACGTCCGGCGAGCCCGTGCGCATCAAGGAGGAGCCGGCGGGCAGCCCGGCCAGCGAGGCGGAGGCGCCCAGGAGCGGGGAGGGGGCCGGCAGCCCCGAGGGCGGCTCCCGGACCTCGTCCCCCCGCAGCCTGGCCTCGGCCAAGGTGAAGTCGGAGCTCGCCAGCCCCACGCCGGGCTCCAGCCCCGTGCCCAGCGAGCCGGGGACGGGCACGGCCGGCGGCACCGTGTTCCTGCCGCAGTACGTGTTCGGCCACGAGGCCGCGGTGGTGCCGCAGGCCTCGGAGATCCTGGCCAAGATGTCGGAGCTGGTGCACAGCCGGCTGAAGCAGGGCCACGGGGGCGCGGTGCCACCTGCCATCTACACGGGCACGCCGCCGGTGCCCAAGGGCGCCACGTGCTTCGAGTGCGAGATCACCTTCAACAACATCAACAACTACTATGTGCACAAGCGCCTGTACTGCTCCAGCCGGCACCTGGCCGAGGACAGCCCCCCCGGGGCACGCAAGCTCAAAGCTCCTCCCGGGGCACCCAAAGGTCCCCTCGCCCCGGGGACACTGCTGTCCCCCCCGGCGGGCAACGGGCAGGGCCCGGCAGCGGGGGACGGGGACGCCGGCCGCGACGCCACCCCGCCATCCGCCACACCGGAGGGCAAGGCTGAGGAGGGGGGCACCAAAGCGGGGTCCCCCGAGGCAGAGGGGGGCTCGGGGCGGTGCAGCGAGGACAGCCAGAGCCCCGGCAGCTCGGCGGGCGACGAGGGGGACGAGGACCCCAGCAAGACGCTGTGCGAGGCCTGCAACATCCGCTTCAGCCGCCACGAGACCTACGTGGTGCACAAGCGCTTCTACTGCGCCTCGCGGCACGATCCCCCCCTGCGCCGCCCCGCCGCCCCCAAAGTGCCCTTCCTGCCGCAGCCGCTGCGCACCCGCAAGCGCCGCAAGCTCTACGAGATCCACGGCGCCGCTCGCCGCCCCGCGGAGCCCCCGCCGGCCGCGGAGCCCCCGCCCGCAGAGCCGCCCGCGGCC
>JAWWMS010000028.1:19442391-19458782 GCA_035048045.1 Chlorospingus semifuscus
CCCGGCGGGGGGAGCGGGGGCGGCACCGGGGAGGGGGGGACGGGGGCAGCCCCGGGAGCGGGAATGGGGCGGGCGGCGCGGAGAGCAGGGCAGGGCCCCGCGGTGTTCTAGAGGGGGTCGGAGGGAGGCCGGAGGGCGCGGAAATGAATGAATTCCCCCGCTCGGTCGGGACCGGGAATGGGACCGGGCGGCCCCGGGCTCGGGGGGAGCCGGGGGACAGCGGGGCTCGGCAGGGACACGGCGTGCAGGTGGCTCTGACTGTCCCCCTCGGCTGGCAGCGGGAGCAGGGACAGCGCCAGCAGCCGCGGCCCGGGGGCACGGCAGGAGAGCCCGCCCGGCAGGAGAGGAGCCCCGGAGGTGAGCGGGCACCGCGGGGGCACAGCCGGACAGCCCCGCCTGGCACGAGAGCAGCCTCGGAGGTGAGCGGGCACACACTGGGCACCACGGCAGCCGAGGGTGCTTGGGGTTTGTCTCCTGCAGGGTCAGCTCTGAATGAGTTTGGGGTTTGTCTCCTGCAGGGTCTGAAATGGGTTTGGGGTTTGTCACTCATAGGGTCAGTCCTGGGATGGGCTTGTGGTTTGTCACCTGCAGGGTCCGTCCTGGGATGGGTTTGGGGTTTGTCACCTGCAGGGTCAGTCCTGGGGTGAGTTTGGGGTTTGTCACCTGCAGGGTCAGTCCTGGGATGGGTTTGGGGTTTGTCACATGTAGGGTCACTTCTGAGGTGACTTTGTGGTCCATCACCTGCAGGGTCAGCTCTCAGGTGGGTTTGGGGTCTCTCACCTGCAGGGTCAGTTCTGAATGGGTTTGGAATTTGTCACTTGTAAGGTCAGTCCTGGGATGGGTTTGGGTTTTGTCATGACTGACTCATGGAGTCAGTTCTGGGATGAGTTTGGGGTTTGTCGTTCATGGGGTCAGTTCTGAGATGGGTTTGGGGTCCATCACCTGTGGGGTCAGCTCTCAGATGGGTTTGGGGTCCATCACCTTTGGGGTCAGCTCTCAGTGGGTTTGGGGTCCATCACCTGCAGGGTCAGCTCTCAGATGGGTTTGGGGTCCATCACCTTTGGGGTCAGCTCTCAGTGGGTTTGGGGTCCATCACCTTTGGGGTCAGCTCTCAGTGGGTTTGGGGTCCATCACCTGTGGGGTCAGCTCTCAGTGGGTTTGGGGTCCATCACTCATGGGGTCAGTTCTGACATGGGTTTGGGGTCCATCAGTTGCAGCTGCTGATCCAATATCAGTCTTTTGAGTGGGATTATCCCAAATCCTGCTGGACCCAGGTGTGACCCTCTGGGTGTCTCTTCCTGAGGCCCTGAGAACTCACACTCAGCATTTGCTGGGGAGAGCTGCAGGAAGGAGCTGCAGGAAGATCAGCTGTGCTGGGAAAACAAACTGCAGCTGCCTTTCCCTTCAGGAGCCCACCACAAATCCAAGGGGAACATTCCCAGTTAGAACTCTGAGCTCTGCTTCAGACCCAGCTCCTGGAAATGTCCTGAGCACCAAACTGACCCCACAGGGCAGCTGAGTTTGGGGCATTGAGGGGTGCCCTGAGAGCTGCTGAGTTCCCTGGGCACCCTGCACCTCAGAGCTCCCTAAGGATGGCAGAGAAATGAGGATTTTGGTTCATTAATCCTGCTGGCAGCTGGAATTGCAGTCAGGGCAGGGCTGCACATGGGTTCATCCTCTCAGTGTTCTGTGTTTCCCCTCTCCTGGATCCTGAGGAATTGATTTCCTGCTGTCACTGCTCCTCCACGTTTTTCCCTGTGTTGGTTTCTGCTTTTGCAGTTTGTTCCCTGAATCTTTGTGTGCTGCCCTTCTCTCCTCCCCTGTCCTGTCAGCTCTGTTCCCTCTGCTCAGCTCTCTCATGGTCCCTGCCCTCCCTTCCACCCTGCTCCAGGGCTTTCCTGCCCTGCTTTACCCCTGGATTTCATGGGTCTCATTCACAGCACCTCCTTGGCTTTTAGGAATGGGATTTTACCCTTTTATCCCAAAGATTTCAGCCTGAAAGAAAAAGCTTTCTCTCTTCTTTCCTTCCCATGTGTCCTGTGACCTCCCCCAGGGCTGCCAGGGGCACAGAAGTTGGGAATGCACTTGGTTCTTCACATCCATGAACATTTGTAGGATTTTAAGGGTGAAATTGATGGCTCTGCCCAGCTCCAGGTTTTGTAGGAACTCAGTTCCTGGCTGGAATTTCTTCCTTTTTAATTTTGCACCTTTTGGTGGTGTTTAATTAACAACAGAGAAGAAACTTGGCCTGGTTTTGCAAAAGGAGCTGCTGGGTAAAAATTCCTGCTCTGACTCCTCTGGCCTTGTGAAAATCAACTGGCAAAAGTGTGAGGTTCAGGATTTTATTTGAAATGCATGCTGGAGAGGTGGGAGTGGATTTTTAAAAGCAATTTAAGTAGCAAAGGGTTTTTCTCTGCCTGCCTTTAGTGCTGTGCAAGGCTGCTCAACCGCAGTGCTTTCAGTTCAAAAATCTTGGATGTCATGAAACTTTGATAAAAATATCTTATATAGGAAGTGGAGCAGGTGAGTTTAAATTGCTGTAGCATGTCCACAAATTTCTCCTCCCCTTTTTAGGGGGGAAATGTGTGATTTGAAATGTTTCTAAGGAGGTTGGGAGGCTTTGATAGGAACAAATTGGCTCCTTCCTCGTGCATCCAGACACAGTGAGGATGGCCAGGTAGGAGCAGCATCTCTGTCCCACCTTGTGCAAGCCACGGGACTCTGATCAATTCAGGACCATAATGAAGCATAAATTCATCCTTCATTCCCTAATTTGAGATACTCCAGAGCCCAGGCTGTGAAACTTCCAACTCACTGATGTGTTGTGGAGCTAAAACCTCCTTACTCCTGGGAACTTCTGCTGCCAGATCCTCAATTTCTGCCCTGAGAAGCTGTGACCTGCTTTGAAGAGGCTTTCAGCTCACTGAGCCATGCCCAAATAATTCCAAAACCAGGGAAAACCCCCTTTTTTTCCTGAAAATCCCCTTTATTGATTGCTTTTCCTCCCTGTGACAGGGCTGGCCCAGCTCATTCAGCCTGGGAGCAGGAGAGTTTGTGAGCCTGGATGGAATTCCCAGTGCCCTGTGCTGCTCCAGGCTGCTCAGACACTCAGGGAAGGAACATTTGACACACTTTGAGCAAAAGGAGCTGGTTTGGAACAGAAATAGTTGTGCAGCTGGGACCAAAGACAGCTTTGCCTGAATTTGGAAGATTTCTCAAGATAAAAGGCTGCTCAGTGAGAGGCATTAGTACTTCCCTGCCTCTTGCCTGAGCTGCAAGTCAAACAAGCTTATCTGGGGCTTAGGAGAGTTAATTTTTTGCTTTTGTAACTGGTTTTGAACTAGGAGGAAACTGGCTTAGTTTTAAGGCACAAAAAAAGGCCAAGTTTATGATGAGGGAAGGATGAAACCTGGAGGTTTCTGCTCTGCCACTTCTGTCACTGCTGCTTGATTTAAAGCACTTCCATGGAGCCAATGGAAGTTTCTCAGGTTTTTGTGATATTTGTCTTTATGTTTCCCTAAAGGACAGCAGAAAGCAATTTAAAAACCCCAAATGTGCAAAAGCCCCAAACAACCCCTAAAAAACATCTCAAAAATCCCCAAAAACCTTCCAGGATTTCAGAGATCTGGGTTAAATTGTGATTTGCAGATTAAAAAACCTCTCCAGAAAAGCCTCTCACAATTCTAGAGATTTGGGATAAATTGTGATTTGCAGATTAAAAAAACCTCTCCAGAAAAACCTCTCACAGTTCCAGAGATTTGGAATAAATTGTGATTTGAAGATTAAAAAACCTCTCACAATTCCAGAGGTTTGGAATAAATTGTGATTTGCAGATTAAAAAACCTCTCACAGTTCCAGAGATTTGGAATAAATTGTGATTTGAAGATTAAAAAACCTCTCACAATTCCAGAGATTTGGAATAAATTGTGATTTGCAGATTAAAAAACCTCTCACAATTCCAGAGATTTGGGATAAATTGTGATTTGCAGTTTAAAAACCATCTCAAAAAAAAAACCTCTTGCAGAATTCAAAAAATTTAGAATAAATTGATTTGCAGATTAAGGCAACACTTAAAACTGGAATTAAACTTGTCCTGTTCCATCTTCAGGCAGTTTTCCTTTTAATTTCCAACTCCCAATTTTTTTCCTGCTGCTGATTTTACCTTTGGACATCTGGGCTTTGTTTTGGGACATTTCCATGCAGGGTATGATTGCTGCCAAAATCTACTTTGTTGGTTTTGGGGAATCTTGGAGCAGCAGCCCAATCCCTGAATCCAAGGAATTACACCCCAAAAAACCCTCCCTGCCTGGATTTTGTGAACCCTTCTCACTTGGGCCATCATTTATTGTGTTTCTTATCATTTCTGCTGATGGAAATTAATAGGAAATTATTACAACTGCTGGATGCTGTGGATTTTATAAAAGCTGCTATGCAGGTCAATGTTTTGTATTTCAATGTTTTATATTCCTCACCATCAGAACATATTTGTTTCCTCCCATCCCTCTAAAGGTCTCCATGTCAAACACAAAAAGCCATTTGCTTCACTTAAATACCTTTTTTTTCTTATTTTTTTGCTGCTGCTTATTTGCAAGAAAACAGAAAACAAATTTCCTGAGTCCACGTGGCCCTGGCAGCTTTGATATTTGTGGTGGCCTCTCTGGGCTGACCTTTGTGTTCACACAGAGTCGCTTCTCAGGCACTTGGGCAATTAAAATCCCCACTCTGAGCTGGCTCTTAAAGCCAATAATGATTTGTGCAGGAATTTATGAGCTCAGATCAGGCTTGATGTGCTCAGTGAGGAGAGGATTTGTTCAGCTCCATCCTGGGGAACTGCTCAGAGCTGTTGTCACCAGGAGGCAGCTTCTGGCTTTTCATTTGGCTTTGACCTTGTCAGGGAAATCAGAACTTTGCTGGTGAGCCAGAACCAGCTTCAGTGTGCAGAGGAAGCTCAAAATGTGGATTTTCTGCTGCTCTGGGCCCTGCTGATGCTGAGATCATCTCGTGTTTATCAATTCACTGATAGCAGCAGGGCCCTGAGGGCTAGGGGAGAGCACAGTCAGCCCTAAAATACAGCTTAAGGTGCTTCTGGGAGTGGTTTAAATTTATTTTCTGGTTTTAACTCCTCTGCAGACCTCCCACAGTATAAGGAGCAGCATTTTCTGGAGTGGGACTTTGATCTTGGGAGTGTGCAGCAAATTGTGTTCATTACCAGAAGATTTTGGGGGTTCAGGTGCTGGGAAGGCTCAGTTTGCTTTACTTGGGGCAGTGTTTAGTGTGTCTGGGTGGCTTTTTGATGGGAAATCACCTTTCCTGTGCAAAACCAGCTGGACAAACAGGGAAAAGTGTCAGGAAAAGGTGAAATGGCAGCTTAATCAAAGGTTAGTAAACTCTGATTTCATGATGGATTGCTGGGTATGTTTAAAAAGCAACCAGACTGACATTTGTAGCATTTCTGCTCCAAGGGTTTTTAAAATAACAGGTGGAACTCTGCTCATTGATGCCATGGGTTTGTGGCAGCACTAAATGAACTTGCAGAGAGCAGCTGGAGTGAAACATGGGACACATGAAAATGAAGATGATTCGTAATTCTATGGCTTTTTTAAAGGGTATTTAGAGCTTTTGTGTGGATGTGACCCAGTCAGCTCAGCCAGTTGCAGTCAGGCATTTCTATAATTTATGGGATTTTTGTTTCTGGAGTAAAATTAATGTATGGCCCAGCTTTTTTCCCCTGCTTTGCACCCTGCCCTTTTCTGTTGTATTTATTTGCTTTATTCTTTATGGACATGGCATTTTTAACTTCCACCAAGCACATGTTTAGACATTTTCTAGGAAGGTCTCTGTGCAGACAGCTGGATCTGCTGCTTTGATGGAATTTGGGGGTCTTTACTGAGGGTTCTGCCCACTCAGCTGAGACCACAGCCCAAGGAGGAGCTGGAGCTGCTGGAGGAGCCCAGAGGAGGCTCCAAGGGGATCAGAGGATGGAGCAGCTCTGCTGGGAGGAAAGACTGGGACAGTTGGGAATGTTCACCTGGACAGGAGAAACTTTGGGGTGACCTCACTGTGGGCTTGCAGGGCCTGAAGGAGCTGCAGGAAAGATGGAGATGGGATGGAAGGACAGGACACAGGGAATGGCCTCAGGCTGAAGGAGTGCAGGGATGGATGGATGGATATTGGGCAGGAGTTGTTCCCTGGCAGGGTGGTGAGGCCCTGGCACAGGTGCCCAGAGCAGCTGTGGCTGCTCCTGGATCCCTGGCAGTGCCCAAGGATGGGGTTTGGAGCACCCTGGGACAGTGGAAGGTGTTCCTACCATGGCAGGGGTGGGATGGGATCTTTATGATCCCTTCCAACCCAAACCAGTCTGGGACTCCATGAAATTCCAGCCTCAAGCTCTGTCGTTGTCTGTGAGGGGCAGCACACTCCAGGCTGGGACAATATTGCAATCAGTTCTTTGTGCAGTTTAAACTCTGAACTTCCCTCTTGAAGGGAAACCACATTCCTGAATTTCTGGCATCCCAGAATGGTTTGGGGTGGAGGGGACCTCAAAGCTCCTCTCCCTCCAGGAGTGGGTTCCTCAGGGCCCCATCCAGCCTGGCTCTCCAGGAGCTCCAAGACCCTTTCCTTGGGAAGCAGAGCACAGGAGGAGGAGTCCCTGAGGGTGGGATTTCCCTGCCTGCCCCCTTTGCTGCCCATAACCAGAGCTGTTCTCCCTGCAGGCTCGCGGGGACTGATGGACGTTCCCGACAGCCCGGAGCGAAACCCCTGCTCTCCTGAGGAAGAGGACCAGCAGCTTTCTGATGAGGAGGTCCTGAAGGAGAGCGGCTCAGAGCGGGAACTCGATGGGGAGGGTGGCCAGGGGAGCCTCCTGGGCGAGGAGGAGGAGGCAGGCAGGGCGCTGAGCCGGGCAGAGGAGGAGGAGAACCACTCCGACGAGGAGGATCGGCTGAGCGAGGCCAAGTCGCAGGAATCCGACACCAACGAGCAGAGCGTGGAGCTGAAGAGCCCCCGGCCCCGGAAGGGGGAGGAGGAAGACAGGACAAACGACCTGGAAGTGTCCTCTGTCACCAGGGAGCTGGATGAGCACGAGCTGGACTATGATGAGGAGGTTCCCGAGGAAGCCAGCGCCGCTGCTGCAGAGGAGGACGGGGAGAAAGCTGCTGGGGAGGATGATGAGGAAGAGGAGAAAGGAGATGACGCCCCTGAGGATGAGAAGAAATCCAGCAGCAAAAGTGATGATGAGAAGGATGGGCAGGATCCCCTCAAGGAGAAGAAGAAAGAAGAGGATGATGGGGAAATTGATGATGGAGAAATCGATGTAAGTAGGAGGTGGGCAGGGCCCTGGGGTGCTTCTCCCACTGCAATTCCTTCCTCCTCCAGGTGGGAATATCCCTGTCCCTGGTGTGCAGGGAACCCCTTTCCCTGGAGGTAAGGCCAGAGCATGGAGCAGGCCCTGATCCATTTGCTGAACCAAAACTTTGTGCCAGAGCCATCAGAATGAGCTTTGTTCCCTCTCAGTGTGGGGAGGCTCCAGTGCTGTGAGAAACTGCCCTGCCTCAGCTCCAGGGGGACTTGGGAATGATGCTGCCAGCAAATCCCATGGATAGGGTGGCCAGGAGCTGTTCAGATTGAGGAGCTGGTGCTGGGGGTGTTTGTGCTGCTCAAACCCTGATCCTGGGCTGTTCTGGGCTCCAGCAGTATCTGGGTGCATGGAAGGGCAATGGAAGGTGCTGGGGTTTCTGGAAAATTCCCAAAGCATGGTTTGGGGATGGGGTCAGGGATGTGCAGTGTTTCACAGCTCTGAACCAACTGAGATACTCAGAAAAATCAGAAGTGGGGTTTAGTTGCAGGTGGGGATTAGGGAAAATCTCACCTTTAGCCGTGGCTGTGCTCAGCAGGGAGCTCTGCAGAGCAGCAGCTGTTCTGTGCAGCTGAACTGCAGTTTCCTCCTTTTCCATGAAGGAAACAGGGCAGAGTAATTCCAGTAAAACCCCTCCTGTGGGCTCCTGGTCGGGAGGTGCATCCCAGCTGGGGAGTGTAAGGAGGAATTGCTGGTGCAGAGCACCTGGGCTGGCTCCCATTCCAGAGCTGCAGCTGCACAGCTGGGCTGGGGTGTGGGACTGTCCTGGGCACAGGCAGGGGAGCACTGCGGGGGACTGGGGTCGCTGCTGGGGCTCCTCAGCTGGGCAGGGGAGCTGCTCTGTCCTCCCAGCCCCATTCCTGTGGCTCTGAGCTGGCCACAGGAGCCTGGGAAGCTCCTGGAGCCTCACTGCACCCACCCTCCTCCCTTTTCCCAAAAGAATCATATTTTGTGTGCTTTTTACTCTTCAAAATTCATTGACAAGTTTAATTGCTTTCAAAAGTGACATGATTTGTCTCCCTCATGCCCATCCTGGCAGGTGATTTTGTTCAACACGTGTTTTCCAAAGGTTTTGTGTATTCCTGAATCAGTTAGAAGGAATCCCAGTATGTTATGGGCAGAAAAAAAAATTCCTGGGGCCCTGACTCTATGCCTGCTCCTTGATTAAAATATGAATGCTCTCCTTTGGAGCCTGAGGCATTCTTGGGAGCTCTCCTCACAAAGCAGGAGATGAATCTGTAACCTGGTTTTCATACATTAACTCATAACAGCATTCTCAGCTGCCTGATTCCAAGGAGACCTCCCAGAAATAAATACTTCCCCCTTTGTTGCAGACTTCACACAGCTCTTTTGAAAGCAGCAGAGTGGAGCTGCTTCTCCCATTCATGCAGCACTGAAAGCCAGCCCCAGCTTTGGGGAAAACTTCAAGCTCTGCATTTTCTTCTGCTTTCAGCTCCTGGCATGGAGGGAGGGGAATATTAATGCAGATTTTAATGGGAATATAAATGCAGGCTTTTAAATCCAGTGCTGTTGAGGAGAGCTGTGTCCCTGGCTGGCTCAGGAATGCAGCAGCAGAGGCTCCTCACCCTCCTCTCTGTGCTCCTGGGTTTGTCTGCAGCCAGGGGATGGCTTTTCCTTCTTGCCAGCTGCTCAGTGGATCAAAGGAGGGAATTTTCCTCATCTTTTCCACCCAGAGAGTGGCTGTTGCCAGGCGCAGGGAAGGCCCATCCAGATGCTCCCTCTTCACGTGTTTCACGTGCTGAAAACAGAAATGGAGGCAGAGAGAGGGAAAAACCAGGATGTCCTTTGGGATAAAATCTTGATTTCCTGGCCAGGTACCTGTGACACCTCTCTGGTCATTTGTACTTTAGCCTCCTGCATCCCCAGCTCCTTTTGGTTTTCCAGTGCAGCCTAACAAAGCTGGGGAAGGGTTTTTCCCTTGGAAAAAGGAGAAAATGCTGGTACTTGAAAGTTCCAAGAACTTTTCTTCTGGAGGTGTTTCATGGTTGTTATTTCTTAATCTTGGAGCAGCCTCCAGCCACCAGAATTCATTCTTGGGTTTGCAGTCCCTGGGGATGAGGCAGAGTTTAGTTTGAGCTGGTTCCCAACTCCAGTGTGGAGCTGAGGAGTAGAAGGGAAGGTGGAGATGACTGGAAGAAATCTGTTGGCTTTATCCTGAAACGTTAATTTGTGAGATTGTCCCTGGAGAGGGGTTCTGGACAGGGGTATGGAGTGATGGAATGAGGTGGAACTGGCAGGATTAATTTGGATGTTGGGGAGGAATTCCTGGCTGGGAGGGTGGGCAGGCCCTGGCACAGGATTCCCACAGAATTGTGGCTGCCCCTGGATCCCTGGCAGTGCCCAAGGCCAGGCTGGATGGGGTTTGGAGCAGCCTGGGACTGTGGAAGGTGCTTTTACAGCCACCTGGACTCTCCTGTCCTCACCTTGTGCGGGTGCTCTGGGGCATTGCTGTAACCTGACCTTGTTCTTCTCCTGTGGTTTTGCCCCAGGGTGGCTCTCAGTGTTTGGGAAATGTCAGGTCCTGCAGGGCATGCCCCACATGAAATGTCAGCTTTGTGTGTCTGTTCCAGGATGATGACTTGGAAGAAGGGGAGGTTAAAGACCCCAACGACAGGAAGGTGAGGCCCAGGCCCACCTGCCGCTTCTTCATGAAAGGTAACCCCACCCTGGGGTCAGGAGGAGCCAGAGCTGCTGCCCTTGCTCCTGTTTGGGGATTTTGGTTCTGCTTTAAGCTGCTGTTACATGATAAATTCTGCCCCAAGCGTCCTCAGTGTCACCTTGCTGTTTGTTGGTGGCCAAAGCTGAATTTTCATGGAGCCACTACACAAAAAGGGCTTTGGCCTCGGTGTGGTGAGCCTGGAGGAGGTGAATAAAGGGAGACTTGCAGGGAATAAAACACAGAGGTTGTGGCTGCTCCATCCCTGGCAGGGTCCAAGGCCTGGCTGGACAGGGCTTGGAGCAGCTTGGGGTAGTGGAAGGTGTTGGGATTGGAATTGGATGGGCTTTACGACCCTTCCAGCCCAAACCATTCCATGATTCTGTCCCTGTTTGTTCATAGGCTTATTCCTACATTTAATTACCAGTGTGTGTCCAGCCCTCCCTCCTTCCTTTCTCCCCACTGGAATAAGGTTCCTGTACATTGATCCATGTGTGTGTGGATCTGTGTGTCCCCTGTGGCAGGCTGTGAGTGCCATGTGTGTGCAAACAGGTAAATCCCAGCCCAGCTGGAGAGGAGAAAAGTCAAACACCTCCAACAACATTACTCCTTAAAGGGTTTTACCTGCCTGCTGGGGTTTTCTGGGGGCTGGAGTGCTGCTGGGAGCAGGGTCTAACAGCTGTGTGTGTGTTCCCACAGGACACTGCACCTGGGGCATGAACTGTCGCTTTATCCACCCCGGAGTGAACGACAAAGGAAATTACTCACTCATCTCCAAACCTGAGCCCTTCTCCCCCAACGGGGCCCCTCCCATGGGCCCTCACCCGCTGATGCCAGCCAACCCCTGGGTATGGAACCTCTCCTGGCCATTCATGGCTTCTGCACCACCCTCCCCATCCCTGCACCGTTCCAGGTGGGCTTTTGGACAGCCTGGTCTGGTGGGAAGTGTCCCTTCCACTGGAACCAGATAAGCTTCAATGTCCCTTCCAACCCAAACCATTCCACAATCCTGAGATTTTTCTCCTCTTTATTTGACCTGATACCTCAGCAAAATTCAACCCACAGTTGGATGTGTGATTTGTAAATGGAGATGTTGGAGTTGCCAGTAGAGGGGGGTAAAATTCCATGGATTCCCAGCTTAGTCCTGCTGAGGCACATCTGGAGTAACTCTGAGTAGCTTTACAAAGCACAGCTTTGCTGTTTAAAACTAACTCAAGTGTCTTCTCCTGCTCTCCTCACCTTCCCAACAGGGAGGCCCAGTGGTTGATGAAATCTTACCTCCACCTCCTCCAGACCCTCCAACAGAAAGTGCCTGGGAGAGGGGACTCCGGCACGCTAAAGAGGTAAATTCCTTCCTCAGGGAATTGCTGGCTGCCTCCAAAATCCACTGAAAAAAGCTCTTTTGGAGCACAGGTGTCTTGCTCTTTCTCTATTCGTTTTGCCTTTTAATGTGTTAATTGTGTTTTGTTGTACATCACAACCAAGAGGAGCTCAAATCCAGGTTTGGGGTGGGTTATATTCAAAATATAGTGGGAATTTGTGTCCCTCAGCTCCAACCCTTCACAAAGCAAAACTTTAAGCTGATCCAATTTCCCTCCCTTCAGTACCTGTTTCTCCAGTTTGTGATCACTGCAGGGGGGAAAACTTTTGTTTCCTGCTGTTCTGAGCTGGTGGAACATGGAATTAATCAGGAAAAGTCCAATATCCTGCACATTCTGAGGGAAGAAGGTGCTCTGGCTGCAGGAAACCTCCCGAGGGCAGGATTTTTAATATTCCAATTTCTCCCTGCCCCAGGAACCTTCTCTCCTCACACTATTTTTGTGCTCTTTAAAAAGGTATTAATTTTTTTTTTAATTAAAAAAAGGTATTCAAAAGGTATTTGTGGTGGTTTCAGTCATTGGTTTTTCTGGGTTTGGATTGAAGGCACTTGAGACAGTAATTTGTGTTCAGACTCAGGTGTTTATTATTTCTTATTAGCAAAACAGTCTCATTACTTTGAGTTGAGCAGCTTTTCATTAGATGGCACAAAATGGCCAACAGTCTCTTGGTACAAGATCTTTTAAGACTAAACTGTCCAATTAAGAATTAACACCTAGATTATTTTCCCTTTTAACCCAGTAATGATCCCAAAGAGCCCCCAGTGCAGACTTTTCTGCCCAATTACAAAATGCCACCCAAATCCATGAAGAAGCATGAAGAAGAAGCTCGGGTTGACACCCTGTGCCCTCCATCTCCCTTCCATCCACAACACACTAAAAATCCCCAAACCTAAATTTCTCACCAAGTGATACACGTACACTACTCTCTATAATCTGTAAATTATAGATTCCACTTTTGTGGATTCTGGTCTGTTCTGGAGTTTAGCAAACTTTCTCTATGGATGAGGGTCAAAGTCATGGAAGAAGAGGAAGAAACCCAGGACAACACCCTGTGCCCTCCATCTTGCTTCCATCCACAACATACTAAAAGTCCCAAAACCTCAATTTCTCACCAAGTGATACACCTACACTATTCTCTGTAATCTCTTTCACACTTTTGTGGATTTCAGTCTATCTTGAAGTCTGGGAAACTTTCTCCATGAATGAGGTCAAAGTCAGTGCTCCCCTGGGGGTCAGGGCACCCCAGAGCAGACGGGGAAATATTCCTGGGTTTCCACAGGTATTAAAAACATTCTTCTTTTTGAAAAGGTATTAAAAATACCTTTCTTCTCTTTAAAAAGGTACTAAAAAAAGCAACAATGAGGAAGGAGCAGGAGCCTGACTTTGAGGAGAAGAGGTTCACAGTGACCATCGGGGAGGACGAGCGGGAGTTCGACAAGGAGAACGAATTCTTCCGGGACTGGAATTACCGCATCACCCGCGACGTGCGGGACCCCGCGTAAGAGACAGCCCTGGCAGCTCCAGGGAGGGACACCTGGGTGGGACTGCACTGCAGGGAGCCTGCCTGGGGTCCCCTGTCCCTCCACAGTGGGGGATGGCACCTCCAGACAGGGAGCAGCTCCCATGAGCAGGAGGTTGAGAGCTTGAGCCGCCTTCGCTCGCTCCGGTTCAGCCCCACCTTCCTTCCCGGTCTCCTTGAGCCCTTCCTGCCTCCAGTCTCCTTGGAATTCTGCTCCTCCTGGGCTCTCTCCAGCTCTGCATTGCCTCCCTCACACCAGTGTGTTCTTCAGCTTTTATTCTCCCTTTTTTTCCTTATCCCAACCACGAAAATTTAAAAGCAGCTGAGGCTGCGAGGTTGGAGCGTGTTCAGTGTGCAGGAGCTGGTGGCCCCAGCTGGGGCAGAACTGGTTTAACAAACACCTGGACTGGTCCCAGTTAAAGCTGGTACCTGGTTTAACAAACACCTGGACTGGTCCCAGTTAAAGCTGGTACCTGGTCACAACAAGCCCCCTAAATTTAAGTGTTCAGGTGATTGGGGTTTTCAGGTAAAATTTAAGGTGTTGGAGACCTCAAACCCAGCTCTGGGAGATTGTTTGGTAGTTCTCGAGCCAGGAAAAGGAATGGGAAGAGAATATTTGGGAGAGAGGTTTGGATTCTGCAGGAGTACAGGTGGATTTGTGTCTCCTTATCGTGCGTCCTCTCTTCTTCCTACATGGACAGATTATGGAAATATTTCCACTCCCAGAGGGTTTGCAAGGCTTAGTTCTGTTTATTTGAGAGTGGATGAATTAAAAAAAAAACCTCTGAAAAGGAGCAGATTAAGCTTTTTTTCAATATTCTTTGATTTGCTCTGGAGTGCAATTCCTTTCCCTAATTAAAAAAAAAATACAAAAAACCCTGTCCTCAGTTCTGCAACCTGAAGGAAAATATATTTCTAAATTATTAATACTTTCCTGAGTTTAATTAGTTCTGGATCTTGGCCTTCTGTTTCTCTCAGAGGCACCTGGGGTTTACCCCAGTGTTCTGGGGGCTGTTCATCCATTATCTTCATTTTATGACTGCCCTGTAAAATGCACCAGCAGCATTTTGGGCCTCTCTGATGTAGGAATTGTTAAGAGCAGGCCTGGTTTTCATATAGTCCAGAAAAAAAATGTATTGCACATAACCAGTGTTAAACAAAACTCATCCAAAAACTGGAATTCCTGAAAATTGAAGGCTGTGTGAGCAGGCTGTGGCATTAAAATATCTCCATTGTGTGTGAAGGGAAAAGTTTTGAATCTGCTGCTGCAAGCTCTAGAAAATGCTGGTTTTTCTCCTCCACACACACAATTTGTTGCCCAGCTGGACGCCTTGCAGCCAACTGAGCACTGGAAGTGCAGCTGGGATGTGGAAAATGCTTTCAGCACTGTCTTGTGGCATGTGGAGTTGTCTCAGTAGTTCATGATCCCTTTTTCTTTTTTGAATGACTATAGGGAGGTGGACATCAAAGAAAACATTAACTATGGGTAAGCAGGTCTTTGATTCCAGTACTGTTACAACTGTAAGAGAATTTTCCTTTGCCTTTTTTCCATTGCATTTCCTCCAACTTCTGGGGCCACAGACAGACCCCTGGCCCC
Source organism: Chlorospingus semifuscus (assembly GCA_035048045.1). NCBI lineage: Eukaryota > Metazoa > Chordata > Aves > Passeriformes > Passerellidae > Chlorospingus > Chlorospingus semifuscus. Next base: position 19,456,918 of record JAWWMS010000028.1, read on the forward strand.
TCAGCAGCTGACTCAGTGGATAGACTGGATTATTTTTGGGGTGGTACCAATTATTTTCTAATTATATAAGCACTGAATTACCCAGAGACACAGCAGTGGTCCTTTTTGAAATTAAAATACCCTCCAGTATTGTAGGAAGGGGAAATTTGGGCTTGAGTCTGTGTGAAAAAGCAGAGTTTCCTTTCTGGTGTGCCTTGAGATGTTCTCCTGTCTCTTTGAACACCTGATGTCACTGAATCCAGGCTGCTCTGGGGTTGGCATCAGGAGTTTGTTGCTGACTGAAGCATCCCAAATCTTGGTTCTCCTTCCCTTGGCTTACTGCTTCAGTCCAAAAGAGAAATCCTAAATTATTTTAAAGCACTGAAAGAAATACCAGCACTGAAATATAAAGCACTGAAGAAATATAAAGCACTGAAAGAGGTACCACTCACAGGGCAGCACCTACATCTTAACCTGGTTTGGGTTATTGGCACTGTAAAAATTCAAAAAGTGGCCTCTTTATTCCTTTTTTTAATCAGAGTCTTGTTGTGGATAATCTGGAATTTGGGAGCACTTGCTGTGGAATCTTGGCTCTGCCACTGACTCCTCTGTGGCCCTGGAAGTTTCTTACTCCCTGTACCCCCTCCTCATCCTCACAGTGATCTGATATTTGCACTCCAGGTGCTTGGATGTTGTTGAGTTGGGGAATTAAAGCCATCAAACAATGTGAATAGAAATCAGGAGATGGAGGAAGCAGCTTTAGGGAGGGTGGGGTTTCCATCCTTCTCCTCCCCAAAAATCCTTCATTCTGCAGCTGTGTGTGTGCCACCAGTCCATGGCTGGGCCAGCAGCTGATGCCCAGTGCAGGATATCAGCTGGAGAAGTGATGCCTTCATTCCAGGGGGCAATTCCAGGTCCAGAGCGTTGCTGACCTGCCCCCAAAGCTCCACTGCTCCCTGTGCAGAGCTCCTGTCCTGCACTGGTGGCACTGGTGGCAGCCATCACTTCAGGGGCAGGAGCTGGGGCACTCCTGAGGAGTTGGGGATGAGCTGTGGGTGCATGGGCAGCAATCCCAGCTCTCAATCCATGAGGCAGAACATGTCCTGCTCCCTGTGCAGGCACTGGAAGGGGCTCTCAAAAGCACTTTCTGAGTTTGCACCACATTGATTTGAAGGCTGAATTTTTGGTAGCTCCTTTTTTGGTGTTTATCAAGAAAGGTTTGTGCTTTTCTCTGATAAGCCTCACTTAAAAAAGACTATTTGGTTGGGCTGTGTGCAGAAAATAAACATCTCTGCACAGCCCTGCTGCATTGAAGGTGGTTTTGTTGTGCCAGTGGCTGAGCTGACGTAGCACACAGAGTTTTTGTGGTGCCAAGGTGCCTTTTCCCTCTCTAACACTCCCTGTTTTTCATTGTAGGCTTGATCCCTATGCAGATCCCTATTATGACTATGAAATAGAGCGCTTCTGGCGTGGTGGGCAGTATGAGAATTTCAGGGTTCAGTACACAGACCCCGACCCCTACCGTAACTACAGAGTAAGTAAGGAATTCCCCCCTTCCCCCTTTTCCTTCCTGACTTTCTTCCAGGTTCTTCTGGGCCTTGGCACAGTTCCAGGGCAGTGCTTGAAGCAGGAGTTTTCAAATAGTTCAGTCTTGGCTCAGCCCCAGCACAGAGCACGCTGGAGGTGAGGGGATGGAGGATGTTCTGTTCCAGCACCATGAGGGTGAAAGCAGCGTGCCAGGCTGGGGAGGGAGGCTGGGAAGCTGCCTGCTTGAAAAGGACATGGAGTGCTGCTTGACAGTGGCTGGGAAGGCCACTGGCACCTGGCTGGCACCAGCCCTGGCATGGCCACAGCCCCAGGGCAGGGACTGTCCCTGTGCTGGGCAC
>JAWWMS010000028.1:19487190-19497370 GCA_035048045.1 Chlorospingus semifuscus
CCCCAAACCGGGATACAACCCCCCAGCCCGGGATACCACCCCCCCAAACCTGGATACAAACCCCCCAGCCCGGGATACAACCCCTCCCAACCGGGATACAAACCCCAACCCGGGATACAACCCCCCAGCCCGGGATACCGCCCCCCCAAACCTGGATACAAACCCCCCAAACCGGGATACAACCTCCAAACTTGGATACAATCCCCCCGAACCCAGGATGCAGCTCCCAAATCCCCAGTTACAGCCCCAAGATCACAATATGAGCCCCCCAAACTCCGGATCCAGCCCCCCGCAATCCCCCAATGCCGCAATCCCCAATGGCCCTGGGGACACAGGGGACACCCAACCGGGGTTATGGCCCTGGGGGTCCCCGGCCCCGAGCGCTCCCGGGGCGGACGCGGGGGCGATGCTGGTGGGGGCCCCAGGGCTCGGGAGCTCCGGGGCCCTGGGGGAGGTTTTTGGCCTCGGGGGAGGTTTTTGGCCTCGGGAACGGCCTCGGGGGAGGTTTTTGGCCTCGCGGCCGGAGCAAGAGGAGAGCGGAGGAGGAGAGAACGGAACCGAAGAAGAGAGGGCAGAGGAGGAAGAGAAAAGGAGGAAGCGGAGCCTCCAGCCCCGCCAGGCCGGGACTTCCCGGCCGTCCCCCGCCCTCACCCGCAGCCCGGTGGGACCGGGACCCCCCATCCCATCCCAGCCCATTCCCCGGGGCTCGGCATCCCCAGCCCGCGGGGCGCTCACTCCTTCAGAGCCCGGGGACTTCCCGGAGTGCCCCAAACCCCCCAAAGCCCCTCACACTCACTGAGCCCGGCGGCCAGCGCCTGCTCGTTCGCCCACATGGCCCACTCGATCTGCCCCATGGCCCGACGGAACCGGCCCGAGCGGGTTCGGCTCCTCCGCTCGGCTCGGGCCGAACGGGTTCGGCTGCTCCCGGTTCTGCTCGGCTCGGGCCGAATGGGTTCGGCTGCTCCCGGCTACTCCCGAGCGCCTTCGGCTGCCCCCAGTTCCGCTCGGCTCGGTCCGAGCGCCTTCAGCTGCTCCCGGCCCGGTCGGGCTCGGCTCAGCCCGGTCGGGTTCGGCTCGGCCCGGTTCGGCCCGCTCTGCTTTCCTCGGCCCGCTGGAGCTCGGCTGCTCCCGCTGGACCCGGCCCGTCCCGGTTCGGCTCCGCTCGGCCGGTCCCGACCCGGAAGGCGGGTGCGGCGCTACCCGCACAGGCCACGCCCCTTTCGTATTGACCACACCCCTTTAATGCCACACCCATTGTATTAACCACGCCCCTTTTGCACAGGCCACGCCCCCGCGGGGACACGGCCCCGGCCCGGGGCCACAGCGGGGACACGGCGGTGACACGGATGGTGCGGAGGGACAGGGGACAAGAGGGGCCATGCCGGGGGACAAGATCCGTCCCCGCAGCGGGGACAGCAGAGGGATGGGGACAGGATCAGCCCTGCAAGGGACAGGCGATGTCGCATGTGCAAGGGACAGGGCAGTGTGGGAGGACAGGATCAGTGACAACTTGGGGGCATATGGGACAGGATATGTCCCACAAGGGACACAGGGTGACGGGGTCATGTGGGGTGACAGGGCTGTGTGGAGGAACAGGACCAGCCCCAGGGACTGTCCCCATCCTCTGCACCCTCCCCAGCCCCACACACAGAATCCGACACCCCAAAACAGCACTGGAGCCAGGAACCCTCTATTTCCTTACAAAAGATTAAAAACCAGCCCCGGGGTGACATCCTGCCCCAGGGCTGGGGACAGCTCTGCAGCAGGGCTGGCTCAGGGTCCCGAGGCCCACTGGTGGCACTGGCAGAGTCCCCCTGGCTGTCCCAGTGTCACCAGGGTCAGGCACGGCTCCGGGGCAGCCCATCCGGGCCCAGCAGGTGCTGGCTGGGGTCATCCATGAGCTGGGGACCAGGGCCAGGCTGTGGGACAGGACATGGGTCAGGGACACCGGGGAGCCCCACTGCCTGCAGGGTTCCCCCGCTGTGGGTGGGGGGCAGCTCTGGGCACCACGGACCCCAAAAGGGAATATGTCGAGAAATGGGGTACTGCACACGCACCTGGGGATGGGGACAGGGATGGGGTCCCATGCAAAGCCCTGGGGATGGGGACAGGGCCCTACACACCCACCTGGGACTGGGGACAGTGATGGGATCCTGGACTCCCCTGGGCATTGGGACAAGGATGGGGTCCCACACACAGCCCTGGGGATGGGGACAGGGCCCTACACACCCCTCTGGGAATTGGGACAGGGATGGGATCCCACACATTCCCCTAGGAATTGGGACAGGGATGGGATCCTGGACACCGCTGGGGACGGGGACAGGGATGGGGTCCCACACACCACCCTGGGGATGGGGACAGGGCCCCACACACCCCTCTGGGAGTGGGGACAGCATCCCATGCAAAGCCCTAGAAATTGGGACGGGGATGGGGTCCTGTACACCCCTGGGCACAGCAGTGGGGTCCCACACCCCCTCAGGGGCAGGGATGGGGTCAGAGCCCCCCCAGAGGCCGTGTCCCCCCAGCTCACCTTGGTGTGCAGGATGTACTGGACAGCCCCGGGCACAGGCTCGCTGAGCACGGCAGCCTCCAGCTCCGGCGGCAGCACGGCTGAGCCCAGGGGCAGCCCCCGCACAAACCTGTGACACAGAGAGCACTCAGTCCCCGTGTCCCCAGTGTCCCCAGCACCCCCAGCCTCCCCAGTAAGCAGGGGTTCCCTTACTGGTCCCCGTTGGTGGCGGGAGGGAAGCTGCGCCTCACCACCTCCACGAACTCAGCCACGGTGTCAGCCAGCGTGAAGATGACGGCGTTGGGGCCGGCGTCGAAGGAGTAGGCGACCTGTGGTGGCATCGTGGGGACATGGGGACGGCTGTGGGGACCCAGTGAGTGCCACGGTGCCGCGGCAGCCCCGGGGCCCCGCGGGTACCTTGGTGTGGCCGTGGTGGGCGTTGTAGCGGTGTGCCAGCGCGATGATGTGGCGCGACACGTCCGTCAGGTAGAAGATGGGCGGGAAGGTGTCCAGACAGGTGGCGTGGAACTGGTTGCTGTCCCTCATGGCCAGCTGGCCAAAGCCCTCGAAGTCACGGTCACGGATGTGCTGCATCATCTGGGCCAGGCGCTCGGGGACCACCACCTCTGCCCGGTGCTGCCACAGCAGGGTCACCATCAGCCCAGTGACACCCACGGCAGGCAAGTCATGGTCACCCCACATCAGTGACAACCACAGCAGGGTCACCATCAGCCCAGTGACACCCACGGCAGGCAGGTCATGGTCACCCCACATCAGTGACAACCACAGCAGGGGGGTCACCATCAGCCCAGTGTCACCCACGGCAGGTGGGTCATGGTCACCCCAAATCAGTGACAACCGCAGCACACAGGTTGTGGCCACCCCAGTTTAGTGACAGCCATGGTAGGAGGGTCATGGTTATCCAAATTCAGTGACATCCACAGCAGGTGGGTTGTGGTCACCTCAAATTTGGGGATACCCACAGGAGGAAAGTCACTGTCCCTGCAGTTTGGTGACACCCACAGCACCACGCCCCTCTGGGTGCCACTGCACACCCTCCAGCCCCGTTCCAAGGGAAAGGGGACCGTGTCCCTGCCCGGGCAGGACGAGTCCCGTGTCCCCCTACCTTCAGCAGGGGACTGGTCTCCACGCTGGTCTGCATGCCCGCCGTGCTGCTCACCGGCTTCTTCTCCCCACTGACCTGTGGGGACACAGGCGCTGGGACACGGCCCCTCCTGACCCCCCGCGTCCCAAATGCCACCCGAACCCCTGCCAGCCCCTCACCACCAGCACGAGGACGCGCAGCTCCGGCCAGTGCGTCTCGGGGGCCACCTGCAGGGCCAGGCTGTCGGTGCCATCGGGGCGCTCCCCGCGCTGCCACTGCACGAAGCCACCGAACATGCTGCGACAGGCACTGCCCGAGCCCCGCCGCGCCACCTCGGACAGCTCCTCCTCCAGCCCATAGAGCCGGGCCAGCACCGACACTGCGGGGACAGGCACAGGGGACAGCCCTGTCACCTCTCCTGCTGCCACCACAGAGCTGGGCCAGTGCCGACACTGCGGGGACAGGCACAGGGGACAGCCCTGTCACCCTTTCTCCAGCCCATAGAGCTGGGCCAGCGCCAACACTGCAGGGACAGGCACAGGGGACAGCTCTGTCACCTCTCCTGCTGCCACCACAGAGCTGGGCCAGCAGTGACAGGACAGGCACAGGGACAGCCCTGGCACCCCTGCCAGCCCCGAGGGGACAGCCCCACACGCACCCAGGCAGGCGTAGCCGGCGGCGGACGAGGCGAGCCCCGCGGCCGTGGGGAAGTTGTTCTCGGAGGCGATGTGGATCTTGTAGGACAGGCTGAGAGCGGCCGCGTCCTCACCGCCCCCGCGGCGCTTCCGTGCCAGGCGCCGCACTGCGGGGACAGCGGGACAGAGGGTCAGGGGGGACAGAGGGGACAGTGGGGACAGGGACAGCGGGACAGAGGGGTCAGGGGGGACAGAGGGGACAGTGGGGACAGGGACAGTGGGGACAGCAGGGTCAGGGACAGAGGGGACAGCGGGGACAATGGAGTCAGGGACAGAGGGGACAGGGAGTTAAGGGACAGAGGGGACAATGGGGACAGCAGGGACAGCGGGGACAATGGGGACAGCAGGGCAGGGGTCTGGGACAGTAGGCTCAGGGACAACAGGAGCAGTGGGGACAGCAGGGTCAGGGACAGAGGGGACAGGGACAGTGGGGACAGCAGGGAGAGAGGGGTCAGCAGGATCAGGGACAGCAGGGACAGCAGAAACAGGGACAGCAGGGACACCGGGGTAAGGGACAGAGGGGACAGCAGGGACAGCCCCAGCAGGGGACGCTCACCCTCGCGCAGACAGGCCTGCACCCGCGGGTGCCCCACGTCCGCCTCCTTCCCGTTGAGCCACAGCCGGTCCTCCGTGAAATCCCGGCTGGCGGCCGCTGTCGTGGTGGTCTTGAGCTGTGGGGAGAGAGGGAGGGGGGTCAGCACCCCTGGGGGCTGGTCCTAAACCTGGTCCTGGTCCTGATCCTAAACCTGGTCCTGGTCCTAAACCTGGTCCTGATCCTAAACCCAATCCTGGTCCTGAAGCTGACCCACCTGGTCCTGGTGCAGCGTCACGCTCAGGGAGGAGTTGATGGGCAGGATGAGGTCGGTGTCTCGCTTGCCCCCTGCAAGAGAGCACGGCATGGCACGGCTTGGAATGGCATGGGATGGGTAGGAATGGCATGAAAGTTTGATGGCACTGATGGACCAGCAAAGCATGGCGTGGCACAGCCAGGAATGGCATGGCACAGCAGGAATGGCATGGCGCAGCCAGGAATGGCATGACATGTCATGGCTAGGAACGGCATGGAACAGTTCCGAGTGGCACTGAGGGACACAAAGCACAGCATGGCATAGCAGCGCTTGGCACGGCTTGGAATGGCACGGCACGGAACAGCACGGCAAGCAGGGACACAGCGCATCCCAGCCCGGCCCGGCCGGACACGGCACACCCAGCCCAGCCCAGAGCCCGTGCCCCCGTGCCCGCCCCGGCCGTGCCCCGGCACTCACAGTACTTGATCACGGCGATGTTCACCGGGGCCGTGCAGGTCGCCATCGCCAGCGCTCGCTCCGCCGCCATCGCTGCCGGCCGCACTCAGGCCCCGCCCCCACGCCACGCACGTGACCGTGGGCTGCGGCCGGTCCCGCCTCGCTATTGGTGGAGAGCGTAGCACCCGGTTCCCAACAGCCAATGGCAGCGATCAGACCACGGGAGACCACGCCCCCTGAGCGCGCTAGGCGGGGCCTGTGGGGCGCCATTTTTGAATTGGGCAATACCTGCGCATGCGCAGATGCTCCCCGTAACTTCCCGGTGCTCCCGGTACCGCTCCCGGTTCTGTTCCGGTACCGCTCCCCGTGCTCCCAGCACCGCTCAGTCCCCAGCACCCCACTGCCCCAGCACTGCCCCAGTGCTCCCAGCACACCTCCAGTGCTCCTGCACTCCCTGTCACCTTCACACCCCAAATATCCAAATATCCCCGGTATAAAACCACCGGATCCCTGCAAGTGTCCAGGGATCCATGGATCCAAATGTCCCCAATGCTCTCCGAGTGCCCCCACAGCCTTCAGGGCCACCGTATCCCAGTGCTCCCAGCATCCCAGTGCTCCCAGTATCCCTCCAGTGCTCCCCCGCCCAGAGGCCAGGCGTGGATGAAACTGCCTTTATTGAGAAAAATGGTTTGCTACAAATACGTCATCGAATTAATTCCTCTTCAAAAAACAGGACGGCTCATTAAAAGTTCTAATTATGCAAAAAACTGGTGGGTGATGCACTGGTGGGCATGGCCAGTGGGATATCCATGGACCCCTGGCACAGAGGGGACCCCTGGCACAGAGGGGACCCCTGGCACAGCCTGGTGTGGCCCCTCACACCCAGGGCCTTAAAGTGCTTTACAAAAGCAGCTCTTGCTGCCCCTGCTCTGTCTCTGTGGGGCAAAAAGGAGAAGGAAAAGGAGGAGAGAGGGAAGGAGCCCGAGGTTATCACTGCTCCATCTGCTGCTGAGGGTCCCAGCTGAGCACAGCACAGGGAAATGCTCCTGGGTCCCTCCTGGAAGATTCCAGTGCTCTCCATCCCACAGGAACATCCCCCAGCACTGCTGGGCAGCTCAGAGAAGGTCCCATCCCTTTCCCTGCCCTGCCAGGGGAGCTCAGGGCTCCTCACAGGGCTGCAGGTCCCAAAATCATCCAGCACTATGAAAACCAGAACAAACCCCAAGGCAGTATTGCTAGAGCAGAGCTGGAGCCAGGTTTTGGATACAGCTCAGGAATTCCTCGAGCAGAGGGGGCCTCTCCCAGCCCTTCCCTGCAAATCCTGCAGGAGGGCTCTCAGGAATCACCCCGTGGCCGGTGCCATCTCCCTGCCAGCCTCTCCCATTCCTCCAGAGCCAACCCCAGCAGCAGCAGGCAGGGCTGAGAGGCAGGGGCAGGGGGAAGGGGGCTCCAGGATGCTGTGGAGCACCTTGGACCAACAGTGTCCCATTCCCAGGGAGGGATTCCCACAGGGAGATGCAATCCCTGATTTCTGGGGGGATCAGCAGCTCGGGGCTGGGATCCTGCACGGACAGCCATTCCATGGGCATCCAATCCCACCATCCTGCCTGCTTCCTCACAGGCAGAGGATTCTGCTGAGGGAAGGGAAAGGCCCAGAAATATCCAGGGATTTTCCAGAAATATGCAGGGATGTGCCAGAAAGATCCCTGCAGTTCCCCCTGCCTCAGAGTCCGACCTGCTCCAGGATCCAGCTCCTGCCCCATTCCCAATCCACGTGCTCATTTGCTTGGGTTATCTGTGTAAAAAATAAACTTTCTTGATAATGTTCCATAAAAATACTCTTGTCCTGGGTGGCAGATATTGCAGAGTGAAGGGGAGCAGCTTCTGAGCCCGCTCTAGAAAACGTGGAAAAGGCTTCACTGCTTTGTGTAGAAAAAGGCAAGGATTTGGTGTCCCAAGAGCCGGTACAAAACGAGGAAGGGGAGGATTCCCTGGATGCCTCCTCCAGGCCTCCTCTGAACCACTCTTCAGTCCCATCCTGGGATTCAGGTGAAGGAGGCAGCTGCAGCCTCCAGCACGGGGGTCAGGACAGCCTGACATCTCTAGAAAAATCCTTGGAGAGTTTAAAAAAAGAAGATCCGTGCTGCCTTCCTCCTTTTTGAAAGGATGTGGCTGATTGCTGTCCCAAAGGAGGGTGTTTGGCATCCAATCCATCAGTTCCAGGTACCTGTTCTGCTGCACCAGAGAGCAGGGACGAGTGTGCCAAAAAGCATCTAGCAATAAATAGATCTGGACACAGTGCTAAGCTCCCAAAAGGGATATTAAACACAATCCAAGGAGTGATCCCAGCCCTGCTCCACAGCTCTGCTCACTCACTGGGACAGCTGGAGAGGCTCCACCTTCTTCAACAAGGTGGGAATTGCAGTGGGAACAGAGGCAGCAGAGGGGCTCCAGAGGGTTCCTGGAGTGTCCAGAAGGAGCCAGGGCAGGGAGAGGGATCAGCCTCAGTTCTCAGAGAGGGACAGAGCCAGGGCTGCCTGCAACGCTGCCTCCTCGTCGATGTTGTAATCCTGAAAGGCAAACAGGGCAGCTCAGGAGAGCTGGCACGGCCAGGGCCCCGCCTGCTCTGTTCCCCTGGCACAGAGCAGGATCCCAGGAATGCCACCCGTGCTCTCTGGGGTGTCCTTGTGCCCACACCCCTCTCCTGCCCGGGACCCCACACCTGCCAGGAGGGATGGAACCTGCCCACACAAGCTGAGGCCAAAGGGTGAAGCCTTCCAGCAAGGTCAGGGCTTTTTGCAGAGCTCTGGGTTGGGATATTCCTCTGAAAATGCCTGGAGGTTCTTTTCCCTGACATCTCTCCAATGAAAGCAGGATGGGAACAGAGCCTCCCCTGAGGCCAAGGCTGAGCCATCACCACTGCCCCCCACACAGGAGGGGTCAGGGACCCCCCCACGTGCAGCAACCACACCCCCCAAACCCTGGGGCAGGGCTGCTCCCACCTCCTGCTCCCAAAACCTCCCAGAATAGGAGTTTTGTGTTATAATCCTCAGGGGAAGGGTTCCATGGAAAAACCCATTTTGTGGAGTGCAGGAACAACCCCCTCTCCTCCTGGTGAGTGAGGACACCCTGGTGAGTGTGGGGGTCTCATGGGTGGGACATGTGTGCCCTGTGAAGGGCTGGTTTCACCTCCTGGCCCAGAACATGGAGAGGGGGATCCCCCTTTTTTGGCTCAGGGTCAGACTCACCACGAAGGTGTCGTAGGAGAACTTGTGCCTGTGGAGCAGGTGCTGCAGGAAGTTGGCACTCTTGTAGCTGGGATCCCCCCAGGGCATGGCCGAGCACACCGGGCACACCTGTGGGGACAAGGACACGGGATGGTGGCACCTGCACGTGGCCTTGGGCACGGCCAGGGATCCAGGGGCAGCCACAGCTGCTCTGGGCACCCGGTGCCAGGGCCTGCCCACCCTCACAGAGAAGGATTTCTCCCTGATGTCCAACCCAAACCAACTCTCTGGCAGTTTGGATCCATTCCCTCTTGTCAATAGCCTCTCTCCACCTCTCCTGAAGGTCCTGGAAGGCCACAGTTAGGTCTCTCTGAGGCTTCTCTTTTCCAGGCTGAATAATCCCAATTTTCTCAGCCTCTCCTCATGGCAGAGCTACTCCACCCCTCTGATCACCTTGGTGATCTCCATCAGCTCCAGGTCCTTCCTGTGCTGAAGATCCCAAGCTCCCCACCTTGGTCAACTCAGAGGGAACAGGGAGAGGAAATCCAGCACCACCTGGTTTGCAGGAACAGGGGAAGGGAGGCAGCTCATTCCACGGAGCCTCCAACAAAGCAGAGACAGATCCCCATCTCCCAAAGGGATTGAAACCATCTGGAACACAGCTGTGCCTGCACAAACATCCTGGGATGCTGCAGGGTGTGTGGCTGGTTTCCCAGAGCTGTCCCACACCCCCAGCAGCACTCACCACCTTGTTGGGGTCATTCCTGTGGTTCTCCATGCAGTGCTTCACCAGCTCCTGCTGGTCCAGGTTCCTTGCCCCGCAGTACGGACACACGAACGTGGAGCGGTTGGGAATGTTGCTGCAGAGAGCAAGGATGGGCTCAGATCCGAGGGGAGGCTGCACTGCCTCCTTCCAAACTAACACACACAGAGCTCTGTGACAGCAGGAGCCAGCCCAGCCCATCTCCCTGCCTGGCTGGATCCTTTATCCCACCCCACACTCCAAAACCCGAAGCAGCAGCGCTGTCGCAACATCTTTTCATGAAAATCCTTTCTTTAGGATTTTTTTCTTTTTGAGAAGCTGAGAGGCTTCAAGAACAAATTGTAAACAATGGTTATCTGCTGCTGTGGAATGCAACAGGTAGATCTTTGATTGGCTTATCTTGAATGTTTATAATTAATAGCCAATCACAGCTCAGCCAGCTCAGACTCTCTGTCCCAGACACAAACCTTTGCTATTCATTCCTTTCAATTCCTAGCTTAGCCAGCCTTCTGAGATAAAACCTTTTCTTCTATTCTTTTAGTATAGTTTTAATGTAATATATATCAAAAAATAATAAATCCAGCCTTCTAAACATAAAGTCAACATTCTCATCTCTTCCCTCAACCTAAGACCCCTG
>JAWWMS010000028.1:19500042-19529930 GCA_035048045.1 Chlorospingus semifuscus
CGGCGGCGGCCGGCGGGGCGGGCGCCGCGTCACCGAGCGGCGCCAACGCGTCACCACCGTGCGACGGGAGCGCACCGGGACACGGCGGGACCGAGAGGAGCCGAGTGCGAGGCGAGCGAAGCCGAACGAGGCCGAGCGGAGCCGAACTGGACCGAGCGGAGCCGAGTGAGAGCCGAAGGAGACCGAGCGGAGCCGACTGGAGCCGAAGCAGGCCGAGCGCAGCCCGGGCCGAGCAGGACCCACCGAGACTCACCGGGACCCACCGGAATCCACCGGGACCAACCGGGACCAAGTGGCGCCGCCATGTGCGACGTGGAGGGTGGCGGTGGCGGCTGCGGAGCGGACGCGGAACCGCCGCGGCGCCGCCGCGCACCGGCAGACAGGTGTGAGTCCGGTCCGGCCTCGTGTGGACGCCCGGGGCCGCTCCCGGTACCCCCCGGTATTCCCCCAGACATCCCCGGTACATCCCTGATGTGCCCGCCAGCACCCCCCGGTACCGCCTCGGTGTCCCCCCGGTACTGTCCCCGGTGTCTCACCGGAATCCCCCGGGGCTGCCTCTGGTGTTACCCCCGGTATCCCCCGGTGCTGCTCCCGGTATCCCTGCAGTGCTCCCCAGTGTCACCCCGATCCCCTGCTCCCGGTGTACCCCCGATATCTCTCGGTGCTACCGCCGGTAACATCCCGGTATCCCTGGTGCTGCCCGGGACCGCCCCCGTCCCGCTCGGTACCGCTCCCGGGGGGTCGGTGCCGGTGTCCCCGGTGACCGGCCGTGTCCCCGCAGCCAGCCCCGAACGTGCATGAAGTGCCGGCAGAGCACGGCCGCGCTCGTCATCCGCGTCGGGGACCCGTTCTGCCGGTGAGGGACCGGGGACAGCGGCGCTGGGGACAGCGGGGCTGGGGGACAGCAGAAATTTGGGATAACAGAAATTGGGAACACTGGGGCTTGGGGCGTCAGAAACTGGGGACATCAGAAATTGGGAACATTGGGGCTTGGGGACATCAGAAATTGGAGACATCAGGACTTAGGGACATCTGAAATGGGAGGCATCAGATATTGGGGACATTGGGACTTGGGGACATCCGAAATGGGGGATATCAGAAATTGGGGACATTGGGACTTGGGGACATTGGGGCTGGGGGACATCAAGGTTTGGGGACATCAGAAATTGGGGTCTTTGAGTCTCCAGAGGACGGAGGCTTGGGAACTTTGTGTCTTGGGGACATCAGGGATTGGGGACATTTGTTCTCAGGGACATTGTGTCTGGAGCATTGGGATGTTGGGGACATTGGATCTCTGGGGCTTCAGGGTTTGGGGACATTGGGTGCCTGGGACATTGGGGCCAAACAACATCAAGGCTTGGGGACGTTGAGTGTTGAGGACATAGAGGAAGGGGAACAGTAACATCTGGGGACGTGGCTCATGGGGATCATTGGATCTCTGGGACATTGTTTTGGGGGACATCAGTGGGACTTTGGGGACGTGGGGTCTGGGGGTGTGGGCCCAGCTGTGGCTCAGGAGTCCTCATGTCCCCATGTCCCCCAGCGGCTGCTTCCGCGAGTACTTTGTGCACAAGTTCCGTGCCATGCTGGGCAAGAACCGCATCATCTTCCCGGGAGAGAAGGTACTGATGGGCAGGGGGACCCCCAGAGGGGACCCAGGGGTGGCCCCAGGACTGGTGACTGTCCCTGCTGTCCCCACAGGTGCTGCTGGCAGTGTCGGGGGGCCCGGCCTCCAGTGCCATGGTCAGGCAGGTGCAGGAGGTGAGAATGGGGACTCAGAGGGGCTCAGGGGTGCATGGCTAATCCCTCCTCACCCCACAGCTCACCCCACTGCTCACCCCACTCTTCTGCAGGGGCTCAGTCGGGAGGCAGCCAAGAGGCTCCGCTTCATCCCTGGCCTCGTCTACGTTGAGGGTGAGGGAGCCCCTGTCCAGCTGCCCATTCTCAGCCCATTCCCTGCTCTATGTCCAGCTCTCCAATCCCTGCTCCACGTCCAACTGTCCATTCCAACCCTATCCCCTGCTCTGTGTCCAACTGTCCATTCCAACCCCATTCCTTACTCCTGTCCAACTGCCCAATCCCTGCTCCTGTCCAGCTGCCCATTCCAACCCCGTTTCCTGCTCCTGCTGCCTCTTCCCTGCCTCACTCCTCATTCCAGCCTCGTTCCCTGTTCCCTGCCCCATTCCCAGCCCCAGTGCCTGCTCCCAGCACAGTGTCCCCTGCACTGTGCCAGGGCTGTGGAGCTGCCACCCTGTCCCAGGGATGTGGCAGTGTGGCAGCAGCCCTGGCAGTGTCCCCACCTTGCAGAGGGAGCTGTGCGCAGGCAGAGCCCGGAGCAGCGGCAGCAGACCCTGGCCCAGATGGAGACTCTGCTGCAGGCCACCGGCTTCCCATACCACCTGGTCCACCTGGAGGAGGTATTGGGGTGACATGGGACAGATGCTGAGGTGAGGGAACACATCTGGACAGCTTGCCCTGTATCCCTCTCTGCCCCACAGGCGCTGGAGCTGCCCCCATCCATCCTACAGCCGGGGCCGGAGCGCGTTGGCACGTCCGGCCCGTCCGGCCCTTCCTACAAGGAGGCTGTGGACAGCTTCATCCAGCAGCAGCGGCAGGATGGGGACAGTGGCACCTCTCTGCCTGGTCACAGCACCCCAGACGGGCCAGCGGGAGCCACCCCCTGCCTGCCAGAGGCTGCCCAAACCCAGGAGCTGCTTCGCAGCTTCGAGGCTGCGACGACGGCGACGGCGCGGGAGGAGCTGCTGGAGATGCTGCGGTGAGGAACTGGCCCTGCCTGGCACCGCTGCCAGCTGGGCACAGGGTGGCTCTGACCCGCTGTCCCCTCGTGCCCAGGACCCACCTGATCGTGCAGACGGCCCGGGACAAGGGCTATGCCAAGGTGATGATGGGTGAGAGCCTCACACGCGTGGCCGTCAAACTCCTCACCAACCTCTCCCTGGGGCGTGGCGCCTACCTCGCCGTGGACACGGTGAGCTGGGGACAGCCACCCGCACCCAGGGGTGACATGATGCCGTGGGGGACGTGGCTTGGTGGTGGCACAGTCCCCTGGCAGCCCTGCACCCACAGGGTTTCACAGACCAGCGCCACGGTGATGTGATGGTGGTGAGACCCATGCGGGACTACACGGCCAAGGAAATCGCCTTCTACAACCGCTTCTTCAGCGTCCCCACCGTCACTGTGCCACCCCTCTTCACCAAGGTAGGGGTGTCCCCTGGTGGGGAGCCCACACTGGGTGTCCCCAGGGCAGGGACAGGACCCTCAGTGCTGCCCTGCCCTCCCTGTTGTTCCCACAGCGCCGGGAGAAGCTCAGCATCCACCAGCTGGTCGAGCGCTTCCTGCTGGGGCTGCAGGAGGAGTTCCCCTCCACCATCAGCACCGTGTACAGGTATGGGGGATCCATGGGGGGGACTGGGGGTGCGGGGGGATTGGGGTCTACCCACAACCCCCATTTTGGCTGCAGGACTGGAGAGAAGCTGAGCCCGGAGCCAGCCAAGGCCAGCAGTGAGTCCCAGCGCTGCCTCCTCTGCCTCTGCGGCCTGGACACCATTGGGGGTGAGTGGGGAGGGCACTGGGGGGATTTGGGGAGCAGCCGTGCACCCCTCAGTGGCCTGGACACCTTTGGGGGTGAGTGGGGAGGGCACTGGGGGGATTTGGGGAGCAGCCCGGCACCCCTCGGTGACCCCCTGGCTGTTACAGAGGAGGAGCTGGCTCTGGAGCCCACGCTGATCTGGGAGGAACCAGCAGCAGGGTGAGCACGTGGGCTGGGGGCATTCCAGGATTCCACAGCTGCCCCCCAGGGTGGCACCGCTGAATGTCCCTGTCCCCATCCCTGTCCCACAGGGTGGAGAGCAAAGCTGCCTACATCCCCCTGCTGTGCTACAGCTGCCGCCTCACCTTCAAGGAGCTGGTGAGGTTTTGGGGTGCAGGGGGGTGAGTCTCAGGGGTGCTGGGGGTCCCTAGGCTCACACCCCTCTCCTGCAGGGTCCCCTCGACACGCTGCCACCCTACGTGCGCGCCGAGGGCCAGCGCAGGATCCGCAGGTACCAGGGCTGGGGGGCCCCTGGGGCTGGGGGCTCCTCCCCACCTGCTCGGCCTCCGAGGCTGTGTCCAGCCAGTGTCTGTCCCCTGCAGAGCTGAGATGGAGCAGAACCAGGAGAGCCAGGAGTCCAGTGAGAGCTGAAGGGGTTGGGGACAGCAGGGGACACATCCCCATCCCACTGTGGCACTGCTGGGGCACTGCCACTCCTCAGGGCTACATTCCTGACAGCCAGGCAGCTGCTTTTATACCCCATTTCTGCTGCTTTTATACCCCATTTCTGTGCCAGCCAGGGGCAAGGAGAGCCCCCATCCCCATTTATTGGGGGTTGGTTGGGGTGCAGGACCCTGGTCCCCCCCACTTCCCTGCCCCAGCTGCCTGCCAGCCAGGGAGGCCTCAAGTTTGTTTTATTCGGTATCTGTATAAATAAAACATTCGAATTATTAAAAAAAAAAAACAAACCCAAAGTCACAAGTGTCTAAAGTCCAACTGGGGCTGCCAGACCTCCTCAAACGTGGGGGGGCCACAACCCAGGACCCCCATCCTGGAGCAGGGGTAGGGGGGGGGCTATTGCTTGAGTTCAACCTGGTTCTGGAGCAGGGCTGGGGCCGGCAGGGAGGGGGCACGGGCTGGCTCTTGACCCCCCCATCCCCACCTGGCAGCCAGGGGTGCCCAGTGGGTGGGGAGGGGGCCACCTCCTGTCCCCCCTCCCCGGGAAGGCACAACGTGGTCTGTGCACGTCGGACGGCTTCAAAGCAATGTAAGAAAAACATCCAGAAAAACATCCTCCCTCCAGGGAGCGCCCAGAAGCCCAGATCCCAGTGCCTCCCGGGCCGGGATGCAGCCCCAGCCGGGGGGGCTGCTTAAGGCATTGGCGGTGATGTCCCTGCCAGGGGAGGGGGCTGCAGCCCCTTCCCCCTTATTCCTTCTCCCGCGTCCACTTGATCATGGTCTCGGGCGAGCGGTAGAGGAAGATGAGCTTGGCGTAGAGCTCCTCCTCCAGCTCCAGCTCGCCCGTCTCGCGCACCAGGAAGATGTCCTGGCACAGCTTCAGGATGCGATCCACGTAGGGCAGCTCCTCGAACATGATGGAGTGCGACACCTCGCTGAAGAAGCCCCGCACGAACTTGCCGATCACCAGCACCACGGACACGTAGAGCCCCATGATCCTGCCAGAGGGGGGCACATCTGGGTCACACCGGTGTCACAGGCATCCCGGTTCTTTCCCCAGGTGTGCCAACAACCTCTCCCTTCCCCTCCCTTGCTCCCTGCTGAGTGCTGTCCGTCAATCTTGGCATTCCAGAAAGGGCATGGTGTGATTGGTGAAGTTCAAAAGATGCCTCTCATCCCTGGGGACACTGTGCTATCCAGGTGTCATTTGTCCCCTGAGACTTCCCCACCCTTCCCCTTAGGTTGGTGGGATCCCTACCCCTTCCCTGCCCCTCTCCCTGGGGTTAAAAGGAACAACAACCATGTGGTTCAGGGAGTTCTGTTGGAGGAGTTGCTGCATTCAGAGGCCTGTGGGCCAGGAATAAAGCTCTGGATCCAAACCCTCCATCAGAACCGACTCCTTTCCTTCACCATCCACCTTAAAGCTTCTCCACCACAGGTAAACCTGAGCTCCTGCATGCCTGGACTTGTCCCAAGTGCCCAGCTGCAATATCCAGCCAGGCAAAGGTGTCTCTGAGGTGAAACCACCACAGCTGCCACCTTTGGTCAAGCAGCAAGGGCCAGATGAGCCCAGGCACGTCCCATCCAGCTATATTGGTATTAAATTCCAATGCCTCCAGATCCCCCCACACCCTGGCACCCTCCACGTACCCGTAGCCAGCCAGGAAGCCCAGGCTGGGGGGGCTGACTTTGTCGTTGAAGATGACCATGGGGAGGATGCTGCCCGCCTTGGATGGGGCATCCTTCTGCCTCAGCACCCACCACTCCACAAAGTGCTCACCAGGGCCAGAGCCCCTGCGCTCCTGTTTCAGCTGCAACTCCACGTCCAGGAAGTTCTCCTCGCCATCTGCAGAGGGTGACACCGTCAGGGCATGGCACAGCGGCTGCTGTGCTCTTGAGGACAGTTTTTTGGGTGGGAGCGACACAGTAAGACTCGCATCCTCACTGTCCACAGGGGCTGGTACCACCAGGTGTGCTCCCAGCGCTGATGCCTTAGGGAGGGACACACTGGGACTCATGTCCTCCCTGTCTTCAGAGAGAGAGGTGGCACCCAGTGCTGGTTTTCTTGTGGGGGACATGTTGGGACCTACCTGGCTGCAGCTCCTCGACGGGTTCAGCTTCGAGGCCGGTGGATGCCTGGATGTATTTGGGGAAGAGGTTTTGCAATGTCCTGCAAGAAAGCGGAGTGATGGGGGGGGTTACACCATCCCACCGAGCCCAGGGGTCCAGCCACCCCCTCAGGGGACACTCACACGGGCTCAGTCCTGGTGCCATCCAGCATCTGGGCCAGCTGCAGGCGCTCGGGCGTGCCGGGGTCCAGCTCTGTGCTGTGTTTGCCGTAGGCGTTCTCCACCGTGCCCCCCTTGCTCAGGTCCCTGCGGGCACCAGAGGCTCAGTGCGGGCACGGGGGCGCAGGCAGGGCTGGCTCCTCCCTGGCCGTGCCCGAGGTACCTCTGGAAGGTCCAGCTGAGGTGCAGGGTCATGTCAGAGGAGCCGTTCTGCAGCTCCAGCCGCATCTGCTCGCGGCTGGGGGGGCTGATGCTCCACAGCGAGCCCGAGCTGCCCTCGATGCGGGCGGTCACGATGTCCTCCACGTCGTAGATGGTGATGAACTGCATGGCCAACTGCCACCGAGGGGGACAGAGCTCAGCCCCTGCCCTGGGGGCTCTGCCAGCCCCTGCCCCAGGCAGCCAGCAGGGATTTTTTGGGGTGGGGAGGGGATTTACCAGCTCGTCCTCAAACTCTTTGGTGAGGTCCTCGTAGTCCTTGTCGGTGAAGGGCTTGATGTATTGCTGCTGGGAGCTCGCGCTGAACAGAGGCTGAGGAGGGGGACAGGGGGACATCAGCCAGGCAGGGCACCCTGGTGTCCCATCTGGGCAGCCCAACTGCCACCCCCACATCCTCACCTCGTACCCCCCCAGCTTGAGGGTGACGGTGACGTCGATGGGGTGGTTGATGATGCCCACCACGGAGCGCACCAGGGACATGAAGAGCAGAGGGAACCAGATGATGCCCACCAGGAAGAGGATGATGAGGCCGCCCATGCCATACTTCACCACCTTCTTCTTCTTCTGCCCCTTGGGCTGGGGGAATTTCTGGGGTGGGGGGAGACAGTGCACGGTGTAGGGCGGGCTCAGGGGGACCCCAACAAAGCCCCAAGAGGGGTTCAGTGAGGGACCCTTCCTAGCACAGGGGCTGTACCTTCTCAGTCTCCCGGCTGCACTTGATGATGAAGATGTTGGCATAGATGTCCTCCACACACATCCAGTCGGGGAGGGACAGCGTGGTGTCCGTCCACACCCAGTCCATGACGGCCCGCAGCTCCACCAGGAAGGGCACGAGGCGGAACCTGGGGGGGACACGGGGACAGGGCGGTGGTACGGCACCCTCAGCGTGCCCAGGGCTCCCTGCGGCCCCGTGCCCTACCCCTGGAAGAGGAAGAGGTTGAGGTAGTTGTATTTCTTGGTGAAGAAGTTGCCCAGGATGCGGGTGGGGTAGCCGCAGCGGATCTGGTAGGCCGACAGTCCAAAGTAGATGCACTTCACAAAGTACCACAGCTGGGCCACCGTGTTGTGGCGGAACAACCTGCGGGAGAGACGTGTCACCACCCTTCAGCCACCAGCCTGGGCCACCACGTGGGCCGGGGGACACCAAGGTGCCACACCAGGGCCACGCCGTGCTGTGGTGGGGAATCCTTTGGGACGTGCCTTTGGGTGACATAGGGCAGGATGAAGAACATCCAGATGTGGATGCCAAAGACCAGGATGACCTGGAAGACGAGCTTGCCCAGCACGCTCTTGCGGAGGTAGAGCGCGCGGTCGATGACCATGGTGGTGAACTGGAAGAGCAGCATGAACAGGAAAGCCTCTGGCACTTGGTTTTCCAACAGCGAGGAGGTGATGTCGGCGGCCGCCGTGTATTTCTGGGGGGCAGGAGAAGTCAGGACCCGGCCCAGCCTCACCCCGTGCTGGAGGCAGGACAGGCAGGGCCCTGTGGGACTCCCCGCTCACCCCAAAGGCCCAGAAGCCGAAGACGATGATGATGAAGCCGACCACGTCGGCCAGGAACATGTAGGCGTAGACGTCGGTGGCCGCACGGCTCTGCGTGTCCATGATGTCTCGGCAGAACTCGCACACTGGCTGGTACATGTCGTGTGCCCTGCAGGGACAGGGGACACAGGGAACAGGTGACAGGGACTGCATCCCACAGCCCCCACCCCAACCAGCACCCCCACAACTCACATGGTGAGGAAGAAGCCCTTGACCTGCAAGCCAAACTCCCTCAGCTTCCTGTGAGCGTGGCTCTCTTCTGACACCTCCTCCTCCTCCTCTTCCTCCTCCTCGTCCCCTTGAAGTGAGGCACAGCGTGGGTGACAGCCAGGGTCCTGCAGGGCCACATCCTGCCCGACCCCAGCACCCTGGGGGTGGCAGCTTTGCTCCTCAGCAGGACATGAGGGTTGGGAACTGCTGCTCACCTTCCACCAGAACCACCTCCGTTGTCTTCCTCCCCTGCTTCTTCCTGAAGCGGAGCTGCGTGGCCTCACTCTCCTCTTCCTGCTCCACAGACTCGCCCTCTGGCTCCAGCTCCAGCCCCGTGGCTGCTCCCAGTGCTCCTGGCTGGGCTGGAGCCTCCAGCCCTTCCTCAGCCACCGCCGATGGTGGGGACACGGCTTCCTCCGCCTTCTCCTCCCCTTCCACGCTCTGCTGCTTCTCGTCCGTCATCTTCTCCTGGTCCCACAGCCCATAGGACTGCAGAGGGACACGGTCAGGGGTCCTGCTGCCCCCCAGCCCCACACACCTCACTCCCAGGATCATGCTGCAGCATCAACTCCCACCAACACTGGTGAGAAACCACGGCAGAGCCACCCAGCACCTGCTGGGTTCTGCCTGGAGCCCCCAGGAGCAGCTCCAGCTCCCCCCAAATGCCCACCCACGGCCCAGGGCTCACCAGCAGCAGGGAGCGGTGGAAGAAGAGGGCCAGGAGCTGCAGGAGGTCATACTGGATGTAGTAGATGGACTTCTCCAAGCCAATGATGCGCGGTGGGAAGAAGGGCTTGCCCTCGTTGCGCAGCAGGGTGATGTAGCCATTCCAGGGGAAGAAGCCAAACTGGAAGAGGTATTTCACCACCACCGTCATCTGTGGGGATGCTGGGGTCAGTGGGTGGCAGCGGGGGCCGGGTGGCACCGTCCCTTCACCGGCCACCCCCTGCCCACCTCGGTGAAGACGATGGCGGTCACCCAGAAGCGCTTGGTGGGCCGGGGGTTGGAAAGCATGGCCCAGAGGAAGACGAGGATGGGCAGGAAGAGGGAGATGACAGAGCCAGTGACCATGTTGTTGAGGACGATGGTGAAGTAACAGAGCAGCTCGGAGCGGCCGGTCCCGAAGCGGTACCCGGCCAGCAGCAGCTTCAGGAACTGGTTGTGGGATTGGTAGAACCGTTGTGACTCATCCAGCTCGGAGACACACAACCTCCTGCAGGATGCAAGGCTGGGGTGAGCCCCCCTGCTGCCCCCCGTCCCCATCCTGCTGTCCCCATGTCCCCATGTCCCCCTGTCCACCTGCTCCTGAGGAGCTCACTGGCAGTCCGCTTGCGCTGCTGGGGAACGGTCAGGAACTGCTGAGCATCAGCCCCGTCCTCCACGCCTATCTCCTGCTCCTGGCTGCCAGAAGAAGGGGCAGCTCTCAGGTACCTGTTGGGGATGACAGAGGGACAGGGGTGAGCCCCCTGCCCCGCCTGTGGCACTGCCAGGGCTCCTCAGGGGTATCTATGCACCTGCCTGGAAGCGCGGATGAGGGACTCTGCAGCCAGGGAGCTGGGCGGGCTGGGCTCCTGCAGGAGCTCCTCGGGTGGCAGCTCGTACAGCTCATTGGGGAACTCCTCCTCGTTTATCTCCTCTCCCTGTGGCAGGCAGGACGTCAGTGCCACCCCCGTGGGCTGCCACCCCCTCCCCGTGCCCCGGTGTCCCCCCGGGCTCACCCTGGCCAGCCGCTCTGCCATGACAAACCTCTCGAGGCACAGCACCCGGGACATGTCCGTGTGCTCCCGCGTCTGTGTGTCCAGCCACTGGGCCAGCCCGTCCACCAGGGCCTCGCACAGCAGCCACAGGAACCTCAGCGTGTTCAGTGCCCGCTGCAGGGCGGTGCTGCGCTCTGCCAGGGCAAGGAGAGGGCAGGACGGTCACCCGTGCCCACCCAGACCTCCTCAGCACCCCCAGTCCTGCAGTCCTGCTGCCCACCTACCAGATCTTTCCACGTTCTCTTCCTCCCGGCCTTCAGCCCCCTGGGCAGCCTCCACCCCTCTCCTTGCACCGTCTCCTCAAGGGTCAGACCCCAGGGAAGGATGAACATCATTTCTGGGGCTCTCCCATCCCCTGTTCCCCCACATCCACCTTAACAACCAAGGTAGGCACCAAAGAAGCTGCACAGCCTGTGCCAAACCCCACTGTGCCACCAGAGAGCCCTCACACACGCTGGGAGTGCCCTGCCAGGGCACACAGTGGGCACCAGGCAGGGCTGTGTCCCCTCCTGCCCCCCAGCCCCATTCTGGGGTGTCACACCCACCTGTAGGGCTCTCAGTGCCGGTTGGCTGCGCCTGCTCAGGCTGCTCCTGCTGCCGCAGCACCGCGTTGGCATTGGTCACCCAGGCCTGGTAGGCGAGCTGGAGGGGGACAGGGGCCATCAGCAGCCTGGGGACACTGCCAGCCCTCGGGCTGCTCTGCAGTCCCCCAGCCCTGCTCACCTGGAAGGCGCTCGGCCTCCCCGACCGTGGCTCCTCCTGCACCTCCTCCTCCTCCTCGCTGTCCGACTCGAAGAGGAAGTAGTCCCCAGAATTCAGCACTGCCAGGGGGCACAGGGTGTCACAGCACAGCCAGGGCCATGGCAGGGGTGTCACACCCCAGGCTGTCCCCACTGCCATCTCCCAGGCCACTGCCTGGCACCGAGGACACCCATGGGGACATCAAACCCAACGACTCAACTACCACGTCCCCAAAGCAGCGCCAGCGTTCGGAGGTGACCGACGTCAGTGACCCCAAACCCAGCCTGGCACCCCCAGTCCAACACCCCGTTAGTGCTGGGGAGCAGAGAAGCCGTGGTTAGTGCTCTGAGGCCGAGCCTGGGGACAGGGGACATGTGGGGTGTCCCCCTGGCTGAGCGGTGTCCCTGCAGGTGTTAGTGCCGTGTCCCTGCAGGTGTTAGAGAAGTGTCCCTGCAGGTGTCAGTGCCGTGTCCCCACAGGTGTTGGTGTCAGTGTGGTGTCCCTGCAGGTGTCAGTGCAGTGTCCCTGCAGGTGTTAGAGAAGTGTCCCTGCAGGTGTCAGTGCAGTGTCCCCGCAGGTGTTGGTGTCAGTGTGGTGTCCCTGCAGGTGTTAGTGCCGTGTCCCTGCAGTGTCCCTGCAGTGTCCCCGCAGGTGTCAGTGCAGTGTCCCCGCAGGTGTTGGTATCAGTGCGGTGTCCCTGCGGTGTCCCTGCAGGTGTTAGTGCCGTGTCCCTGCAGTGTCACCGCAGGTGTTAGTGCACTGTCCCCGCAGGTGTTAGTGGTCCCACGTGGGGACCTCTCCGAGGGCTGAGCCCTGTTATGGCCCCGTGCTGGGGCTGTACCTGTAGCATGGTCTAACCATGGCCGCCACCAGCGCTCCCTCTGCCGGGACGGGTCTGCCGGGCCACCAGGAGCTGTGGGATGGCAAAGGGGGCTGAGAGAGGCTGAGAGGGGCCCTCCCTGCTCAGGGCACCCACTCAGGGCACCCACCCTGCCTGGGGGGACTCAGGGCGGGAGGGGTCACCACAATGCTCCACGGGGCTCCACCAGGATGGGCGTCGGCGAAGGGTCACGGTGGCACCCGTGTGTCCAGAGAGGGGTTGGGGACACGGGAGGGACCCCCCGGCTCTCACCTGCTTTGGCCCCTTCCTGCTCCGCGCTGGCGGCTTGCTCCTGGTGGTACTTCTGCTGCTTGGTTCGGATCCGCTCCATCCTGGGGGCAGAGGGTGCTGCAGGGCCCGCTCCCCAAGGGGCACCCCGCATGCAGGGGGGTGCCAAGGTGCAGGGAGAGGGGTCCCAGTGCCCCCCAAACCCACTCACTGCCGCTTCAGCTGGTCCAGAGACTTCTTCTCAGCTTGCCGGTGCGAGCGCAGGCTCTTCATGATGCTGGCCTTGAACAGCGCCACACCCCTGGGGGACGGGGACAGCAGAGGGTCAGGGGGTCCCCAGCACCCATGGGGACCCTCCAGGACCCCAATCCCACCTGGAAGCCTGCAGGGCAGTGGCTCGCAGGTCCCACATGACGTGCAGGTAGTAGGAGCTGAGGAAGACGCGGCGCTGCAGCAGGAGGAAGAAGAAGCAGATGCTGTCCCACATGATGCCGGCCTCCTCGATGGGCAGTGTGCAGTCGTGGTCCTTGTGCATCGCCTTGGCTGGCAGGCAGAGGAGCAGGCGGGTCAGGCAGCAGCCCAAACCTGCAGCCCCAAGCCCCCCAGATCTCCCCCAGACCAACAACTCACGGTTGTAGTAGCCCTTGACGGTGCAGACGAGGCTGAAGAGCTGGATCACCCAGCAGAACCTGCTCTGCATTTGCTGCACGAAGACGCAGGACAGGAGCTGCGGGCAGAGAGGGCACACACAGCTCTGTCACCACCCCAGGGGACAGCCAGGGCTGTTGCCACATTTCTCTTCACAGAGAAAAGCAAGGCACAATTCTTCCCGAGGATTTCTGAGATTCACATTCTCTGAACCTCAGAGAAAGGAAAAACACAGTTCTTATCGCTTGCTGCGCCTGTGTTGTGCCAAAGCAGAATGCAATATGGAGATTGTTTACCCAAAGTGAGGATGTTTTGTTTCCTTGGCCTGTCAGGGCCAGGTGTGTGTGTGTGTGTGGTGACAGTCACGAGATTCTGGGCAGTGTGTGCAGAGTGAGTGCTTGGTAGATTCACTTTAGATGAAACGTATATAGTACAGTATAATAAAGCAATTAATCAGCGTTCTGATATCAATGGAGTCAGATGCATCATTGTCTCCCCTTTGATGTACAACACAGGGTGTCCCAAGGAGGAGCCCGTGGGGGCTCAGCACGCACCGAGAGCATGTTTTTGGAGATGATGACGGCGATGTTGTAGAGGATGAGGCAGTCCCAAAGCGCCAGGCGGGCGCGGGCCGACTTGCGCAGCATGGCGGTGCCCGAGAGCAGCAGGTAGAAGCAGGCCAGCACGTAGCCCAGCCCAAAGAGGCTGATGCGGGTGGTCCCGGTGATGAAAACCACCACCAGGACCACCCAGAAGAGGTAGTGGAACACCACCACCTTCACCATGTCCAGGTAGGACCTGTGGAGGGGGTGGTCAGAGCAGGGCCTTGTTCCTCCCCAGCACAGTCCCTGTCCCCCCCATCAGTCCTATCATGGGGGACAAAGGGTTTTGTCCCAGTTCATGGCACAAAGCCTGTGAGGGTCCAGCGCCATCACCAGGGGTGTCCTGGACCACTTAATCTCCTTCCAGAAGAACCTCACAGTATCCCTGCTCCAGTCATCAGGGCGGTCATGTCCAAAAGGACCCAGGCCCAAAGGGGTTCCAATCCCATTCTAGAGGATCCCAGCCCAGCAGGTCCCAAATGGGACACAACGGGATCCCACCCACACCCCAAGGGGTCCCATCCCAGGGGATTTGCCATCCAAAGGCGGGATCTCATCTTGTCCCTACCCCAAAGAGTTCCATCCCAGGAGGGGCAGCCCATCCTGTCTATACCCCAAAGTTTGGTATCCCAAGGTTGGTGGGATTCCATTGTGTCCACACCCCAAGGGATCCCACCCCAGGGGATTTGCCATCCAAAGGTGGGATCTCACCTTGTCCCTACCCCAAAGGGTTCCATCCCAGGGGGGAAGCCCATCCATACCCCAAAGTTTGGCATCCCAAGGCTGGAATTCCAAGGCTGGGATCCCATTGTGTCCACACCCCAAGGGGTCCCATCCCAGCTGGGTCCCATCCCAGAGGAGCCCCCCATTCAGTGCCCACAGTGGGGATCCCATTCCCGCGGCCCAGCCCCAGTAGGGGTGCAGAGCTGGGGGCACCCACTTGCAGTAGATGAAGTTTGGGGTGGGGTTGTGGTGGTCCTGCTCGCGGTCCAGCCGGTCAGAATTGCTCCCGGCCGCCCGCAGCCACGGCTCGGAGCGCTCGGCCTCGAAGACGCGCCACTGCTGGGCGGCGCACAGCAGCAGCAGGAAATCATCTGGGGAAACAGGGCTCAGACCGGGCCACAGCCCCCCTAAATGCTGATACCACCCCCCAAACCCTTCCCCGAGGTGTGGGGCACCCCCACCCTGCCCAGCATGGGGAACTCATTCATTCCCTCCAGGCAGGTGCGGCTTTCCCCGGCCCCACCTCCTCTTTAACCAAGGGTGGGTCTCTCCAGGTCCCTTCTTTTCCCAGAAAGGGGTGGGATAACAATTAAGGACCCCAAAAAGGGGTGGGAAAACAATTAAGGTCCCCCAAAAAGGGGTGGGATAACAATTAAGGACCCCCAAAAAAAGGTGGGGTTTGCCATGACTCCCTCTCCAATGGGGTGTGTGGGATTTAAGCTCTAGCTCCAAAGGAGTGAGGCTCTCAAAGCACCACCACCCCTCCTGCTTGTCCTTCCCCCCTCCTGGACCCAAAGGAGGCTGGGGAGGTCCCAGAGGCTGGGACAGGGGGTGGAGTAGGAGGACAGGGCACCCCATGGGCACAGAGGTGCCAGGGGCTGGAGCAGGGGGGCCAGGGGGCTGCCATGGGCTGTGTCACCCCACAGGCAGGGGACTGCCAGGGGCTGGAGTAGGGGGCACCCCATGGGCAGGGGGTTACTCACTGATGAGGTTGGTGGATTTGGGAGCCTGGAAGAAGTCGGGCAGGTAGAGCCACTTGACGAGGGCCGAGTTGAGGGGAATGGCACGGCTCCAGCGCCACGGATAGTCTGGGGGGACAGGGGGCACCATCAGGGCCAGGCCTCTCCTGCAGCCCCTTCCCACAGAAAGGCAGGGTGCCCCTCACCTATGCAGAGGGCGGGCGGCATGCCCAGGCACAGCAGGTACTGGTAGAGGAAGAAGATGACGAGGAAGAGGCAGTACTTGGGCCAGAGGCGGGCAATGGCCGCGCGCCGCCGCCGCGTCAGCATCACCACGAGCCAGCAGCCGTGCAGGATCACCAGGAAGTTCATCCGCTGCCCGATCACGTTCACCATCATCAGGAAGCAGATCTGGGGGCGCAGGGGGTGCAGGGCTCAGCACCGGGATGCTGTGAGCGCTGGGACCCCAATCCACACAAGGGGTGCTCCCACCTCCAAGCCAAACTTGTAGTAGAAGTAGTTGATGAAGTATTTGGCGCAGTTGACGAGGCTGAGGTCGAGGTGCTCGCGGGAGATGTCCTCAAACACTGTCTCGGTGACGGGGGCCACCAGCTGGTGCTGCTTGCGGTGGTACTGCTGGCGCCGGTACACCACGGCCTCGAACACCAGCAGCAGCAGCACCTGCAGGTGGTTCTGGGGGAACAGGGCACGCTCAGCACCACGGGGTGACACCAGCAATCCCCCCACGGGGTGGTCATCATAAACAGCATCTCCCCAGGTTCTCAGAAAAGACCTCAGGACCACAGGGTGACACCAGCAATCCCCCCACAGGGTGGTCCCCATAAGCAGCATCTCCCCAGGTTCTCAGAGGAGATGCTCAGGACCACGGTGTGACACCAACAATCCCCCCACAGGGTGGTTCCCATAAAGAGCATCTCCCCAGGTTCACAGGAGATGCTCAGGACCACGGTGTGACACCAAGAACCCCCTCCAGGTGGTCCCCAGCGTGTCCCCATGCCCACCTTGACGTATCCCCAGTTGGGGAAGCCCTTGCGGATGCCGAACCAGTTGGCAGGGTCCACGGGGCCGCGGTACAGCGTGGAGTTGCTCAGCTCCTCTGGGGTCAGGTTGGTGCCGTTGGGGAGGGGCTGCAGAGGGGAGCACCGGGGGCTGGTCAGCGCCCTCAGCCCCCCCTCCAGCCAGGGAGCCCCCCAAGAACCGGCCCCGCTGGGCACACCTGGGTGCAGTTGCTGAAGTACTCGTGGGGGTCCACGACCTCCAGCTGGTAGAGCATCTTGCAGACGATGATGATGCAGGTCCAGACGGTGGAGAGGCACGAGGCCATGTGGCGGAAGCGGCAGTAGGGCACGGCCAAGGTCCACAGCAGCACCAGCAAGAAGTTCATCACTGAGACCTGGGGCAGAGGCCATGTCAGCACCTTGGGGAGCCCCACTGAGCCCCCTAGCCCCATACACCTCCAGGGGTACCTCCTCCAGGGCCACCCAGACAGTGTAGACAGCCACCAGCTTGAGGACGTGGAGCTCCAGCAGGCGCCTCACGAAGACCTCACTCCGTGTCATCTTGTCCGAGAAGGTGCGGCCCAGCACCACCAGGCGCTCCAGCACCAGCCCCCATTTGTTGGATACTGTGGGACGTGGACCCTCATGGACACCCCCGCAGCCTCGCTGGCTCTGAGGACACCCCAACCCCTCCCCTGTGCCCTCCCCAGTCCATTCCCACAGCCCCCCACACCTGGAGAACAGCCCAACCCATCCCTGCATCCCCATCCATCCCTGCATGCCTCCAGACTTGGAGGAGACCCCAATAAATCCCTGCGCTACGCTGGTCCCACCCTGGCTTTCAGGACACCCCAACCCACTCCCATGCCCTCCCACCAGGAACATCCCAGTCCATCCCCACACCCTCTCAGACCTGAAGGACACCCCAATCCATACCCTGAAAGGCTCTTCCAGGCTTGGAGGATGCCCCAGTCCATCTCCATACCCTCCCCACACTTGGGTATCAACCCAAATCCACCTCCCTGCCCAGATATCAACCCAAATTCACCTCCTTACCCAGATATCAACCCAAATCCATCTCCCTACCCAGATACCAACCCAAATCCATCTCCCTGACCTCCCAGGTCCCTCCTGGCTTGCAGGACCCCCCTCCCAGCCCGTGCCCCATCCCTGCCCATACCCAGGGACGCCGTGTCCGAGTCTCGGGAGTAGGTGGTCTCGGAAGCAGCCGCATCCCGCAGCAGGCGGCTCCCGTGGAGCTCCTCAGACCTGTGGGGAGGGGGTCAGAGCAGGGACAGGGGGCTCGGGGTGCAGGGGGGGTCACTCAGCAGCGGGTCCTACCTGTGGATGTGGGAGGAGGTCAGAGAGGGGGGACGGATGTGCTGCAGGTCGGTGATGCGCATGAAGGGCTCGTGGAAGTAGTGGAGCTGGAGGATGCAGGCCAGCAGGAAGAAACCCATCATGAGGATGCTGGAGAAGAGCTTGGAGACGCTGAACTGCTGCAGGCCCATGTCGCTCAGCCTGGATGGGGACAGAAGGGTCAGCACGGGGTCCCATCCATCCCACCCCAACCAGGCACCGAGCCCCCACACCAGGGATCAACCCCGATCTGCTCCGTGCCTCGGTTTCCCCAGCCCTTGGCCATGCCCTGGTGCCAGCAGGGACCCCACAGCGGGTAGGGGACACTCACTGGTCATCATTGAGCCCTGTAATGTTCCTCCAGTACATGGGGAAGTCCTCAAACTGGTAGGTGTAGGTGGCGATGAGCACCAGCATGGTGTAGGCCACCACCAGCCACCAAAAGCCCTTGAGCACCTTGCGCCACAGGCTGTAGTACACCTGCGGGGACAGGGACATCAGCAGGGCCACCCCGGGCACGGCACAGGTCCCCAGGGGTGCCCAGCCCCTCCACCTGGAACAGCATGAGGCACAGGAGCAGGAGGAGCATGTAGACGATCTTGTAGAGGACGAGGCGGCCGGCGAAGGTCACCACGATGAACGTGACGGCGCAGACACAGATCCAGAACTTGGCAAAGAAATCCCTCAGCACCTCGCCCAGCTTCTGCAGCACGTCCCGCATCTGGCTGGTTTCTGTGGGGCACACAGGGGCTGCAGGAGCTGGGCAGGGACACAGGGGTCCCCCCACAGGCACAGTGACACCAGGAGCCCTCACCTGTATCCGTGACAGACGTGGCCAGCGCCCTCCTCGTTAGCACCTTCTCGCTAACGAAGCCCCGCAGCAGCATCCAGAAGGTGAGGGTGAACAGGAGCTGTGGGGACAGGCGGTGAGCGGGGTGCTGGCAGCACGGGGCTGGCACGGTGCCACAGCGCCACACTCACCTTGGCCCCCAGCACCATGCAGGGGTAGCGCGGGTGCACCAGCCCCAGCGGCTGCAGCTCCACGAAGCTGAAGCGGGTGGGCAGCTCGGCGGCCACGTCCATGGCCCACACGTACTGCAGGCTGCACAGGCCGATGGCGTAGAGCACCAGGAAGGGCGAGCACAGCATGGCAAAGTGCCGGCGGCTCCGCACCGTCCAGATCAGGCACGCCCACAGCAGCAGCACGAAGGTCAGCCAGCTGTGGTACGTGATGCTCCACACCTGCGGGCAGGGAGGGTGAAGGCTCAGACCAAGAGGTGACCTCCCAATGGCTGGGTCCCCTGCCCAGGGCCGTGTCCCCTGCCCAGGGCCGTGTCCCCGTGTCCCCTGCCAGCTCTTTACCATCATGGCAATGAGGGCAGCCACGTAGCTCTGCTTCATGAGGAGGTGGCCCACGGTGTGCAGGGGCAGCCATGGCGCCGGATGCCTCCTGCCTGGCATGGGGAGAGGGAGCGTGAGGGACCCTGAGATCCAGGCAGGGTTTGGGGAGGGGGAGCACAAAGCACCTCCAGGATCCAGGCAGGGTTTGGGGAGCACAAAGCACCCCCAGGATCCAGGCAGGGTTTGGGGAGGGGGAGCATGAAGGACCCCAGGGATCCAGGCAGTGTTTGGGGAGGGGTTTGGGGTCAGGCTTACGTGGGTTCAGGATGTGGACGGTGCAGTTCTCGCTGCTGGTGCTCCGTTTCCCGGTGTTGGGGTACAGCATAGGCTGAGGGCAGAGAGGGCTCAGAGCCCACCCTGGCACCCCCATCCCGCAGCCATTCCCTGCACAGCCCCCCCAGACCCACCTTGGTGTCCTCGGCCGCGTGGGGAGTGTCCTGGGGCCAGCTCTCCAGCTCCACCAGGTCCCTCGGGCGCGGCCGTGCCGGTGCCGCCGTTCTCTGCGAGGGGCAGGAGCCAGCTCAGGGCACCAGTGCCACCACCGGGGAGCAGGACATGCCCCACCCCCTGCCCTGGCACCCCACATTGCGGGCACCCCACTGCCCCCCCCTGCAGCAGGGCCGGGGCAGTCACAGCCAGGCACACTGTCACATTGTCACCGCTGTCACCACGGGGGTGTGGCTCAGCCCTGCAGCCCTCACCTTGACCTCCCGCCGGCGCAGCTTCACCAGGGTGGCCAAGGCGTAGTAGAGCAGGAGCAGGACGCCAGGGTTGGCGTAGACAGGCCAGGGGTGGCTGTTGTTGAGGTCCAGGATGTTGGGCTGCGAGCAGTTGTGGTACAGGATGATGTCCTTGAAGCCAAACACCCTGCGGGGACAGAGGAGCTGGCATCAACCCCCAGCCAGGACCAGCAGCCAGGCTGCCATCCCCGTGGTGGCACCAGCAGCCAGGCTGCCATCCCCATGCTGGCACCAGCAGCCAGGCTGCCACCCCAATGGTGGCACCAGAGGGATGCTCTGGCTGCCCCCCCCCAGGGTGGCTCACCCTGGCACAGCTCCCTCCTGGCACTCACCGTGCCCAGATGGTGGGGGGTGGGAAGAGCCCCTGCACGAAGGGGGTCTGGTAGGCATAGAGGCAGAGCAGGTGGCAGGCACTGTAGATGCCAAGGAGGACGCAGAAGACGTTGAAGGCCTGGCGGCTGGAGGGCAGGTGGCAGGCCCACCACGTGCACAGCCCCATGAAGAGCAGGAAGTAGACGCTGGAGGAGGCGGAGGGCAGGGTGATCCCTGGGGAGCAGCGCCCCACGGGCGGTCAGTGCACAGCCCGGCAGCCCCCCGGGCTGAGCAGCATCCCAGTGGAACCTCCATCCCATTGAGAGCATCCTACTGAACCCCCCATCCCACTGAGAGCACCCCATTGAAACCCCCATCCCACTGGGATGCACCCCACTGGAACCCCCATCCCACTGAGAGCATCCCACTGAGAGCACCCCACTGGGATCTACCCCACTGAGAGCACCCCATTGCACCCAGCATTCCTCCTCACAGCAAGCATCCCTTCCCCTTGGACAGTTTTCCACCTTGCACCAAGCATCTCCTTCCTCTTGGTCCAAGCTTTTGCCCTGTGGTCTCCAAATCTCGCATCGCTCCTGCCTGGAATGAGCACCCCCTCCCTCCCCAGACCAGGCATCTCTCCCTCCACAGATCAAGCATTTGACCCTCAGAGTGAGCAGCTCTCCCCTGGGCTGAGATTTCTCCCTGGATTGAACATTTTCTGCCCTTACACCAACCACCCCTTCTCTTTGCACTGAGCTTTCCCCTTGGATGGAAAAGCCTCCCCTGATGCACCGAGCAGCTTTCCCTCAGACTGAGCATCCCCACTTTGTACCAAGCACCTCCCCAGCAGCCCACCCACCCCCGTGTGCCCCCAGGCCGTGCCCACCTGGGGATGCCATGGCACAGAGAGACAGAAATGCCAAGTTTCTCACAGAGGCTTGTGAGAATTTTCAAGGAGTTGTAAAGATGTGATAACTCGTTAAATATAAACAATCCACAACTAAATATACGTTAAACATAAACAATCTACAATCTTTGCCTCTCTGTTCTTCTCAAGAACAGTGTGTGAGCAGGGTGTTTTTGTTAATTAACCAATCAAACAGAATCTATCACATCGCTCTATAAAAACCCCGCGGCTCTCTGGAATAAAGCCGTCACAGCGCTGCCTGCTGCCTGTCCCCGTGTCACTCCCAGCACAGCAGTGGTGGCACGCACCTGCCAGGGCCAGCAGGAGGAACGCCAGGCCCTTGCCAGCCTCCCAGAGCAGGGAGTGCGCCTTGTCCCGCAGGCGGCTCCGCAGCCTCGAGTCCCTCTGCGCCCTCCGCTGCCGCCCCGCGTCCTTCTCGTCCCTCTGCCGGCGACAACGGCGCGCCCTGAGCCCCGAGCCCCGGCCCGGGCGGCTCCCGGCCGTGCCTCAGTTTCCCCAATCACAGAGGGCAGGCTCAGGGCCCGCCTGCAGAGCTTTGCCTGCTCGGGCCCTGTTTGCCTTGGCTCCGGGAGTCCCCAGCACGGAGCTTTTCTCCAGCTCCCCCCGGGCTCACGGCAAAGCCATCCGTGCCTGCAGTGCTCGGGTTACAGCCGGGGCGGGGTCTGCCCGGTGCCACCAGCACGGTGTCCCTGTGACCGGCTGGCACTGCCAGGTGGGGCTGGCACGGCACAGCATGGCACAGAACAGCATGGCACAGAACAGCATGGCACCCAGCCTGCACCAGCGAGCTCCAGCTGGGAGCCTGTACCCCGTAACTGCCCACCCCATAACTGCCCACCCCACAGCTGCTGACCCCCACAACTGCCCAGCCCCACAGCTGCCCACCCAATAACTGCTACCCCACAACTGCCCACCCCACAACTGCTCAGCCCCACAGCTGCTCACCCAATAACTGCTACCCCACAACTGCCCACCCCTACAGCCGCTCACCCCCATAAATGCCCAGCCCCACAAATGCCCAGCCCCACAAATCCCCACCCCTACAGCCACTCACCCCCATAAATGCCCAGCCCCACAAATGCCCACCCCACAGCCGCCCAGCCCCACTGTCCCAGCTCTTTGCCACGATCCCCGTGGCACTGCCAGAGCAAACACAGACACTCCTCCATGGCTGAGTCACCCTAAGCTGTGTGACAATGACCCAGCCCTCCAGCCCGGCCAAAACCGCCCCAAACTGGGTCCCCAACCATGGGGATGTCCCCGTGCCAAGCCCCAGGCTGTGCCCAGGGATGGGACAGGCACCCGCCATAGACAGGGACCCGGTGGCACGTGGATGGTGGCATGTCCCCATGGCATGGGGGTGGCCCTCACCCACTCAGAGGACTCCAGGGACTCGGGATTCCCTCTGGAGGCGGCAGGGGCAGGGCCGAGGCGGCGGCACAGGCACAGGGACAGCGACGAGACCAGCAGGATGCCAACGTCGGGTGCCACCAGCCGCACCGAGTTGGGAATGTCACTCAAGTCCAGCCTGGGGGGACATTGGGGCAGGACAGGGCTCAGGGGTGACCCCCCCAGCCCCTGCCAGCCCCACAGGGGAGGGTGCCCTTACCTGGTGACCCCAATGTGCCGAGCAAAGACCTCCCAGGAGCTGCCTGTGGGGAGGAGGGGGCACTGAGAGGGGCAGAGCGCCATGGGCAGGCACTGAGCACCCCCAGCACGGGGAGAGCACCCCCATCCATGGCAGGAGGGGCTCTGTGCCCAGGGCAGCGGCACCCAGCATGGCACAGGTGAGGTGGCACACGGCTGGCACCCTGCAGAGCCTCAGCAGCCCCAGGATGGGTGACACATGGCACCAGCTGGAGGGGGCAGCCCCAGGGCAGCCCAGGGAGCAGGGCTGGGGGTGAGGGTGGGCACGGGCACCCCCTACTCACAGCTGGGCCCCAGCAGCTGGTCCAGGGCGGGCAGCGTGTACAGGCAGATCTGGAAAACCAGGTGGGCGAGGAGGAAGAGGATGCTGATCCCCAGCAGAGCCTTGAGGATGCGGCTGCTGTGACCTGTGACACGGGCAAAGCTGTCACCCCCCAGCCAAGGACAGCAGGAACCCCAGCAGGGACCCTCAGCAAGAGCTGGGAAGGGAGAACAGTGCCCAGAGATGCCAGGGCTGTGCCCCAGGGTCAGGATCCCAGCAGGGCTCTGCCCTCACCCAGCACAGCCCAGGGGCACCCCAGGAGCCAAAGGCCAGGACCACCCCCATGGCCCTGCTGGCCTGGGACCACCCTGGGGTGCAGCCAGGGTCCCCATCCCTGCTGGAACATCCCATGGGAGGGCTCCAGGGTCCCCATCCCTGCTGGAACACCCCATGGGAGGGTTCCAGGGGTCCCCATCCCTGCTGGAGCACCCCATGGGAGGGTTCCAGGGGTCCCCATCCCTGCTGGAACACCCCATGGGAGGGTTCCAGAGTCCCCCCACACTCCAAACCCCCCCATCCCTCCCACCACCTGGCTCTGCCCCCATTCCCAGCCGGCTCCCTGGGCCCTGTGCCCGTTTTCCTGGCCAGGGGTGGGCTGGGCAGCGAGCCCACCACAGCTGTGAGCTTTCCCTCCTCTTGTTTTTTCCTGTAAATCCAGGCAAGGCTCTGGGCAGTGCCGGGATCCATCCAGGGCCGTGTGAGCCCATGAAATATTCAGAGGGTGAAGCTTGGGTAAAGCTTTTATCTGTGGCCGTGCCAGGCGCTGGGGGTGGGCACAGAGCCGGGCACAGGGGGGCTATGGGCACCTGCCCATGGGGTGGGGGTGACCCCTGAGGCCACCACACACCCCAGGCAGGGCGGAGGGGCTGCTCGTGGTGTGCCTCACAGCCCAGCCCTGAGGTTTTGGGTTAAAAAAGCTCCAAACCGGCCCTTGTGGAGCAGCAGGGCTATTAATAACCCCCCTGGGCTATAATTAACAGAGAGAGGCTCCACACGGAGCCACTGCCCAGGCGGGGTGAAACCACAGCCAAGGTGCTCACGGGAGGGGGGGCAGCTCCCCTGTGCCCACCGTCCCCTGTGCCACCCCCCTGTGCCCTGTGCTGTGCCCACCCCCTGTCCCCTGTGCCACCCCCTGTCCCCCCTTACCTGTGGAGAAGCGTGAGGAGGGCCCCGGGAACCAGGGCAGGAGCAGCAGGAAGAGCAGGTACACCAGGGACAGCACGTTGTAGCGGAAAAGGCAGGCTGGGGACAGAGGGACAGGGTCAGTGACACGGATGGGGCACAGGGAGGGATCACAGCTGCACCCTCCCCACACCGTGGGGATCCCCAAAAGAGGGGCACCCCGAAATTCCAGGTGGCGCTGGGGTCCTTGTAAGATAAGGGGGGCAAGCCCCAAAAAAGTGCCATCAGAAAGAGGGGCACAGGCAGGACCCCAGGCTGTGCCACCATGGGTGACAAGGAGAAGAGGGGACACCAGAGGTCCCAGACACGTGGGGTGACAGGGGAAGAAGAGGCACGAGAAAAACCTGCAGCGTTCCCACATCATCCCCACCAAGCCAGGCTGAGCACTGCAGGGACCCCCATGGCCAGTCTGGGACCTCAGCCGTGACCCCTGCAGGGCTGGCACAGCACCTGTCCCCCTGTCCCCTGCCCTGCTCTGGGTGTGCCACCAGCCCAGCACCTTCCCCCTCACTTATTTTTAGCCCTAAATTACAGCTTGTCTGCAGGCACGAAACTACCGGAGGAGCCAGCGCCCTGCGGGGACGGGGACAGGGACACGGGGACAGGGACGGGGACAGGGACGTGGGAAGGCACCTGCCACCCTGGCTGGGGACTCAGCGTTCCTGTCACCACTGTGACAGTGACAGACACCAGCAAATGCAGGGGCTGGGAGCAGCCAGGGCAGCAATGAGGGTGCAGGGATGGGCAGCACCCGTGGGACAGCCCAGATCAGTGCCTGGGGACAGGGGACTGGTCTGGGACACCCTGGGATCAGTGCCCAGTTGGGTACAGGGCAATGGCCTGGGACACCCTGGGATCAGTGCCCAGGGTCAGGGCAGTGGCCTGGGACACCCCTGGGACATCTCCAGGATCAGCGCCCAGGGACCTGGCACAGCCCCGGGATCAGTGCCCAGCTGGGCACAGGGCAGTGAGCTTTGTCACCGTGCTGTCCCAGGAGCCGTCCCCATCCCCTGTGCTGCAGACCAGGGGGACACATCCCACCAGCATGCGGGGGTCCCTCTGGGACAGCCCAGGGAGGGGACAGCCCCAGGGAACTGCTGTTTGTCACCCAGGGCAGGAGCTGCTCCCCTTGGCACCACACCCGGGACGGGGATGACACAGGGGGGTGACACAGGGAGGTGACACAGGGGGGGGGTGACACAGGGGACTCAGCTCTGACCCCGTGGCACCGGGGGGGTGAGGGGGGCCCGGCCCGGTGCCAGGGCCGTGCTCAGCACCGCAGCCCGGCACGGCCCTTCCTGTGTTTACGAGGTTTCAATGGGACAGCACATCCTGGGGATGGGGACAGCGCGGCCGGGGGGGGACACACGGCACAGCCCCGGGGACAGCGGGGCACAGAGCGGGGGACACGGCCCACGCTGGGGCCACAAGCAGCCACAATCCCCGCGTGTCCCCAAAGCGCAGCCTGGGCCGGGGACAGCGGGATTGTCACCAGCCGCCACCTCCCCGCGGTGACCCCGGGCCGGGCCGCGTCACCTCCCGCAGCCGCTGCCGAGGGCTCCTGGCTGTTCCTGGCTGTTTCGGCACAGGATGATCTCATGGAGCAAACATTCCAGCCGAGAGGAGCCTTCCCGGCACGGGGGCGAGACGCTGCTGCTGCTGCGGGAGCCGGGCAGGGCCACTGTCCCCTGTGCCACCACCCCTGTGCCCACCTGGGGTCACCCAGCCCCACCGAGAGCCCCCGGCCCTGCACGGGCACCTCCTGGTGCTGGTGGCACCGAGGGCACGGCTGGCAGCTCCACTGAGAGCACGGATCATGCTGGGCACTGGGGGTACCCGCCTGCCGACCCCAATATTTGGTGCCACCAGGACCCTCTGCTTGGTGGCACCCCCTGCACCCCCCAGGCACCACCGGGAGTGCTCGGTGGCTTCCACCAGGGTGGAAAAGGAGGGCAAGGAGGTGGTGACGGGTGACAGCCGGGTTTGGGGGCACCCCCGGGTTTGGGGGCACCCCGTTTCCCCGGGTGCAGCGGGCGTGCCGTGCCCGGTGCGTGGGTGCGCGGAGGGAACCGGTTCCCCGCAGTGCTGACAGCGGGGAAAGCGCAGCACAGGGAGGAAAAACCAGTTTGGCGTGTGGGGAGAGCAAAGCCCAGCAAAGCCGGGCAAAGCCGCCCTCCAGCAGCCACCTGGGGGTGGGTACAGCCCTGTGGCACCCAGAGCCCCCTCCCCACGCCCTGCCCTCCCCACCATACCCCGCTCTGTGTGGGCACTCACCGTGCCCCCCAAGCCAGGCACCCCGGACTGGCACCCCAATTGCTGCCCGCCCAGCCCGTGACCCCGGAGCAGCTCCCGGCACCACGTGAAATATTAATGACATTAATGAGGCAGGAGGAGGCTCAATCACAGTGCCGGGGCTCCCCCACACCAGCCCTAATTGAGTCTCCCCGTGGGAGGGGATTGGGGTCACTGGGCACCCCTGGCAAAGGGGGCGGCCAGCAGGAGCGGGCACCGGCGCCTTTCCCTGGCACTGGGCTGGGATGGGATTTGGGGTCTGGCACAGCCCCCTCCCTGCCCAGCAGGCACCATCCCGCACCCAGGCAGCTTCCAGCATGGATCCATTCCCAGCTGAATGGGGAAAGGGGGCTCCCAGACCCCACAGAGCAGCCCTGCAGCATCGCTCTGCATCCACACCGTGCTCAGCACCTGCAGCCACTCAGGGTTAATTAGCAGAGCTCTTTAATTCCTGCCCTGCTCCCTCACACAGCCTGGCCCCGTTACCTGCTGCTGGGGCCAGGCAGCTCTGCCAAGCTGCATCCCAGGTCACCAGCCCCAGTGGGGACCCCAGGGACCCTGACAGGGTCCCCAAGATGTCACTTTGCTCCCAGGACTCGACTCTGCACCCGCTGGCTGCAAA
Organism: Chlorospingus semifuscus; assembly: GCA_035048045.1. Classification (NCBI taxonomy): domain Eukaryota; kingdom Metazoa; phylum Chordata; class Aves; order Passeriformes; family Passerellidae; genus Chlorospingus; species Chlorospingus semifuscus. Next base: position 19,526,895 of record JAWWMS010000028.1, read on the forward strand.
GCAGAGGCAGGGTGAGGAACCCAGAGGCCTCATCCCAAAATCCCATCAGTGTCACTCTCCCTATCCCAAAGTCCCATCAATGTCATTCTCCCTGTCCCAAAATCCCGTCACTGTGACTCTCCCTACCCACAAATCCCATCACTGGGGCTCTCCCTATCCCCAAATCCCATCACTGGGGCTCTCCCTATCCCCAAATCCCAGCAGCCCCAAAGCCACAGCCCTTGGGCACGCAGAGCCGGCCAGCAGCACATTCCCAGCCCCACTTTCCAGGAAAGAGCAGCCCCACCGGCTCGCCCTCCACATCCTGTTTTTGTGGAAAGTTCATCCCGCCAGCCCCGACCCTGCCCCCGGGAATGCCGCAGGAGATGCCCCACGAGGGCTCCGGGCCCCGTGCCAGCCTGGCAAAGCCCAGCTGGGAGCCAGCAGCTCGTGCCAGGGCACAGGGAGCTCAGGGGACAAGTGCCACACACGGGCACATGCCAGGAGGGCACAGGGAGCTCAGGGGACAAGTGTCACACATGGGCACATGCCAGGAGGGCACAGGGAGCTCAGGGGACAAGTGTCACACATGGGCACACACCAGGAGGGCACAGGGAGCTCAGGGGACAAGTGCCACACACGGGCACATGCCAGGAGGGCACAGCCCGTGCCACAGGGCTCCCGGAGCTGCAGGCTCACACTGGGACACATGAGGACACATTGCCAGGGCCACCAACATTCCCAGCGGGGCCATGACCATGGCTGCCACACGGCAGTGCCAGCTGTGCCCAAACCCTGCTGTCCTCACCCAAAGGGGACCCGCTGCACCCCTGGGGATCCCCCCATGGTGCCCCCCTCCTCAGTGGGGCTGTGGGGGCTCAGTCCTGGGCACCTGGCCCTGCACCTCCATCCCATCCCATCCCCTCATCCCCTCCCCCTGCCTGGGAGGAAGCAGCAGTTATTGCTCTTGGAGACAGCGGTGCCTCTGCTTTTTTTTTTTTATTTTTTTAAATAGGTTTTTTTTTCCTCCTCTATTCTATTTCCCTGGGTTTTATAAAAAGCACCTGACCGCAGCAGGCAGCAGCTGCAGCCCACGCTGGCACCCGGCTGGGCTCCAGCCCCGTGGCACCCCCAGGGACCCCCAAACACCCTGGGCATGCAGGGGGGGCTGTGTGCCCACACCTGGGGGCTCGGGGGGCACCGCAGCCCCAGGGGGAGGGGGTGCCACCCTCACCCATCACCTCTGCCCACGGAGCCACGGATCACCATGGCCAGGACTGGCACTGGGAGTGCAGGGCAGGAATTAAAGGGTGCCCCCACAGCACCCCAGAACCCCAGCGGGAAGGACGGAGCCGAGGTGGGCACACAGCCCAGGGCACGGCTGGGACCCCCAGGGCTGTGCCAGCCGTGGGAAGCGGGGGCTGCCCCCAGGCACGGACCCGAGCCCTGCGGCCGCACTGGCCCCGGGCTGGCCGGGAGCCCCGAGCAAACATCCTGCGGACGCTCGGGGAGAGCCAAGCTGCCCGGCAAGGAAGGGCCGAGCTGGGGGCAAACGCTCCCGGCCAGGTGCGGCGGGACGAGCCACACCCCCCGTGCCTCAGTTTCCCCCGCTGCTGCTGCGAGCCCCCCGGGCGCTGCTGAGTCACCCCCTCCGGGCAGCGAGCTGGAGCGGGACGGAGTCCCCGCCCAAGCGGGGCCCCAAATTTAAACACGCCACCAACAAGCTCCGCGGGGGCGGGGGGGGACAGCAAGGCCACCAGTGTCCCCAGCTCTGGGGGACCGGCGCTCCCCAGCACACCCGTGCTGGAGCAGGGGCAGAGCCGAGCAAGCCGGCAGGATCTGGGGGTAAATCGGCATTATTGGGAGCAGGAGGGCCCGCGGGAGGCTGGCCCGGAGGCCACGTGTCGCCCCGGGCACCCATGGGATGCCCCCGGCAGCTCCCGCGCCCCGGCCCGGGCAGCGCAGCCCCGGCTGGGCTGGGTTATAATTAACATTAACCTCCTGACATCCTGCGCGATGCTCTGAGTCACTCCCCAGCAAACCAGAGGAAAAGCAGCTTTTTCAAGAGTCACCGACTTCCTCCGCCAGCGAGGCTGCGCCCGGAGCCAGCACCCCGAAACCCAACCCCGCTCCCCAAAACGCAGCTGGGAACGGGGCTGGCTCGGCTGGACGCGCCTCCCTCGGCCGGCAGCGTGTCCCTCTCTGTCCAGGTGACAGTGTCCCAAAAGTCCTTCTAGGGCCACCCCAAAAGCCACCCCAGAGCTCCGCGGGGCTCGGGCCCCCAGCGCGGCCGGTGCGAGCGGCAAAGAGCCCGGCACAGGGAGCCCCTTGAACAATCCTCGCCCTAAGGAGGATTTTCCTTTGCGTCTACGCAAACGCAGCGTCCCCGAAGAGGCTCCGGAGCAGGCGGGCTTCAAAGAGCCGATTCTTGTCCTGCGCGTCCCGGGACACGGGGATTTTCCAGGCCGGTGGCCAGCCGGTTGCCTCGGTGGGTGGCACAGCTGCCATCAAAGGCCGACAGTGCTGGGAACGGGCTGGTGGCAGCCTGGGCGCCGCAGAGCCACGGGGGCTGGCGTGGGCACCGGATCCACCCGGGCACGGGGACGGGATGGGCACAGCCACCCCCGGGCATCGCCCACCCGGCCGGAGCGAGCTCCTCGCCCCCAGCAGCACAGCGGCGGCGGTGGCTGTGACCGCCCGGGCCACCTGCACCCGGACAGCTGCGGGGACAGGGGGGACACGCACGCACCGTCCCGCCCGGAGAAAGCGGCAGCGCTGCCCGCCAGCGCGCTCGGTCACGGGTGGAGCCGCGGGGTCGCGGGTGATCCCCGCGGAGGGAGGGACCGCCCGTCCCGGCTCCGGGATCGCAGCCCCGGTTCCCGCGCGCCCCCGGCTTCCCGGCGCTTCCCGCCCCACGTGCCGGGACAGCCCCGCGCCCGCAGCCGCCGGCGAGCGGCGACAGCGCCGAGCCGCCGTCCCCACGGCGGGGGATCCCCGCACTCACCGGCCAGCAGGGCGAGCGGCAGCAGCAGCCAGTAGAGCCCCTCGCAGAGCCCC
>JAWWMS010000028.1:19535768-19554340 GCA_035048045.1 Chlorospingus semifuscus
CACACCATGCTGGGGCTGGAGGTGCTGCTTGTGCCCATCCCCTCCCCTGGGGCTGCTGCCCGTGCTCAGGGTGGGTGTCCCAGGGGCTGCTGGAGCGGGTGAGTCACTCTGTGCCAGGGCTGGGGGCACTCCCTGTGCCCATCCCCTCCCCTCCCGTCCCCTGAGGATGCTCCCCGTGCTCACGTGTCCCCGTTTCAGGTGCGGGCGAAGGAGGCAGCGCGGCTGGCGGCGCTGCTGACGCGGGACGCGGGGCAGGAGCAGCGGGCGGCGCGGCTGGCGCGGCTGCCGGCCATGGCGCGCCTCCTGCGCGGCGCCTTCGTGGCCGAGAAGAAGGCGGCGCTCAGCATGGAGCTGCTCTGCGCCCGCCTGGCCGACAGCTGCCCCGAGCTGGTGGCACCAGGTGGGGATTTTTTGGGGGGTCTCTGCGGGAGGAAGGGGATATAAAGAGCTGAGTGCTGACCCCGCTGCTCCCGGCTGCAGGTGAGATGGAGAAACACGTGCGGCTCTTCGCAGAGCTCCTGCCAGACTGGGTGGGCATCCACAACCTCAGGACGGACGTCTACGTCAAGCTGGACAAAGAGAAGGACCTGGGCCTCGTCACCGAGAGGCTCAACAAGGCGGCCAAGGAGGCCGGAGCCCTCTGAGCCCCACTCAGGGTTGGGGCTTTTCTGTGCAATCTCCTCAAATGTAGCAAATCCTGACAGCGCTCTGGGTTCTGGGGTGGGCTGGAGGGAGGCTCGTCCTTGGGTGGCTGAGGAAGGGCAAAATGCCTTAATTTAACTGATCCTGTGGTGGGAGCTGTGAGGAGTGTAGGCCCCCTAGTCCTGGAGCAATCCTGGGGTGGTGATGAAAGCAACCCTAACCTGAGGAACCTTTTCTTCTCCCTTTCGTGGTTCTCCTGAAGGTTCAATGCATGAGGGGTCTCCTGCAGGTCCAATTTCAGAGGTTTCTTCCATTAACTGGGTCCTGGTGGGGTGAAGGCAGAGCAGGGCAGGCTGAGAGGGTGACGGGCAGGAAGGAGTGAGAGAAAAAGTCACATATTGATGTTTCTGGAGCTTTGGGCCTCGTTCTGTTTTTAAGGGAGGGAAAACGCATCTTCCAGTCCTCACTGGAAACAACTGCAGGACTTGTCAAAACACACTTGTATTAAATGTTTTAAATATAGTTGACTTGTGTTAACCCAGTGCTCTTCCTCGCTGCCTGTCTCGTGGTTCTCCATGGCAATTGGCGCCGGGAAGGGCTGGCTCCCCATCCAGCTCCTGGAGAAAAACTCACTGGAAAAAGTGAGCGTGGGTTTGCAGGGAGCTGAATGCAGCTTTTGTGGATGGGGCTGGGGGAGCAGCTGCTGCAGGACAGGGGCAGGCAGGGCTGACAGGGATCCAGGGTTTGCTTTTCCCAGGGGAAATCCCAGGCCACTCAGGCTGAAGTGGCTTGGGAAGAGGGACAAAGAGGGTGAGGATGGCACGGAGGTGCTAGGCTGGCACCGTGCCCAGGTCGGGGTGGGAGCTGCCCAGGGGCACGGCAGGCACAGCTCACAGTGCTCCCCGAGCCAGGCTGGGGCTGGGGGCACCAGGGACCTGCAGGGAAAGGGGGCTCCCTCATCCTCTCATCCCACTCTGCTCCTGGGCAGATTCCTCACCTTAAGTGCTGGGCTGGAGTCTGGCAGATCCCACAGCACTTCCTGAGGGAGCAAGAGCCCTTCCTCTTCCTCCTCCAGGCCCGTGCTTGCCTGTGCAGGAGCGTGCCCATTTTCCAGGGAGGAGGAACAGGGATTAAACCCAGCCCAGGGTTTGGGTGTGAGGCTGGGGGCTCCTGAGGCAGGCTGGGCTCTCAGCCCTCCTTGCTCAGGGACCTCACTGTGGTGGGAAGAGCTGGATTGCAGCAGCTGGAGTGGAGCAGGACTGGAAAGGAGCTGGAATCAGCAGCCTGGCAGCCAGGCTCACATCCCAGGAGAGCTCTCAGCGAGCTCCTGTTCTGCTCCTCGGGGTAAAACCCTTCTGCTCCTCGGGGTAAAACCCTTCTGCTCCTTGGGATGAAACCCTTGTGCTCCTCAGGGTAAAACCCTTGTGCTCCTCGGGGTAAAACCCTTGTGCTCCTCAGGGTAAAACCCTTGTGCTCCTCGGGGTAAAACCCTTCTCCTTGGGATAAAACCCTTCTCCTTGGGATGAAACCCTTCTCCCACCTGGCAGCCGCCCCTGCCCAGCCTCATCTCCAAGCAGATGACATCAGGGGCTGCTGGCAGGGCCAAGGCAGTGTCCCCACGTTCCCTGATGTCACCTGCTGGCACGGGCAGGGCTGACGCTGCTTCCCCAGCACGCAGCTGCTTTCCATGGCTCTCAGGGCTGGAATTGATTTTCCCTCCTCCTCCTCATCCCCCGCAGCAGGGAGCTGTGAGGTGCTGCCTGCCCTGGCTCCCCAAGGCTTTGGAGCAGCCTGGGCCCCAGGGAATTGTGTTCCTCAGTGCAAACTGAGCAGTGCTGAATGGGCTTTTCAGGAAATGGGGATGAAAAGAGCTGGAATGGTCCTTCCAAGTGGAATGGCTGGCTGGGAGGTGGCCCCAGGTGCTGGGTGGGGAAGGGGAGCTGAGCTGACCAAGCCTCTGCAGCCAGAGGTGGGTGCAAAGTAAGGAAAAGGTACCTGAATGCTCCATGGGAAACAATTCCAAGCATTTGGGGGATAAGGGAGAGCTCACAGCACAGCCCTGCCCCACTGACCAGCTGAGACACTGCCAAGGGTCATTCACGGCTCCAGCCACTGCAAGAACCGCTCTGAGACAGCTTAGGAAATATAAAAATACATCAATATTTATTTTACCTGTGAGTCCAGTCCCTGCTGGGCCAGGGACACAGTCCCTGATGGTTTCAGGCTCGTGGAAGTTTTGGCACACAGGGATTTAGCTGTGAGCAAACTGAACCGTGCTGGAGGAAGCATCTCCAAACCCCCTCACTCACCTGAGACCCCTGCAACACCTCTGCCGTGCCTCACCTGGCACCAAACTCCCACCAGGACAGGCTCTGATGGCCCAGGACAGCCCAGCAGAGGCGAAGCAGCAGCACAGGAGTGGGATGTGGTGCAGGAGATGGGGAATTGTGCTGAACAAAAGGTGCCTGTGGCCTCCAGGGAAGGAAAACACTGACTGGGCTCATCCCACAGCAGCACCATCCTGATTTAAGGGCACAGCAGGCACCTCATTCTCCTCAACAAGCACAGCCCTGGTGCAAGAGCAGCTTGTTCTGGTGTGACAGCACAGAGCACCAGCCCATCCTGAGGTCAGATACAGCAGGATTTGTCCTTTACAGAAATAATTGCTTTTTGCCCATCTCCTGTGTTTCTTTGGGAATTTTTCAGCAGGTTCCTTGGAGGCTGACAGCCCAGCCCAGGGAATGCTGGTGCCCTGTCAGAGCTCTCCTGCCTCAGCAGCAATATTGTCACTTTGGTCTCCTAAAAACCACAGATTCAGAGAAGCTGCATCTTGGTCTCCATCCCTCCCAGTCAATCTGCCTGTTCTTCCTGAAAGGATGAACTGCAAAAGGGATCATTACACTCAACACAGTGCTTGGGAAATTTAGGATTGAAGAGCATCTGGCCATGCTCAAAACCTGTGTTTAACCCCCTTCCCCACCCCCTTGTGACAGCCAGTCACTACATACAGCCCCAGATTTGTTCCCAGTGCTCCCTTCCTCAGTCATACTGCAGCAGGGAGTAGAAAGGGATGGAATTCAGCTTTTCTGACCCTTTCAGGGCTTTCAGCTCGATGATCACCAGGCACTCCAGGATTTCAGCCTTCAGCCTCTTGAGCAGCTCGCAGGCGGCACGCATGGTTCCTGTGGAGGGGAGCACAAACATCCTCACTCCAGGGGCACCCCAAAGCCACCCCTGCTGCTGCCAGAGGGTACAGAGAGGTGTGGATACCCCTGGGATTGCCCAAAGCCAGGCTGAATGGGGCTTGGAGCACCCTGGGCTAGTGGGAGGTGTCCCTCCATGGCAGGGGTGGGACTGGATGGGATTTATGCCCCCCAGCCATTCCATGATTCCATGCACACAGGGGTACAGGATCACACGTGCTTCCCTCACCTCCAGATTTATCCCCCCTCAGCCATTCCATGATTCCATGCACACAGGATCACACGTGTTTCCCTCACCTCCAGTTGCCAGCAGGTCATCCACAATCACCACCTTCTGTCCTGGCTCCACAGCATCGCTCTGGACTTCCAGCTCAGCCTGCAGGGAGCAAAGAGCAGCTTTGGTTTAGTCTGGCCTTGGAGAGAAGTCCCTCAGGAGCTGCCGGCTCATGCTGGAGCACAGACAAGTCCTCAGCGACATCAGCATAAACACTCAGCACCTAAAATCCCAAAAACCCCACAAATTCCAGCTACAGGGGAGCACCACAGAAACACAGAGCAGGGAGGGGATTGCTGGGCCAACCCTCTGGCACACCAAGATCCTGAACTTTCATTGTGTGAGTTATGGTGGAATCTTATCCCAGAGCAGCTCTCCAGCGAGGAAAATCTCCTGTCACGCCCTGGGGAGCTCTGCCTAGAGCCAGCTCCAAACTGGCACCTGTTTGGATGTGTCACACGAGCTCTGTTGGCCCAAACAATCCTCGTGGCTTAGGCTTTGGAGGCTCTGCTGCTGTTAGTTCCTAGTGGGAGTAGCACAGGCTGAGGCTCAGCCCCCGAGCAGCCGCGGGTTACGGGGCAGGATGGGGGAAGCCATGCAGGACAGCTCTGACTTACAGCACTTACTGCCAGAGTGGGGGACACTCTCCGTGGTCATGCCCCTGGATTCAAGCCAAAGAAAGCCATTTAGCACCAGGTCTGAGCACCACCCCCTGAGAAGAATCACGGCACAGCACCAAACATCCCCCATAGGTACAGATGGAGCGACCGTGGCTCGGGGCCGGCTCAGTGCCACTCCCAGAGCATCAGAACCCAGCCTGGGACCCCCTCCCCGCGGGTTTAGCCCCCCTGGCCCCCCCAGGGTGAGCCCCAGGCCTTACCTTGCCGTATTCCAGGCTGTAGGAGATGGACTCAGTGGCACCAGGCAGTTTCCCCTTTTTCCGCACGGGCACGAAGCCGATGCCCAACCTCTGCGCCAGCGGGGTCCCGATGAGGAACCCCCGGGAGTCCAGGCCTGGGGGCACAGCAGGAACAGGCAATCAGGCAATCATTCGCCTTGGAAAAGGCCCCCAAGACCATCAAGTCCAACCATTTCCCAGCCAAGGCCACATCCGCAGATTTTTTGGAATGGTGACTCCACTGCTGCCGTGGGCAGCCTGTCCCAACACCTCAACACCCTCTCAGTGAATTAATTAATATTCCCTCATACCCAACCTAAACCCACCCAGGTGCAACTCAAAGCCTTTTCCTCTCGTCCCATCACTCAGATCGGAGCCATTTCACTGAGGGAGGGTCTTGGCACAACCCCCCTGTTTTATCCTCCCATTCTTAAAGCAGTTTGCTCTTCAAGTCACTTCTGAGGGTTGAAAGCACAGCCCACAGTCCTGTTCTCACCCATATGTGCTGCTGCTGGCCCCAAGGGCCCATTTCCCTCCCCTCTGACCCTTTTCCTTAGAGATAAAGGCAGCAGGGCCCTGGTATCAGCCCAGCCACATGAGCAGGAACTCTGCACCTCGGGCAGCCCTCACTTATCTCACCTGGGCCACGTTTGGTCTGTGCCCCTTTGGCTGTGGCCCAGCCCAAGCACTGCCTTCCTCCTCCTCAGCACCTGGCCAGGTGAGCTGAGGTGTTCTGGCCACCAAGGCCGTTTGTGCTGGCCTGGAAATGCTCCCTGAGGAAAACCAGCTGGGACAGGGCCTGCCCGCCCTGGGGACAGCGTGGGGACACTGCAGGCTCTGTGTGCCCCCTCCTTTGTAACAATGATTTATGCAACTGGCACAGAAGTGTCAAAGGGTACCTGCCACATCCCACACCAGCATTTCAGAAAACCACAGCAGGAGGGGAAGGGTAGAAACCGTCCTGGTGTTACTTCGTGACAGAGGCCAATGTTCAGGTGATTTCTGTGTCCAAGGGCTATGACATTCCCCAAGGGCCACCCCGCACTTCCCACCCAGGACACACTGCTCAGGGGTGTTCAACCAACACTCACCCACAATGAAGTCGATTTTCGGGTAAAGTGCCCTCACATGATCCTCCAGAAGATCAATCAAAGTCCTGAAGGCCACAGGATCCTTCAGCAAGGGGCTGATATCGCTGCAATGAGGGAGGGCAGGGGTGAGGGAACTGCGGGGCTGCTCTGGAAACGCTCAGCTCCTGATCCCAGGGAAGGCTCCTGATCCCAGGGGAGGCTCCTGGGCCCAGGGGAGGCTCCTGGGCCCAGGGGAGGCTCCTGATCCCAGGGAAGGTTCCCGAGCCCGGGGAAGGTTCCTGGGCCCAGGTAAGGTTCCTGATCCCATGGAAAGGCTCCTGATCCCGGGGAAGGCCCCCGGGCCCAGGGAAGGGTCCTGCCTGGTGCTGCCGCGGCCAGGGATGGGCAGCGGGCACAGGAGCTGGCAGCGAGTCCCCGGCCCGGCTCCAGCCCTGCTCCCATCCCCAGTTCCAGCGCTGGTCCTGCCTCCATCCCCGGCCCCATCCCCTGTCCTGGTTCCAGCCCCAGTTTCCCCCCCGATCCCATCCCATCCCATGCCCGTCCCGGTCTCACCGGAACAGCACGCCGGGCTCCGGGAAGTCCGGGAAGGGCCGGACGCGGTCGCGCACCCGGCGCAGCCGCTCGTCGCTCATGGCGGCCCCGCCGTGCGCAGCCGCCGCCGCCGCTCCGCTCCCGCAGGCCGGAACGGGCCGCGAGGGGCGGGACGGGGGCGGCACCGGAGCGGGCGGCACCGGGGCAGGGAGCGGCTGAGCCCCGGGGACCTGCGGGTGTGGCGCCGCGGGGCATGGAGCGTCAGTCTCCCCGGTGCTTGGAGCTCCGGTACTCCGGAGCGTGGAACTCCGGTATCCTGGGGCATTGAGGATCAGTCCCCCCGCTGTTTGGGGCTCCGGTATCCCGGAGCATTTAGCATCCATGGCCCCGGTATCTGGAACTCCGGTATTCCGGATCATTGAGCCCCAGTCCCCCCGATATTTGGGGCTCTGGTACCCCGGAGTCTGGAGCTCCGGTATCCTGGAGCATTGAGTATCCATCTCCCTGGTATTTGGGGTTCTGGTACCCCGGGGCATTGAGCATCCATGCCCCCGGTATCTGGAGCTCCAGTATCCTGGAGCATTGAGCATCAGTCCCCCGGTATCTGGAGCTCCGGTATCCCGGCTCATTGGAGCCCCAGTTCCCCCCAGACTTTGGAGCTCTGGTATGCTGGAGCACGGAGTGTCACCCCCCACCCTGGGCACACGGAGCTCTGGTATCCCCGTGCACAGAGCCGCAAATTCCCGGTGCAATGAGGTCTGATACTCCAGACATGGAGCTATCCCAGAGCCCCCAGCCCCCTATGAAGGTCTGGTACCCCAGGACATGAGGCACTGATATCTCCGGTGTGTGGAGCTCTGACACTTCATGTACAGAGCCCGAATCCCCCCAAGCATGGAGCTCTGATAACCCTGGCACATGGAGCTGTAATTCCCAGGGGCATGGAGCCCTGGCACATGGAGCTGCAATTCCCAGGGCCATGGAGCCCTGATAACCCTGGCACATGGAGCTGCAGTTCCCAGGGGCATGGAGCTCTGATAACCCTGGCACATGGAGCTGTAATTCCCTGGTGCATGGAGCTGTACCACCTTGGCACATGGAGCTGCAATTCCCAGGTGCATGGAGCCCTGGCACATGGAGCTGTAATTCCCAGGGGCATGGAGCTCTGATAACCCTGGCACGTGGAGCTGCAGTTCCCAGGGCCATGGGGCTGCAGTTCCCAGGAGCATGGAGCCCTGGCACCTTGGCACATGGAGCTGCAGTTCCTAGAGGCATGGAGCCCTGGCACAGCAGTGGATGGAGCCCCAGGCTCCCCTCTGAAGAGCTCCCAGGGACCTGCTCCGTGCGGAGCTGGATTTCCCTGCCTGGCCCCAGCCTCAGAAAGCAGCTCCCTGCCTGGGGGTTCCATTTCCACCCCCTCACCCTGCTCAGTGCAACACAGACAGCAAACTCCTCAGGACTTCACTGTTCCCTGCTTTCCCATCCCTCATCACCTCGTGTGAACTCCTGGAGTCGTTCTGTGTTTGTTAAACCCGTTGGTTGGGATGAGGGACAATAACACAGCCCCAGGTCCTGGAGCAACAGCTCCTGGTGTCACCGAGCCCTGGGCAGGGCAGGGAGCTCCCACAGCTCCCATCTCCTATCTCCTGGTGCTGAATGTTGTTTGGCCATGCAAAATCCACCAAATGAGTTCAGATCTCCTCTTCCATTAGCACATACACATTGGACCTGCTCCAAACCCATCCAGGCATGGCTCACTGTGGAAAGCAAGAGCAGTTGGAGCCTGTAACACCCCTGGCTGAGCTCAGTGCTTGCTGTGAGAGCTGTGACTGGGAAAGCTTCACCCACAGCCTCCGGAGAGCCCCTGCCATGGCAGGGACACCTTCCACTGTCCCAGGGTGCTCCTTGCTCTGTCCAGCCTGGCCTTGGGCACTTCTCTGGGCACCTGTGCCAGGGCCTGCCCACCCTCACAGGGGGAATTTCTCCCTAATATCCCATCCAACCCTGCCCTCTGGGGAAGCCATTCCCCCTTACCCTGGCCCTTGTCCCCAGTCCCTCTCCAGCTCTCTCAGAGCCCCTCCAGGCACTGGAAAGAGCCCTCAGGTCCCCCTGGAGCTGCTCAGGCTGCACAACCCCAACTCCTGTTAGGTTAACTCCCTCTGCTGCCAGAGACAGCCCGTGCTCCCTTCACAACCATTCCCCCACAAACTGAGGCTTTCCCCGGGCTCAGATTATCTCTCTGGCACCAGAAGAACCCTCCTGGGCAGCAGTTGCAGGGCAGCAGAGGGGAGGAAGGACAGGGCTTGCAGGGGAGCCAGGGCTCGCAGCGCTCCCTGCCCCGAGCTGGACGGGCTCCTCTGCTGACCTTACAGCACAGCACTGGACAAGGAGCTCTTCCAGCAACTCCTCTTCTTCCTGGCAGATGGAATTGCTGATGGAATTTATCTGCCTACTCGTGGAAATAAATAAGCAGGAGTTTATTTCCTGGGAAAAAGGATCTTTTCAGCCTGCCAGGCAGCTCTGCTGCTGCCTCTCACTAACGGAGGGGCCGGAATGGGGGGGGTCTGTGTCACCCCTGTCCTGTTTGTGACCCCCCACCATCCCACCCTCACTGCAGGAAACTGCACCACATTTCCCTGGAGGCTGAGGGAGGTTCCCAGGCCCCTCATCAGAACCAAGCCCTGGCAAACCTGGCAGTGGGGGCTGCTGAGTGCCCCCACTGAGTGCTCCCCTCCTCCTGGATGTGGGATCAGCCTGTCCCCATCAGACTGACTGGTCTGAGTCAATCTGTCCCCATCAGTTCTGCTGGGAAGGGCACAGAGGTTACACCAAAGTGGACTTGCAGTGACCCAGCTGCCAGAAACCATGGTTAAAAGACAACATTCCTGAGATTCCTGTTGAACTCCTCACTTATCCCCCATCTCCAGGGATTCCAACTGCACCCACCAGCACAGACCGGACTGGAACACCCCAAGGAAATCAGTTTTCCCTGTGATTGTTCCACCTTCCAAACAACACTGCCGACTCCTACTGCAATTTCCATCTGCAAAGAACTTTCCTAGGACCCCTTTCCAAATGTGATGTCAAAGGGCTCTGGAATATCACCCGGGAGGTGACTCCACATCCGCCCGTGGCTCCGAGTGCTCCGTGCCTGGCAGAGGAATCAGCACCTGGAATCTGCATTCCCCCAGGGAACTCTGGCTTTGCTCTTTTCTGGACACCATCAGTGATTTAAAAGTGCTTGGAGATCCTGATAGCAGAGGTGTTATTAGCCAGGGAGCACAGAAGCTGGGAATATAAAAGCCTGGGAACTGACTTTAATCAGCTTAACCAGGCAATTAAAGAGCTGTGCTGAGCCTGGAAGTTTCTGTTCTGGTCAGGATTTTAACACTTCAGTGTGAAGTGGAACAAAATGCCCCGAATTTCAACATCCCCCTTCCACGAGGGAAAACCAGCACAAAAATTTCCCTGCAAATCCACTGGAATGTTTCACTCTCAACTGAGGAAACTCATGCACTTTAAACCCTTTAAAAAAAAAAAAAAAACAACCAACAACAAATTTGAAATATCTTATTTCAACACCAGAAGAATGCAGCTCCCCAGCCAGATCCTGGGCTCGGGATGGAAGCCTCAGACCTGGTTTTGTCCCCCTAAAAGAGGGAAAAGTGTGGAAAAAATAAAAGTGATCCAGCTCTGCCTCCCTGGGAGCCCAAGGCAGCACCTCCTGCCTGCTGCAGCACGTTGGATCAGGCCCTTGGAGAGGACACAAAACTCCTCTCTCTGCCCTGGCCAGCCTGGGTTTTGTGTCTGATCCAGAACTAATGGATTTGGCTCGCATTCCTCGCTGCTGGCTTTTATCTGCTCTCCCTTTCAGCTGGGAATTGTGCTACCAAGCTCCCGACACCCAGAGGGTGTTAAGTGACTCCAAGAGGGACAAAGGCCCACAGAGCTGCCAGATTTCCTCTCTGCAGAAGCTGGAAGGCAGAGGTTTTTTCTCCCTCCTAAAAGACCACAAGCTTCTGGCTATGGATCCACCTTTATTTAGGATTTATATAATCCCAACTAGGCTTCAAGCAACAAGAAAACTTTAAATGGTGGAAGGGGATATAAAGAAAACAGGCAAATGGAGCCTTGGTGTTTAAAATAGCCATTTTCCAAAGGAGAAAAGAACCCAAAATGGGATTTCAGCTCTTCCCTTACAGCTGTTCTTAAAACCTGACAGTTTAATTCAAGGGGCACCACAGTGTCGCCTCCTGATAACATAGAAAAACATCCAGTGCTACCAGAAAACAAAAGGAAAAGTCAATTTCCAAGTATTCTAACTGCTAGGAGAGATGGAAAACAGGCCATTCTAACAGCAGAACAGTTACTTGGAAGCTGAACAAGCAAAGGAACTCTTAAGAGAATAAAAGTGTGTTTGGTTTGTAAAGTTTCCCAGTGCTGAGGACAAGGGCAGGACCCTGGGGAGGGATTTCTCTGCTGCCTGTGCTCCAGAGGCTGCTGGGGACTCTACAGCCAGAAATCACCTTCCAGCACCCCAAACCTTCCTCCCCCTCAAAATCCGTTCAGTTCTCACCTTCCACAGGTCCTGCTTCAGCTGCTGGAGTTCTTTCATGGGGTTATTTCAAAGCTGTTGTCACTGAGGAGAATTAGAGTGTCCAACCTTATTATAAGGAATTCTGGGATGCTGTCCATGATGTCTGGGAAGGACTGGAGGTGACAGGAATGGGAGCTGCCACTGTCCCAAGTCCCACAGCCTCCTTCTTGGACATCAGCTCCACTTCTTGTAGTCAAATCCCACTGTCACTGGGTTTTACCAGCAAATCCATGGGACTCTCTCACTTCCCTGGTTCCAGAATTCCCCATTTTCCCTTGGAACATTCCTGAGCCCCCCTTGGCCAGGCAGGGCCGTGCTCTCCTCGCTGCTGCTGCACTCAGGGCAGTTTGCAGGGCATTAACCTTGGCTCCAAGTGTTGGGAATTGATCTGCAGCTTCCCAGTTCCAGCATTCAGCTCCCCAAATTGCTGCTCCCCAGGGAGCAATTTGCCACGGAAATAATCCATTTGTCGCTGCAGGATTTGAAATCAAGGCTCCAGAGCCTGAAGTGCAGCCCCAGCTCCTCCACCATTATTAGTTCCATCCATTTCAGAAGCTTCTCTGCACGGAGGGTGGGATGATAACACAGCCTCAGGGGCAGAGCTGGGAGGCTTGAGAGGCTCAGCTAATTGGAAATTAAAGGCAAGAAAGAAATTCTTTGGACTCTTAGGCCAGGAAGAGATGGAGCTTTTAGTGCTCAGCATAATAAACATAAAGAAAGGAACATCACAGCCCCAAACTCCAGCATTCCTTTGGCATTTCTGTCTCTGCTGGAGAACAGAAGCCACCACCAGAGCAGTTTGGCTGCTGCAGGTCCCTGGGCAGGAAATCCCTCCAGCCCCAGTTCCTGAGCTGGGAAGTTTCAGGGCAGCAGCTCAGGATGGTTTTTAAGGGCAGATGTGGCCACTTTGTGCCCTGAGTGGGCAGTGGGGGCTGCAGGCACCAAACCCACCCCTGTGCTGGCCCTGGCTGGGAGATTGATCCAGGGTAAAAATAATTCCAGGAAAACAAACCAAGTTATTTTTAACCCCCAGTCAGTCCCATGATC
Source organism: Chlorospingus semifuscus (assembly GCA_035048045.1). NCBI lineage: Eukaryota > Metazoa > Chordata > Aves > Passeriformes > Passerellidae > Chlorospingus > Chlorospingus semifuscus. Next base: position 19,548,052 of record JAWWMS010000028.1, read on the forward strand.
CATGAGGAAAATCTGGGAGAGTGCCCCAAAGCAGGTGTCACTCCCTTGGCTCACAGGTGAAATCACAGACTGCACTGCTGATAAATTAGTTTATTTTTCCTCATGAGTTCTTCACCTCACAACTTTTAAATCTGTACAATTTTAGGAAAGGCATTCATTTAAAATTCCTCCTATTATCCAGCTGGAAAACAACTATTCCTATTTAAACTTAAAGCAGAAGCTTTGTCACATTAAACCCTGATAATTTATGATCTGCTGCGTGTCCTTTTACTCTAAACAGACACGTCATGGCTTCACTTTCTTGCTTTCAAGTGCAACATTTCCCTGCAGGATCTGTGTCCTGGGATTACTCCAGGGATGAGGAATGAGGCTTTGCTGTGCTGGGAGGGGGACAAACCCCGTGGCTGCTCAGAGCAAGTTCAGGGGCAAAGCAGCATCTCCCAAAGGCAGCTGTGACAGAGCAGGGGAGGGAGCAGCAGGCAGGGGACAGGGAGGAGGGGGCCAGAGCAAACTCTGGGGACTGAGGAGCGTGGCCAGGCCAGGCCCAGCTCTGATCGTGGGGAACTCTTCCTAAGCAGCACAGAACCCCACCAGGGCTGTTTCCTCACAAGGGTCTGAGGGCTGACAGGATTGCCAGGGAGCTGCAGCCAGGGACTCCCTCCTCTGGTTGGATTTTACAGTGAGTGCAGGGCTCTGACAGCCCCAGGGACACTACTGTGGAACCAAAGCCACTGAGGCTGGAAAAGACCTCAGAGATCATGGAGTCCAGCCCTCAGCCCAGCACCACCACCATGGTCACCCCAATGCCACATCCATGTGGGTTCCAACACTTCAGGGCTGGGGATATCACCACTGCCCTGTGCCCTGCTTTTCACCCTTCCCATGAATAAAATTCCCTGATATTCAACCTCAATCTCCCCTGGCACAACTCTCCTCCTGTCCCTGTCCCTGTTCCCTGTCCCCTCCTGGCAGGAGCTGTGCAGAGCCAGGAGGGCCCCCTGAGCCTCCTTTGCTCCAGGCTGAGCCCCCTCAGCTCTCTCAGGATTCTCCAGCCCTTTCCAGCTTCCTCAGGATTCTCCTGCCCTTTCCCAGCTCCCTCAGGACTCTCCATTCCCTTCCCAGCTCCCTCAGGATTCTCCATTCCCTTCCCAGCTCCCTCAGGATTCTCCAGCCCTTCCCCAGCTCCATTTCCTTCCCTGGACATGGAGAAGCCCCAAAGCAGAGCTGCAGCAGCCCCAGCAAACAGGGAGCTCCTGGTTTTATCTGTGCTGACAGACCCACAGCTGCTGGCAGCCCTGAGCTCCCCTCTGAGGGAGCTGCTGGCCACATCTCCCAAGCCTTGAGCTGTGTCTAAACAAGGAGGAATGTTATGGGTGAGCTGGAAGTGCCGTGATACACTTGAAGGACAAGCAGGAACATCCTGAGAAATGTGGGCTATAAACAAATGGCACTTGCAGATGTGCAGGGATCCCTGAAATGCTGCCTGGGATTTCTGAGAGGTGCAACAGCAAGAGCTGACCCAAGGGCTGTTGTCATTCCAGTTTAATGGGATTATCCAGCATGAGACACACAGCAGGGATTACCAGGGAGGTACACAGAGCATGGGATGGGGGAATGGGAGGGTTTGGGATTACAGCAGGGTAGGAAGCAGCAGCTGGAGCCTGGAGCTGGCACAAGGGCAGAGCTCTCCAGCAGCTCCAAGCTTAGCTGGGGAGGGATTTGAGCTGTTTCCAGATACAGAGCACCTGGATTTTCCTAAGGCAGCACAACAACACACAGACAGGAAAACACTGCAGGGGTGGAAGTGGAGCTGTTGGTGGGACAAATGGGGCATCATGGAATGGTTTGGGTGGGAAGGGATCTGAAAGCTGACCCTGCTCCATCCTCTGCCATGGGCAGGGACACCTTCCACTATCCCAGACTGCTCCAAGCTTCTCTGGGCACTCTGTGCCAGGGCCTTCTCACCCTCACAAGGAACAATTCCTTCCTTATATCCAAGCTAAACCTCCCCTCTTTCAGTGTGAACCCAAACATGCTCAGGCTCCCTCCAGCTGCTGCCCTGAGGGCCCAGAGGAGGCTGGTCTGGCTCCAGACAGGTTTATTGGAGACAGGGAAGGGTGTGGAGCAGGCTCCAGGGCAGAGCAGGGATCTGCCCTGTGGCATTGAGCAAAGGCTGATCCTGTGCTCCCCAGGAGAGCTGCAGCCAGGCTGGGGAGGTTTGCACAAGGAGAATTCCTGGGAGAACATGTGCTGGAAATGGGGCAGGAGTTAAGGGCTGATGCCAAGGGGCATTTCTGAGCCCACAGCACCAGATGGGAAGCAGGGCTTGGAGCAGATTTTTGGAAATGAAGGAAAGCCCTGAAATGAACGCCTGACCCCCACAAATGTCCTGCACCAACCACTGGTAACAGAATCCTGGAATGGTCTGGGCTGGAAAAGATCTCAAAGCTGATCCAGTGCAGCCCCACTTCCACTGTCCCAGGGTGCTCCAAACCCTGCCCAGCCTGGCCTTGGACACTTGAGGGATGCAGGGGCAGCCACAGCTGCTCTGGGCACCTGTGCCATGGCCTCACCACTCCTACAAGGAGGAATTGCTTCCCAATATCCCATCCATCCCTGCCCTCTGGCAGTGGGAGCCATTCCCTGTGTCCTGTCCCTCCATCCCTTGCCCAAATTCCCTCTCCAGCTCTCCTGGAGCTCCTTCAGGCCTTGGCAGGGGCTGTAACCCCAATCCAACCCTCACCTGAACACAATCCCCACCTTTCCTGAAACCACGACCTGGGGAATGTTTGCAGCTACACATGGAAGGAACTCAGGGCATTCTCCCTGGATCAAACCCCCCAGCTGTGAGCAGGAGGGATCCCTGGTTTGCACCCAGAGCTCACAGGTTGGGGAGAAAGGAAAAACAAGTTGATGTCCAGAGCTCACAATGGAAATGAAATGTTAAAACAACAAGCCACAGGCAAACAAAACATGGGCAGTTTGGGCAGGGCTCTCTGGCAGCTCTGAGTTTCCTGACCTGTCCCGTGGCTCCTGTTGGGGCAGCTGAGGGAGCAAGGCTGGGTGGAAGGAGCAGGAGTGATCCAGGGCATTTTGGAGCTGGTGGCAGAGTCCAGAGAGCTTTTCCAGCTGACCCAATCCTCCCTGGAGTTACCATTTAGGGCAAGAGCTGGGGGAAGAGAGGAGTAGAGGCTAAACCCTGAGCATGAGGAATATAAACACTGGCCCTTTTGGAAGAGCAAGTGATGATATCATGCACACATCACACCCTTCCTGTGTAAACAGGAGTGCCAACAGGAGCAGGCATTGCACACTGGATGTCCTGTGGGCAGCTCTGCAGGGCTGCAGCCATCAGTGAGGCCAAGAGCATTTCTTAGGATCAGACTCTGGCGCTTTCAGGCACTTCCCAAGCTTCTCGCAGCCCGGAGGGGCCCAATTCTGTTAAAAACAAACAGAAACAGACAGAAAGATGATTCACACCAAGTATCTGCTAAGCTCTCACCCCAAGCAGCTCTTTATGATCCTCACAAAGACACTTTTATGTGCTGCTTGAAAAATGAAACTCCTCTTGCAGCCCAAGCCTCTGGGCTCATAAACTTCTCCAGTCCAAACAGTGCTCAAATCAAAGCTGGGAAAGGCTGCAAATGCTGGGCTGTGCACGATTCCCTGTGCTGGGACACTCCAGTCCCTCCTGGCCTCTCCCAGCCCAGCTTGGGGCGTGCTGCTGACCCTGCTGTGGCAGCACAGAGGAACGGAGCAGGAGGTTTTGGGGACACCCTGGGAGTCCAGGGCAGTTCCCACTGTCAGCACCGCAATATCCAGGCACTGTCCTGAGGAGGCAGAAGGCAGCACAAGGCCAAGGGTGTGAGAGAGATAAGAATGCTGGTATTTTAATGAGTGTTTTGATGGAGGAATCCACGGGCAGAGGGAGCAGGAAGCATTCCTGAGACACCTCTTCCAGTGCCTGCACACCAAAACTATTTGTTTGCCTTGCTTCCACGTTTCTGGAGCTACCTGAATGTGTGGAACAGAAAAAGGAGATCCACTGCCAACCTCAGCTTCCAGAGAGATTAAGGGAGGAAGAAATTTGGATAGATGAACGTTTTTAATTTCACTGAGGTTTTGCCATTACAAATTTGGGACTGTGGTCATGGGAAGGGCAGATAACACTTCCCATTCTGCCTTCAGGAATCTTCTGTGCCTCCCTCTCTCAGGCCTGTTCATCCATGGGACATTCCTGCTGTCCCCTGTTAAAGGCCAGTTCAACATTGACCTCTTGCCTTTCATTTTTCTGATTTTCACCCTGCAAATATTTCTGTTTTCTTGGAATTAAATTCCTACGGAAAATAAATGCTCAACCCCAGGAAAAAAAACCACTGGAGCAGGTTTTTGTTTCATGGAGCTGACAACAGATGGCAGTGAGACACCAGCAATTCCTGCAGAGGAGCAGACCCAGAGGGAGCTGTGCTGGAGCCACCTCTGCACCGAGGGCTCTGCAGGCTTTCCGAACAATTAATGTCGTTTTCTAAATCTGTTCCTCTGGTTTAAAATGTGCAGCCACGGCTGGGAAATGCAGAGCACTCTGCAGAAGGAACTGAGAGCCAAAGGAACACATGAAGTGCAATGTTTGTTCTTTTGAAGAAGCAGAACAACAAAGGGTCTGTGCTGCCTCCTGCAGCCCCGGTCCTGCTGCTGCGCTGAGCTGGGAGCCCCGGGGACACCCCGAGCTGCAGAACAGCTTCTGCCACACTCACACAGCAGACACATCCAGCAGAGCCTCTGGGGGAGCTCCCTGGGCAGTGGGATCCAGCAGGGATGGGCTGCAAACACCTCCCTGCCCCTGCCTCCATCGCTGCTCTGCAGGAGCTGCACAAGGACCCAGCTGCCGCCCTGGAATCCTGCAGTGCCTGGCTGGGAAGGGACTCACAGCCCATCCAGTGCCACCCTGCCATGGCAGGGACACCTCCCACTGTGCCAGGTGCTCCCAGTCTGGCCTTGGGCACTGCCAGGGATCCAGGGGCACCCACAGCTGCCAGGGAACAATTCCTCATTCCCAATATCCCATCCAGCCCTGCCCTCTGGCAGTGGGAGCCATTCCCTGTGCCCTGTCCCTCCGTGGCCTTGGACACTTCCTTGAACACTTCCACACACTTTGTTTGTGGGTAAGTACAGACAATTCTCCTCCTCTCTCCCAAATACATCAAACACCCTTATCAAATCATCAGGTGACAGGAGATAGTGGCAGTAAATTATCTCTATCTCCCAGCATCCCCCAAAACCAGATTCTGCCCCCAGCCCACCCAGCAATAATCACTCCCTAAAGGTTTCCTCAGCTTCATTCCTGCTCCCAAAGGCAGCAATCTGTGCCTGATACTTTGGGGTAGTGACCATGCAAAACTCACTGGGTTTCCTGCTGGGACTGAAACATTTCTCCTGGGACCAGGATCCCCCCAGCCCTCCCTTCCATTTGGGAAGCAGCTCTGGAAGAAATGCCTTTGCAGTGCTGCCTCTGGCAGCAGCCAGGCCCTGGGGACAGTGCCTGAACCCAAAAGGTCCCCGAGGAGCAGAGAACAGTGTTTATTAAGGGAAAAGTTGAATAAGGAAAGAAAACAACACAGAAACAATGGGCCCTCAAATATTTTTCCTATTTAACATCCAAAAATAAAGAGATGGGCCAAAGCTAAGGGAGATCTTTGCCTTGTTACTGAGGGGACACAGCTCTTTGCTGGTGACAGACCAGAGGCAGCAGGTTCTGACTGATTCAGGAGATGATTTATTTATTTATTATCAGGAAGATTTTGCCTGTTACTATTTGCAACAGCCTGTTCCAAGGTTTTGTCTGTAGGAAGATTTTGCCTGTTACTATTTTGTCTGTCAGCCCACAGACACATTCCCTGGGACACACAACCTCCTGTCAAGTGACAACCTCCCCCACATTATCCAGTTCCTCTCCCAGGTTCTCAACAAACCAAGCAGGGTTTGACAGGGAAGCCAAACTGTAACTTTCCAACAGGAGACTTGAAAGAGAAAACAGAACTGAAAAAGTTCAATTTCAATAAAGACTTTGGAAAATTCAGGCATTGGGGGGAATTGGAGGAGACTAAAGATACATCACTGAAAATGTCTCATAGAAGACTCAAAGCAAAGAGAGCAGGGCTGGATGGGATATTGGGAAGGAATTGTTCCCTGTGAGGGTGGGGAAGCCCTGGCACAGGTGCCCAGAGCAGCTGTGGCTGCCCCTGGATCCCTGGCAGTGCCCCAGGCCAGGCTGGACAGGGCTGGGAGCAGC
>JAWWMS010000028.1:19560646-19584272 GCA_035048045.1 Chlorospingus semifuscus
GCCAGGCTGGACAGGGCTGGGAGCAGCCTGGGACAGTGGGAGGTGTCCCTGCCATGGCAGGGGTGGGATGGGATGGGCTGTAAGGTCCCTTCCAATCCAAACCATTCCAGGATATTTCAAGGCAAAGGAGCAAACAAACCGTGTCCCTTGGCAGAAGATGGGAGGCAGCAGCAGGAGGAGAAGCCCCAGCCATGGTGTGGGGGCTGTTCCCAGAGCAGCTGAGGGCAGGGGGCAGCACCACAAGGGATCAATGGGCAGGGTCAGCACTGCCAGACCTGTCCCCACACCTGACAGGACCTCCTGGAATTGCCTGAGCCATCCTTCACTGCATTTGGAGCTCCTTTGGCTGGCACTGTTTGCAGGCAGGCTCAGGAAATGCAGGGAGCAGTGTGAGGAAGAGGAAGCACTTGTCCTGCCTCACCAAGAAGCCCAGGGAGCTGCACATGTCACTGCTGCCTCTGGGTCTTGCAGCACTTGCATCTTCAGGGATCCCTTCAGCAGCCACTTCAGCAAAGACTGAAAAGCTTTGTTTGATTTTTGGAAAAATTTCTATCCACTCATCTTCCTAATACAGAGTAACAATCATGGAATGGTTTGGGTGGGAAAAGACCTCAAAACTCATCTAGTTCCAACCCCCATGAGATAAATAGTGCTGGGCTTGGCAGGGCCAGGTTAATGGAACTTGATGGTCCTAAGGGTCCGACCTGAAACATTCCCTGAATCTATGAAGTGTCCCTGTGTGTCCTGCACGTGCAGAGTCCCTGCCCTGCAGGTCAGGGTGTTGCTGCAGGTGACTGAGCTGCTGGTTCCTGGGATTCCCTGGCTCTGAGATCCCAAATACAGAAGCAGTGAATCCCTCTGGAGGTGCATGTGATGCCAGCCCCTCCTGAGCAGCAGGGACACCCACTGCTGGTGGCTTTGCACATGATCCCACTCCAAACTCATGTAAATCAAGAGAGATGACAGATTATTAAAACCATTTCAAGGGAGAAGAAAAGGCTGCACTAAATAAGGAATAAATGTAATAAAAAGTGAGCAAAAGCAGGCAGGGAGAGCAGAGGCAGCACACAGGGACAGACAGATGCAGGCTGGGAGCAGGATGCTGGATTCCCTTTGGAGAAACATTAGTGTGGGGACTCCCAGCAGGCTCCCTGCCAAGGGGGATAATTAAGCTAAATAAAAATACACACCAGGAACAGCTCCACAAATGAGGATAATTTAATTACCACATTCGGTAGAGCAGACCCACTTCCCATGAGTTTTCCATTGTGACCAGAGAGGAGACAATAGCAGCAGAATGTGCTGGAGAAAGGAAGAGTGGTGTGCTAAAAGCAGGGCTTCTATTAGGGGCTGCATAATAAACACCAGCCCAGCTCTCCATAATCGGGTCATAATCTTGCCATAAAATTCAATCAGAGCAACAGCTTGTGAATATCCAAAAAATCAATGCAGCCATATGAGGAATGATTGCAGTTGGAACCCTGGAATTTATTTCAATGCTCACTCTGGGGTGGTGGGAAGGAGCAGTGGAATCACAGGGAAGCAGGTGCTGAAAACACCTCTGAGGGAAGAGCTCCTCTGCCTCAGATCCAGAGGAAACACAAGCAGAAGGCCAAAATCAGGGTGTTTAGGGCTGAGAGTTCTAGAGCTCACCCAGTGCAATCCCCTGGCAGGGCAGGGTCACCTGGAGCAGGTGACAAAGGTGACACACACAGCAGGCAAGCTACAGTTCAGTTACTGCTGCCCATTCTTTCCATTTCTGGAGAAAGAGATTATTTGTATACACTCATTTCCTAAAACAGAATCCCAGAATCCCAGACTGGTTTGGGTTAAAACCCATCCAGTCCCACCCCCTGCCATGGCAGGGACACCTTCCACTGTCCCAGGGTGCTCCAAGCCCTGTCCAGCCTGGCCTTGGGCACTGCCAGGGACCCAGGGCAGCCACAGCTGCTCTGGGCACCAGGAGCTCAGCACCCTCACAGCCAGGAATTTCTCCCCAATATCCCACCCATCCCTGACTCTGGGGAAGCCATTCCCTGTGTCCTGTCCCTCCATCCCTTGGGAATGACCCAGTTGTTAAATTTCCCTGGAAGCCCAGCCCGGTTTGGTTTCACTGAGCTGCATTTCCAGCCCTGGGGCTGCAGCTGTGCTCTGTTCATTAGTGCTGGAATGCAGAGGGAGCAGAGCCCCCAAAGAGCTTTACCCACTGCTGATGCCCCTCTAAAGTGCTCTGTTAAGTGAGAGAGAATGGAAATATTCTCCCTCCCTCCTCTCTCCAGTGAAAACACTCCATGGACAGCACAGGCTCAGCTCCTCTGGAAGGAATGGGCTGAGTGTGTCCACTCAATTATTCAAACCAGCTGAGTAATGGCAGCCCTGTCAGCTCAGGAAACATCTCTGCCTCTCCAGGCTGCTGCACAAACCCAGCTCTGGGCAGGCAGTCCCAGCAGCTCCTGTTCCTTGATTTATTTCCACCCTGTCCCTGTCAGAGCCCCTGCAAGGGATGAGGCTGCGTGTCCCTGGATTTGCTGCAGGGAGGGAGGTGGGGACACCTTGGGAGCGTTTTTGGAGGTGGCAGGGCTCTTTGTGGGCTCTGCTGAGTGCATAAATCCTTGTGGGAATCTCTCAGGGCATGGTGTGTGCCAGAGACAAATATGACAATAGCAGGCTTAGAGGAGAATGGATTCAGACAGGCAGGAGAGCCCGAGGAAGGAGCAGGACTGGGCACAAAGTCCTGCTCAACCCCTCTGGAGCAGCTCCCTCAGCTGGGGCAGGAGACTGGAAGGTGACCAGTGTGCCCTCCAGGGATTCCAGCACCACACAGGTTATTTGTTTATTTCTCCCCTGGCCCCAGAGCTCCCCAGCAGCTCTGTTTGAATGTGCTGCACCCAGCCCTGACCTGGCCAAAAATTGGTGTTTTCCTCCTGCCTGAGGGGCTGCAGGACACACAACAGGAACATCAGGCTCACAGGTCCATGTGCACACCCATCCCACCTGACCACCCAAAATCAAGGGTTTTGTTCCTTCTCCTGAGAAAAAGCCAGCAGGAAAGCCATCATTTCCCAGTGTGGCCTTCTGGGACAGCTTTTAAAGCAGATTTCAAGAACCAGCAAATAAATTGTGAACAATGACACTGCTGAGTTTTCAGGACAGCCCAGGAAGTGGCTCACCTCAAGGGGAACTTCTCCCCAGGGTCCCTGCCCAGGTGGAAGAGCAGGGGCAGGTAGGTGTGCTCCTCCTGGGTGTGTGTGGTCACTCCAGCCACGCTCTGGCCAGGACAGAAATCAATGCCCTGCAGGAAAAAAGAGAGAGGTCATCAAAGGTGATGCAGGGCAGGCAGCAAAACTTGAGTTGATGCCACTTTCTGCAGCAAAACACCAACAAACCTCAGGATTATTTTAAACCAAGAGTCCACTTCAATCTCCAAAACACATTCTGAGCTGGAGGGGTAAAATAAGGTGAGCAAGTGGTGTTGCACTAAGAGCTGAAGCAAGGCTGTGCATGCTTGTCTTATAAAAATATAATCCCAATAAAATATTCATTGAAATGAAATGGCAGAACAAAAGACAAAGAGGTGGAAGCATTTAATCATAAAAATTCTGCACGTGGAAAGGATTTTCTGGCTGGTTTTTCTGGCTTTGGAAAGCCTCAGGAAGATGGGATTGCTTGACACTTCTGATCAAAACCAAAACCAAAACCCCAGGAGAGACATCCAGAGAGGCAGCAGGCACCTGAAAACTCTCCTGGCAGCACCTGAGGGATCAGTTTCTCTGAGAAATGAAGCAAATCTGGTTAATTTTATACAAACTGGTGTGTTTCAATTTGATTCATGGCAAGCTGGTTTTGAGGGACTCCCCTGGGCATGTCAGTGGGGATGGGGGTACTGCAGGAAGGGGAGACACCCCCACATTCCTGTCTCTGGCCGTCTGGGGGGCACAAGGTGGGATTTTCCCTGCAGCAGCACTGGATTTGAAGGGCTCAGCCCCTGGGGAAGCAGCTGGGAGCAGCGAGGGGTTAAATGCTGGCTGGGCACCAGAGCTGCCAGCTCCACGTGCCCCAGCCCTGCCAGCCCCCCTCCCTCCCTCCCCAGCCCTGATTTGCCAGCTGGGAGCTCCCTAATCCCTGGCCTGCAGCCTCCAGGGCCACCAGAGCCCATTTAAAGCCCTGCAAGAGCCAAAAATGCAAAAAGCACTCATTTCCCTGGGCAGGCAATAAAGCAGAGCCCCCCAGCCCAGCCCAGCCCAGCCAGGCCCGGCCCCAAATGGACTTGTTAAAGCAGGGTTTTACAATTCCAGCCCCCATGCTGCTCCTCACAATCCCAAAGTGCCCCAAGCCATGGACAGAGACATGGAGAGCAGGTAAATGGGAGTGCTTCAGGGAAAGGGGAAAAGCAGCTGTAGCATTTGCTCATAAAACAAACTGAAAAGGCTCTCTACAGATGTTGGTAGGATTTGATTGGCAAACAATTTTCTAAAAATATCCCGTGTTTTTAATGGACAGCTGGTCAGTGGAGCAGTTAATATTCTGCTTTTCAATAAAGCAAGAAGTTTAGAAGCCCATGAAATCCCATTTATCTGCACAGGGCTATAGATTCCTGAATCACTGACTGGAAAAATAAGGGACTTGCTTGATAGGTTGGAGTGGCCCTACCAATAATGGACTTTAAATGGATACAAAACTGATTGACCTTCCCACCCTGTGATGCCACAGGCCTCTGAAACACACAGGGAAAAGAGATTTTTGTGGGTTTTTTCCCCCACAAAAGGACCAGTTAATGAAAAGGTATCAAAGCCTCCATAACATCCAAATTATAATTTGGATGCAAATCAAACAAGCAATTTAATTAAGAGCCTGCTAATTGGTACAATGCTCCTCGCTGCAAATGCTTCAGTGTGAAAGATTTTCGTCTCTGGGGTGTTTGTTTAGACATTGCTCTGTTTCTATTTTATCTTGTGTTTCCCAGGAAATCCTTGTAGCCCAAAACACAATCCCAAAGATTCCCAGGAAAGAAAATGCTGGGACAATTTGCCTGATGCCACCAGCTCAAAGCCACCTGTCATTCCAATTTAAGCACTCAGTGCCCTCTTGAAAAGCAGTCTAGTGGAGAGAAGTCAAATAAATAAATAGGTAAGTAAATAAAACCCCAAGAATACCACTTTAGGACATTTCTAAGGCATTCCAACTTTATCCCTGCAAATAAAATGGAATATTGCTATTTTTATGTACTCTGTGAGTCAATACTCAACCTGCAGAGACAGCTTCAAAGATTTTCTATCTACTCATCAACAAATTAGTAAAAAAAAAAGCTATAAATATACAAAATTCAATATTATTTATTCTGTACAGGTAGGTTTGGTGATGTTTGGAGCTGGAGAAGAGGCAAGAGCTGCCTAAGCAGAATAACACCACCCAATTCCACTCTCCTGTTATCCCTGAAGCTGTTTATTGTCACACTGTTCATAGCAATGTGCAGGGATCAATAATTTGGGCACATTCTCACTTCTGTCCCTGTTCCCTATCCAGGTAATGTCTGGAGTCCCCATCCCTGCAGGGATCAGGGAAGGACTGGATGTGGCTCAGTGCTCACACCTGGACTGGTCCCTCCATGACCCTGGGGGCTTTTCCAGCCCCCAGGATTCTGAGACGTGCAGGGCTCACTGATCAAACACAGCACAAAGGTCACTCTGGGCTTCAGCAAACTCTTGGGCTTTTCTCCTCCTGAAAAAGCCTGAAAACCAAACCAGCAGCTCCTTTCCTGCCTTCTAAGGGAGCCCACACAGAGCATCAAAGCTCCTGCCCAGCCCTTACAGTGTTTTGCACCACCATAGAAAGCTGTTTGCTGCAGGAGAGACCCCAACAATCCTTTCCCTCAACGATTCTGATTAAAACATGGCATTCCCTGCCCACCAGGTGAGCTTCCAGCCACCACCACCCCTGTCCTCCTCAGCAATCCCACAGCCCTGTTGTTTTCCCATCCCCGGCATGCAGCAGCAGCAGCCTTTGGTTGCACAGCTTTAATTTCCAGAGCAAATGGCCCACAGATGCTGTGTCAATATAGACATGAGACAAACACAGCCGGTTGCCACTCTGGGCTCCCTGCCAAGAGATGGAATCACCACTTGTGTTAACGGGAGCCCTCTGGCAATTGCTCAGCCTGGCTGCAGCCCAGCCCAGCCCAGCTCTGCCTCCTGCTCTGCTCTGCCCACCCCCAGCACCAGCAGGGCACCAAAAGCAGGGGAACACTGCAAGCAGAACAGCACGGCTGCCAATTAAAGCCTGGAAATTTTTTGTTTCTTGCTGTTTGCACAGGTAAACGGTGCCCTTGGCCTCCTGGCCATTCCTGGGGAAATCCTCCTTGGGATGAGCAGTGGGGGTGCCAGGCTTCAACCCCGTGCACCCAAAACTGCTGCTGATGGGTTAAGAGGCTGGAAGAGACCCTGGGATGGGCAGATCCTGGGGATGGGCAGCCCCAGGGATGATGGGCAGCCCTTGGGGATGATGGGCATTCCCTGGAATGATGGGCAGCCCCTAGAATGATGGGCAGCCCCTGGGATGATGGGCATTCCCTGGAATGATGGGCATTCCCTGGAATGATGGGCAGCCCCAGGGATGATGGGCAGCCCTTTGGGGATGATGGGCAGCCCCTGGGATGATGGGCAGCCCCTGGAATGATGGGCAGCACCCAGGGATGATGGGCATTCCCTGGAATGATGGGCATTCCCTGGAATGATGGGCAGCCCCAGGGATGATGGGCAGCCCCAAGGATGATGGGCATTCCCTGGAATGATGGGCAGCCCCTGGAATGATGGGCAGCCCTTTGGGGATGATGGGCAGCCCTTGGGGATGATAGGCATTCCCTGAAATGATGGGCAGCCCCAGGGATGATGGGCATTCCCTGGAATGATGGGCAGCCCCTGGAATGATGGGCATTCCCTGGAATGATGGGCAGCACCCAGGGATGATGGGCATTCCCTGGAATGATGGGCAGCCCTTTGGGGATGATGGGCATTCCCTGGGATGATGGGCAGCCCCAGGGATGATGGGCATTCCCTGGAATGATGGGCAGCCCCAGGATGGGCAGCACAGCGAGCTCGGATCGATGCCTGGTTCATATGCTCAGAGGACCAAAATCAAATGTCATTATTTGTGAGGTTCTACTTGACTTCACATCCCCGGTGCAGAAAAGGCTTTATCGATCCCTTCACGTGCAGGAGAAGGGCAATGGCAGAGCCTGACTGGAATAACCCCTCTGGCACTTCGCATTAAAACAATAGCGGCAGCTTTAAAGCCGCAGCTCAGGAATCCCACGGCAGGCTCCCAACAAGCTGACAGCACAAAGGTTGATGTTATCAGCCCCTCTCCCACAACCAAAGGGCGTTTTCCACGTTTTTTCCTTCGTTATTTTTTCCCCCTTCTTGCCTCGGTGCTCTTGGGAGGTACAAGGGCTGTTCTGTGCTGGATGCTTTTGGTGGGAGGCAGAGAAAAGGGAATTTCCTTTCTGCTAGCTCCCATTCCTGCCTCCTCTATCCAGCACTACATTAGGAAATGCCTGAGGACTTGCTGCCTACTCTAAATTTATAGAAAACACCCATTTTTTACCCTTTCAGACCCCTGCCTTCAAAAAACCCCAGCATTTGACAGGTGGCTGCCAGTAAAAGCCCTGTGCGTTTTCACTGTCCAAGAGGGATCTCCCCAGGATTTTCCTCAGGTTTATCCCCAGTTCTCCCTTTGCTCCTGCACACGTGGCTATTTTCATCACTGCTGATTTTTGCTACAAGGAAAAAAAGGTGAACAACAATGAAAAGCTTTGATATCCAGCAGTCCTGGAGCAGCAGGGACTCAGCCCACGTGCAGGAGGCAGATTTTTCTGCCTCTATCAAACTGTTTAAAAATACAAACACATTTTTCAAGTCAGGCTTCCTTTCATCTCCCTCTGTCCCATTTATCACCTCTTGAATGTCAGAGATGTCAAATTATGTAAACATGAGCCACCTATATAGATGGAAGGCAGGTAAACAGCTCCAAATAAGCATCCTGTGCAATCCTCAGGGAAAATGTCCCACTAAATGCTTACTCCCACTTGATTCTGTGAGTGAGCCTTCCCTTCATGCCTTCAAGAGACCAGCCCCTCAAGAATCAAGAAATCCAGTTAATCCAGCAGAAAAGGCAGCAGCAAGGTATCCTCCAGCACTGAGACAGACTACAAGACTTCCTGACGGGAGTCAGACTAGAAAAAAAAAATTGCTTGGGGGTTAAAAAATAAACAAACAAAAGCTGGGAAGAACAGAACAGCACAATTCATCTGTGTGTCAGATGACAAGCCCTAATCCCAGGCCATAAGGCAGAGGATGCAGACCAGTAAGGGCATGCTGCTGTCATGGGACTGGGGGATGACAGCAAACCTGTGTGCCGCCTGCATGGGATGTTTCCAGAGCAAATATTCCGAGTGCCAGATGGAGAGAGGAGCCCTCAGAGCCCTGCTCTGCTCTGCTAGGCTGTGCCTGCTGCAGGCTGTGTGTCCCTGGTAGGTTTTTATTTGTGTGTACATCCTTTATTGCTGAACCAACTCACACCCCGGCCAAACACAGCTTTCCAGGTGAGGGGCCACATCCTCCCTCACCATCCTGCTCATCCCAAACAGGCACCAGCTCCCCATTTTCCAGTAGCAGCACGAAAATGGAGTGCTGGCTGCTTTAATGAGATAATCCCATCTGAAAGTCAAACAAAAATGGGAATTAAACTAAGGGCAAGTTTACCGTATCAGTGATTTTCCACACAGTCAATTACCAAGGGAATTCTGAAAGTGAAAGGAGGGCTGGCTAAAGTCTGTCAAAACCATGAAATATTCCCCTACCCATAAAACAAACCTCTCCAAAATGTGCAGACAGCTGTTTTGCCACATCTGGCAGACTTCAGCTCTCTTTCCAATGGATGACAGGAAAACCACATATTCCAGGTCTGAGTGGGGACCCTCACACAGAGAGCTTCATATCTGGAAGTCTCACTGGATTCACAAAGAGGAAAGACCTCTAAAGATCATACAATTAACAAATCCTCATTAGCTGGAGTTCTACTGGGATGGCAAGTCAACCTTACTGAACAAACAGCCAACAGTCAGAATTCCAAATGCCACAGATGTGCATGGATTTATAGCTGTTTTTCAAATGGAATTAGCAAACAAAGTGGCCTTTTTGATTCCAGAGTCCAATATCAACACAGCTGGGAAGCCCAGTGACTGAAAGAGGGAACTGTGCTGTAAGGTGAGCTTAGAAACTCCTCCAGCAGGGCTGGGAGCTGTGGAGCTGCTCTGCATTCTGATTTATTTCTATTTTTAAACTTGTGAGGTTTGTAATTAATGGCTCGAAGACATGAGGAGAATTGGAACAAATCTCAGCCTCAGCTTCCTCTGCGTGTTGTTAATGGCTGCTCTGGCCACTAATGTGCTCCAATTTTCCCCACATCAAGCTCATGTGATCCAAGCTGCAGGAAAGAGAGTGGATTTGTAATCGTCTCTCTGATGTACAGGATAATTGCTGACTTTTATCAGACAGCAGTTAAACAAAGACTTGGAAAGAAATAAATATTCCTTAATTGCAGCACTGCCACTGCTCACAGTGGGAGAGCCTCTGGAAGGAGTAGCTGGTCTCCATTATCACTGTTCCACACTCAGACATGCAGGAATGAGCTGAGTTCCATGCAGGGGTTTATTTATTTCCCCACTGGAATGAGGGTATGTGTTTTTATCACCACGGAGAGCCAGGATTGCTGTGGGAATCTGCCACCCCTACACCCAAACACACAGACAGAGGAGCTCCCAGTTCCTCCCACCCAGGGGAAACCCTCCACGGGTGATAAACAGGTTTCACTCACACACAGGACAAATAAATGATCTCATTTTATCTGTGTGGAATTAGCACCGAGACAGAGCATAAAAAACATTTCTGGAGCCAACTTTCCTTTCCTGCCTGCTCACTGTAAAACAAGCTTTAAATCCTGAAGCACTGCAGTCTGAAAAAAGACAAACACACACGTTTACAGCCCTGAATGGAAATGACTCCCTTGGAGCTGACACTTCCTTCTACCCCCCAGGACATCCCAGTGAAAGAATCCCTGCACTTTTATATCCACAAATGTCACCAGCACTTAGTTCTGCACCTGTGATGCCTTGAGGACCTTCCATAAGTTCAAAAAAAAAAAAGAAAAAAAAAGCATAAAAAAATTAAATCATGCAAACAATGCCTCCCCAAGCCCAGGCTGCTGTCAGGAGTGCTGAGAGCTGGGCCTTAGTGCTCTGGGTTCCTGTCTGAAGGGATCTGCAGCAAGGCACACGTGTGAAGCTGCCACTCAGCAAATGCCCCAGAGTTTAGAGCCAAGAAAGACACAAAAAGGAAAGGAAATAATAGTGCTTAACATCTAACTGTGAGGAGATTAGCCAGGAAATAAATATAATAAATAAAATGGTGTACATAGTGTGATGTGGGCTCACAAAAGTGCTGATAACAGATTAAACACGTTTATTTCACTGGTTTCAACCACTGCTGTATTTTCCATTGTGTCTTTCCTACAGCTTTCCTTTTAAACCATCACAAACCCAACAAACTCATCCCAGTTCCATTTCAATAATTCAAAATAGGTGTTTTGTGCCAGGAATTGTGAGACTCATGGTCAGTGTGGCACCAGACTTTCCCAGAATCACAGAATATCCTGAGTTGGAAGGGACCCACAAGGAGCAGGGAGTCCAACCACAGGTGAACATCTAAAAGCTCAGATTCAGCAGGGAAGGTTTAATATTAAGGGGGATTAAGTGCTGATTAAAGGGAGCATCCCTCAGATCAACTTGGAATTTGCTCATTTTCCTCTCTTTGTACCTGATTTCAGGAGGGGGAGGTCCAGTCCCCTCAGGATTTTTTAGGATCACAGAATTATTTAGGTTAGAATATCCTCTAAGATCATCAAGTCCAGCTGTTCCCCAAGCACTACCAAGGCCACCACTGTCCCCAGATGCCACATCCTGTTAAACAGTGGGGCTGGGACTCCACCAGCTCCCTGGGCAGCTGTGCCAGGGCTGGGCAGCCCTTTTGGGGCAGAAATATTCCTGATACCCAACAGAAATATTCCTGATACCCCACAGAAATATTCCTAGTACCCAACAGAAATATTCCTGATACCCCACAGAAATATTCCTGATACCCCACAGAAATATTCCTGATACCCCACAGAAATATTCCTGGTACCCAACAGAAATATTCCTGATACCCCACAGAAATATTCCTGGTACCCCACAGAAATATTCCTAGTACCCAACAGAAATATTCCTGATACCCAACAGAAATATTCCTGATACCCAACAGAAATATTTCTGATACCCAACAGAAATATTCCTGGTACCCAACAGAAATATTCCTGGTACCCAACAGAAATACTCCTGGTACCCAACAGAAATACTCCTGATACCCCACAAAAACCTGCACAGCAGCTCTGGCAGCTCTGAGGAGACTGAAGCATGGTGACATCCCCCAGTTTAAAGGGGTCTGTGCCCAGGATCCCAGGTCCCTGTGCCATTACCTTGCTGTGCTCCTCCCAGGAGTTGCTCCAGGTCCAGTAGTGAGCTTTGTAGAGCCCAGCTCTCACTGCCATCAGCTCGTTGCCACGATAATAGAAAATGGGCCTGGAAGGAGAGCAGAGCTGCATGAGAAACACCAAGAGCCAGGGCCCAGCCTCCTGATAAGGGCCACAAACCCCTTAATGGCATCCCACTTCCCATGTGGATATCAGGCAGGAACAGGCTGCCTCCTAATAGTCTCCTCTGCAAGGTTTTCAATTAACATTTCTTAAAGTGTTCATCAAGTTGAGAGCTCACAGGGTGCAAGAATGAAACATTATCCAGCTTGGCTGCCAGTGATTGTTAATCCTTGAACTCCCAGCCCCTGGGATTTCCTCTGGAGCGTGGCGGTTCCAGTGTCAGACAGCTCTCAAGTGCCTGCCAGGGAAAAGGGGATTCAGGGGCTCTGGGATGCTCAGGCTGCTCTGCCCAGCCCTGCCATGGAGCTGGCAGTGCCACACGGGCAGGGTGGAGCTGGCAGTGCCACACAGGCAGGGTGGCCAGGAGGACACCAGATGCCGGCGTGTTCTGCAAGACATCTCTGAGAAACTCCACATGGAAAAAGCTGGCAGCCACACATGCTGTGGTTTTAATTCCTCTCCATTTTTTCCCCCCAAACCTCACTTTGCAGCATGTAAACACGCTGCTAAAGCTGCACTTGCTCCCAGAGGTTTCCCTAATTAATAATTCATCCAGGAAATGCATCTTACTCGCTGCATCTGTGCTGCTCCCTGGGCATCCCAGCAACATTCCTGCTGGTTTTCCCTACAAAACACTCCTGGTTTTATTGAGGGAACAGCACAAAATTTTACTGGAAGGGACTATCTGCAGGAGAGGGGGTTGATTTGTTGGTGCAGCTCCTCTGTCCTGCTCTTTTAACAGGACACAAGGGTGAAGCTGTTTGTCACTGTCAGGGAGAACCTTTGTCTTTCCTTCTCAGATGCCATTCCAAAAACGACTTACTCTGGTGATGCCACCTGCAAAAACCTGTCCCCAAATGCAAGGTGAAATTTAAATATCCCTGTGTGAGTGACAGGAATGGCCTCAGAGCTTCTTTAGCCTCAGTAACAATGAGCCTCCCTCCTTTGTCACCAAGAGGAACAAAGGGAAAACAACTTTGTCTCCAGGAACAAAGGGGAAACAACTTGGTCCCCAGGAAGACGGGGAAGCTGCTCCCAGAAAATCCCATTTATGCATCCTTAATGCACCTGGAAGGGAAATAAAGGCAGCAAGAGAGACCTGCAGCACCTGATCTAAACCAGTGCCATCATCAAAACCTCCCAAAAATATTCCACACAGCACTCCAGTCTCTTTTCCTTGCCACCAACAGTCAATAATGATCAGTTATGTGCCCTCCTGACTGAAGGTTTTAGGTTTTTCCTTGTAAAAAAATACATTTTCTATTCTGAAGGGGGATTCCAGCTTGTACTCAATATTCTGATAAAAATTATTTCTTTTCCCCCTCCCCATTCACTTTTTCCTTTTTAAGCTTAAAAGAAAACAAAAACTGCATCTCCTGGGAAGTTTTTTGGGGGCTGTGAAAACTTTGTCCTGGTCATGTCTAAGGGGAAAAAAAAAGGAAATAAAAAAAGAGAGAAAAAAAAGCCACAATGTGCTTTGAATGACTGTTATTGTAACACAAGCAAGGGGTTGGTGACTGCACTGAAATTCCCTTTTAAAACAGGAAAGAAACTTTCCAAACTTCCAGAAGATGGGCCAGGCTGTGTTTGAGGAACCTGCAAGGCTCCTGTCAGGTAACACTCAGGTGTGCTCCTTGCTTAAGAGCACAAAAGGAATTTCACAGCACAAAGGTTCTCATCCAAGAAGGAAAAGAGCTCCAAAAATGTTTTCCATGCCTAAGTTCCCTTGCTATCTCCCAAAGAATATGACTGCAGTCAGATTTCCCAGGCTGCCAAATTCCTCACCAAAACCCCAACTCCAAGACCCCTCCTGACCTCTGACACTTCCAATAAAATATTTGTTGGCAGGATTTGCTGTCAGATCTTGGTACCTGTGCCCAAGAGCTGACAGCAGACAGAGATTCCAGGTCTTTCACCCAAATCTATCCCTGCAGAAGCACTCGAGGAGGATTTTCCTGGTGTTTCCAGGTCCTCTGCAGCAGCACAGCCTTCCCCTCCCAGCTGTGCAGCAGGACAAGGACCCAGCACGCTCTGGGCAGCTTTTGCAGTGATAAATAATGGATTGTCCCCAGCCAGGCTCCAGTTCTCAGGCTTTTATCTCCCCTCCTGCCATATGTTGTTCCAGGGATCCCTGCTAACCCTGTGACATTTTCATCTGTCCCCAGACTCCAGTGTATGGCAACATGCCACATGTCAGGAAT
This sequence comes from Chlorospingus semifuscus, assembly GCA_035048045.1. Taxonomy (NCBI): domain Eukaryota; kingdom Metazoa; phylum Chordata; class Aves; order Passeriformes; family Passerellidae; genus Chlorospingus; species Chlorospingus semifuscus. The sequence goes on from JAWWMS010000028.1 coordinate 19,574,590, forward strand.
TCCCAGCTCAGCCTGTTCCAGGAGCAGGAGCTCAGGGGGAGCTCTGCTGCTGCCTGCACTCAGCTCCCATTAAATACTCGTGAGCTGGTGATAAAAACCCAGCCCCAAATCTGGCATCCCTTCAGGCAGGAGCAGGGCTGGGATAATCACTGACCTGTCAATGAGCTTGCCCTGCAGGATGACAGGTAAAAGGTCGATGCCATCAATCTGTCTGTCACTGGGAGGCTGCAGACCCGCCAGGGAGAGGCTGGTGCTGAACAGATCCATCACACTGCCCAGCTGATGGCTGACCTGCAACCAAAAACCAACAGGAACACGTCTGCAAAGAGCCCTTCAGGAAAATCTACATGGAAACAGGTTCCCTCCACAGCAGCCTGAAAACATCTCCCTTTACACTGCTGCAGCCACCAGTAAACTCCTCTGAAAACAATAAAGCAAAGGAAACAATCCTTATTTCACCACTTCCAGGGAGAATTTGCATTTTTTATTCTTTTTTCCATTTTCCTCTCCCTCTCCTCACTCCTATGTATCCCTTTTCCAGGACTGTGCTGTCACAGGGCTCAACTTAATTTAGCAAATTCCAGCTCATCTGTGGATTGAAAAATCAGCACTTACACCAAGGGAAAAAAAGTCCTTGATTTGTTCCCTTCTCCAGGTCATCTCTGGAGTCCAGAATACCCTGAGAGAGTTCCCAGAAAGCACAGGGATAGATGGATAATAACAAAAAGAGCCTGATGACTTCATCTGCAAACCATTTCCAACAATTCAAGAACTGTAAAGTTGTGGTATTTTTAGTCCATATTTTAATAAGGCAGAAAAACATCTGGGTTTGGCTTCAATGGAGATGTGCAAGGGTTTTTTTCCCCCTTTTTCCTTACTTGGAAGCCATACTCATCTCTATGCTCTTAATTATTTATATTTTAAAAGCCTCCAGAGTCTGTTCTGCCTGATTCCTTGTGAGCCTTTGCTCCCTCCCCGATGGTGGGAGCTGTTGCAGGGTGTTTAATTAGTCAGTGACACACTCACTTAAAGCAGATGCTGCCACATCAGGAGCACCAGCATGCACCAGCACAAGAAGTGACAGGAGAAGAGCATTTTCAGCCACAGCACTTGTTGGGAAACAAGAAACCATCGGATACAACCCCACAGTTGTGAGCACCAAAGCACTTTCTGACTAAAATCCAAGTCCAATCCCAACAGAACAATGTTGGCACTATCAAAGACCTTTTACCTCTGATTTCTTCTACTCACAAACAGACCCCCAGCCCCTAAGCTGACACAAATTATTTAAATGCAACAAATGATGACATGATAAATGAATTTTTATGAGATGCTGGCTCAAAAATAAAGGGAAAAAAAGGGATACTAAACCTTGTATTAAGAGGCTGGGCTGAACAAAGTGAACACAAAGGAAGAATTAAGAAATTAAAAAAAAAAGAACTGGAGAAAGCAACATGCAGGGGCCTAATTACAAGTTTAACATTACAATATCACATTACTTGATTACAGTCATTTCAATTTTTAATGGCTTTCATTCATCAGGAGGTGTTGGCAGGAACACATCTTATTAAAGCTGCATGCAAGAACCCTGCCACAATTCCTTGGGAGGAAACAAAGTGCAGAGCTTGAAGCACAAGAGGGAACCTGGCTGTGGAAATCCTTGGGAAAGCAGCTGGATCAGCTGCTCATGACCAACAGGGCCCTCAGTTCAGGATTTATCCATGATTTATCCATGGCCACAGCCTGGGAAAGGTCCTGCTCAGCCTGGCCTTGGGGACAGGCACAAAGGGAGACCTTTCCCAGACAAGCTGTGGCTGCCCCAGCTCTGGAAGTGCTCAAGGCCAGCTCGGATGGGGTTTGGAGAACATTTATTCTTTATTTTAGTGCAGCCTTTTCCTCTCCTTAAAATGATTTTAATCATCCAGTCCCAGCTCCAGCAGGGCCACCCCAGAGCACAGGGCACAGGAGGGTGTCCAGGCACTTCTGGGATGTCCATGAGGGATCTCCACACCCTCTCTGGGCACAGAGGAAAGCTCTGCCTCATGTCCAGGTGGAACTCCATGGGATCAGCTCCTGCCCATCCCTCCTGTGCCATGGCTGGACCCTAGGACAGAGCCTGGGCCCTGCCCTGTCCCCTCCCTGCACAAGGACATGGCTGAGGTCCCTGTGAGCCCTGTCCCTGCACAAGGACATGGCTGAGGTCCCTCTGAGCCCTGTCCCTGCACAAGGACATGGCTGAGGTCCCTGTGAGCCCTGTCCCTGCACAAGGACATGGCTGAGGTCCCTGTGAGCCCTGTCCCTGCACAAGGACATGGCTGAGGCCCCTCTGAGCCCTGTCCCTGCACAAGGACATGGCTGAGGTCCCTCTGAGCCCTGTCCCTGCATGAGGACATGGCTGAGGTCCCTCTGAGCCCTGTCCCTGCACAAGGACATGGCTGAGGTCCCTCTGAGCCCTGCCCCTGCACGAGGACACGGCCAGGGTCCCTCTGAGCCCTGTCCCCAGGGCTGAAGCTGAGCCATGAGCAGCTCCCAGCCCCGGGGGTTCCTCATTCCCACCTGCAGAGCTGCAGAAGGAGCAGCTCCAACCCCTCCTGCTCCCCCCACCCAGCCCCTGGCTGAGCCCTGTTGTAATCAGAGCTCTCACAATTTCTCCATCTAATCCAAAAATCACTTTTCCTGTTGTGGCTCCGTCCCAGCGCCTCAATCTTTTGATAAGAGGCAATCACTGACCCCAAGCTCGTGCCTTTAATGTCACCTCATTTATCCAGAGCGTGGGGACACTCCTGGGGGGCCACCACGCTCCCCTTGTCCTGGCCCTTATTAACCAGCACCAGATGTAGATGACTCTCTTTAATCATCCAATTACGTTTCTGCTCTCAGACAACATTTTTGCCGTGAAGCAGAGAAAACTTCTTAAGGAAATTAAATGCCCATGCCACAGCCACTTGGATTTATCTGTGCTCTGCAGCTCCACATTGAAGAAGGAAAAAGGGAAAAAAAAAAAAAAAGGTTAATGTTTATATAAAACTTTGAAGTATTTTCAGAGAAAAAAATAAAAAAAATTTCCATTTTTCTCCTGTCAACAGGGCTCTTTCATTCTAGTTGCCTTTCCCTTTTATTTATTTCATTTTTTTTTTCAAGAAAAGAAAAAGAAAAATCCAGAGAGGGCAACAGCCCAGAGAAAATAAATAATATATAAACGGAGGGAGATCAGATATTGCTGTATCAGTGAGGAACAGCCGGTATTACGCACGTAAGACGGATTTTTTCCCCCTCCTTTCCCCCCCTTCTTTTTAATAAACTCTCAGTATCCACACAACGTCTTTAAGAAAATGAAATCCTTTTGCTGTGGGCCACGGCGCTGGAAGAAATAGTCCCCAGTGCTGTTATCAGTGCTTTCAAGCTTTAACTCTGAATCAAAGGCGACAATTAATAAAGTCGCCCCCGCCAGGAATGGAAAGGAGGAAAGCTAAATATTTGAAACTGGGTGAACAAATGTCAGGGTGTTTTTAAATAAAATCCTTTTACAGTTATCACAGCGAGCAGACCTGATATCCCTGTCTAATTCAATTTCAATTTGCGCCCCATGGGAGATAGGGAAGAAAAGGTTGCAATGCTGTCTTTGGGTTGATATGTTCTTTTCTCCTTCAGGAAGCAGGCACAAGAGAGGAAGGGGAGGAGGGCGAGGGGAGAGAGGAGGAGGATTCAAATACCAATAGAATATGATTTTTTTTTTCCAGCTGGATCCTTCCAGAAGGCAGATGTGATGTGGGGAATGTTGAAACGCTGATTTGTTGTGAACTCACCTGGAAAACGGAGCCGAGGAGGGAAGCGCAGCCAGGCTGTTTGTGTGGGAATAAATATTCCTGGTGGGGAGCAGAACTCACTGAGTGTTGATGCCAAGAGCAACACACACTCCTGAGGCATCTTTCCCCTCCAAAAACCTGCAAACCAGCCAACTGCACCAATTATCCCCAGCTCCATGGAGAGTCTGGCAGGTGCTCCCACCCTGTCCCTCACTCCTTGTGTTTAGACCCTGGTGCTCCTGTATTTTTATTAAAGGAATGTGCCCTTTAATAAAAACAAAACCCCCCAGCCTTATGGATCAATAAAATGATTAACAAACTGCCAGGTGGAATCATGGAATGGTTTGGATTGGAAGGGACACGAAAGCTCATCCAGTGCCACCCCTGCCATGGCAGGGACACCTTCACTGTCCCAGGTGCTCCCAGCCCTGCCCAGCCTGGCCTTGGGCACTGCCAGGGATCCAGGGGCAGCCCCAGCTGCTGTGGGCACCTGTGCCAGGGCCTCAGACCCTCACAGGGAGGGTTCCCAAAATCCCACCTAACCCTGCCCTCTGGCAGTGGGAGCCATTCCCCTTGTCCTGCCACTATCTGCCCATATAAAAAGTCCCTTTCCCTCCTTCCCGAGGCACAGCAAGGCTGCAGTGAGGTCTCCCTGGAGCATTCCCATCAGCAGACAGAGCTTTCCACACAATAACTGGATTTCACTGGCCAGAGACACAAACTCTCCTTTCCTGGCTGCAGCTGTTCCACCTGAAACAGCTCCTGGCCCTTCCCTTGCTCCTCAAACCCCTGCCCTGGGAGCAAACCCAGCACAGGCAGGACTTGACCCTTCAGCTTTGTGCTGAAGTTCAGAACTCCCAAACCTCTGCTTCCTTCAACTCTTGACAAGTAGGAGCAATGAGAAGCAGCTTTCCCACATTTCACAGCTACCTGGAGCGCACTGGGGCTGAGCAGTTAAATCTCCTCCAGAGGATGGTGCAGCTACAGCAAGGCACAGAAAAAAAAGCCAAAAATGCAGTGGTGGACACAAGTCTCTCACCTGTGGTCAGGGCTGCTGAGGAGCAGTGCTGGAGCCTCGAAGGCAAGAACACAAGCAGAAAACACAGGTGAGTTTCTATCACAGTTCCTGAGCAGCATATAAGGAGGATTTGAAGCTGAGCACGCGCTTAAGGCTGACACTGGCGTGGTGGAGGAGAAATTTTGGGTGCATCCCAAAATCTGGGAGCTCCAGGCACAGCCCAGCTGCCCAGCCCACCCTGCACACACAGCTCTGCCTCTTCCCAGGAATTCCAGCAGCAGCTCCCAAAATCTACCTGGGAGAGGGGTCCCAGCCAGGCAGAAAAGAAGCAGGCACAAGGATTTCTCTCTCCTCCTGTTCTTAATTATCCTCAGAGTTACTACAATGGAAAGAATTTTTAAATTTGGGCATTTTCTCGTCCCCATTTATAATGCATGTTTACTTTTAGCACATTATTTAGTTTGGACCCAGCAAACAAAACACTCAGCTGCAGTTTCATGTTCTCCCTTGCTAGCCCAGGGCTGTTGTACTTGGCTTGCAAAGGCTTTATGGAAATGTTTAAATTTAAACAAAACGACTGTTTTCATTTCAAATTAGAAAAATAATAAACCATCCTTGGTAGGTTTGGTGAACTCTCGAAAAATAATGAAACCAAACCACCCTCCTGCCCTCAGCTGCAGATCTGAGCTGCCTCATGGTCCCTCCTAAATGTAAATGATAAATTATCATTAGCCTGCCTCAATTAAACCACCCCAATGGAATGCAACATCCACAAATGTTTTATTTATGACCAGTTTGCAGGCTGGAGCAGCCCAGCTAATGAAGGATCACTTTCTGCAGGGCTCAGGGATGCTCACCAGGGGGAGGGGGCTCTGCTGTCCCTGGGATCCTGCAGCAGGACTGATTGCATCCTTCTGTAATTAGAGCTGGGACAAGGGGGGCTGGCAGTGCCACTGGGGGGCTATTCTGAAGTGATCATATCTGCATTTGTGTACAGGCAGCACAGAGCAATCGTGTGGTGTCTGAACCTCCCTGAGTGGAACTTTCATCAAGCACCAAAGTGAGAGATGTGAGGGTCAAACCCCTCGGTACCTCAGGGCATGGGGAGTGTGGGGGGCAAATTCCTGCTCTTTATGCTCCAGTTTGTTCAAACACATGAGAAATATCAAGGTCCAAAAGAGCAAAGAGGTTTAAAAGAGCAGGAAGACAAGAGCAGAACCTCACAGCAAAACTGAGCACAAATTTTAATGCAAATTTGCATTAAAATGGCACAGCTGTCTGGGGCAGCAGCAGCAGCTCCTTATTCACACAAACACCTGCACTTGGGGCATGGTAAAAGTGTGAAGCAGAGCCCCCTGAGCCCAGCAAGGAGCCCTCCATGCCTGCAGCCCCCAGGCTGCTGACAAGTGCCCCAGGCAGAGACTCACCCCTCCTGCAGGGATGTGGCCGGGCCACCAGGCGATGGCCGGCTCCCTCATGCCACCCTCGAAGGTGGTTTGTTTGCCACACAGGAAAGGCCCATTGCTTCCTCCTAGGGACAGAAAAAAAGCCTTAAACCCCACAGAACACCAGCATTTCAAAGGACACTGTCACCCAGGCTGGTCTGAAATGAATTCTCATTTCTGCATGGATGCTTCTCCAAAGGACACGGCCAGAGTTGGGTTTTTTGTCATTATTTCCTTGTTTGTTGTGTTGTGTTTGTGGGGTTTTTTTCAATATCTATTTGTGATGAAATTTTAGGAGTGTCTTTTCAGCACAGGGAGACAGTGACAGTTAAACACACCTGGCTATCAACAACCAAATGAAAACCAAACCCCAAACAAACAGGAAATACCTCACTGGTGTTGTCCTTTCCTCTAAGGGTGTTAACTGCTGTCTGTAACCAAAGGAAATCTGACACTTTCAGGCAGAAATAGCATTTTTTCACAATGACTTTAGATTTTATAGTACCAGAACAATATTAGATGAAGGTGTAAGAGAGAGGAAAATAATCCTGCATTCCCTGAATGGTCACTTAGAGATGGCCAGGGCTTTGCAGGAATATCTGGAGTTTTAAACCAGCCCTGGAGCTCAGCTGGCCAAGGAACAATCAGGGAGGTCTCATAACTGATTCCAGGTCACACAAAGTCAAAGCCAGTGGCTGAGCTGAAATCAGAACTCAGGTTACTCCCTGCACTGTGGTTCAATAACCACAAGCCAAGCCTGGCTCCAAAGAGAAGAGAGCAGGTTCTAAAATCAATTTGCAGTGATTTGTTACAGAGAAACCATCACTGAAACAAAAGAAAATTTGTTAGCTAACAAAACTCGTTTCTCTTCTTGGTATTTTTCATGAGAGCTAAAGAATGAGGGACTCTTGAAGTCTCTCTAATTGCTTAGAAGGCTGAAATATGCATTTGGCAGATGGAGAGTAAACACCCTGCTAAGTTACTGAGCCTGGTTCTCAATAAATTACAGAATATTCCCTCCCTGACAGTGCAAATACACACAGGTAACAGCAACACTGGGGCAGGAAAAATTCCATTTGGCCAAGGACACCTCCTCCAACAGTGACCAGAAGCACTGAACATAAATTATTCCAACATAAATACTCTGTCTTTTGAGGCTTCTCCTACCTCATAACACAGACTCCACACACAGGGTTTTTTCTCCTCAGAGAGAGATTAAAGCCTTGATTTCCCAAGGCCAGGTTAGTTCAGCTGAGCCTCACCTTGCTTGGGAGCTGAAATGAGAGCAGCCCCGTTATCAGAGGTGAAGAACACAAAGGTGTTCTCACTGATGCCCAGCTGCTGGAGGTGCTTCAGGATTTTCCCAACGCTGTCGTCGATCTCCCTCACAGCATCCCCATACCTGAGGCAAAAGGAGATGCAAAATACTCAGAGCAGCAAAAAAGGGTCAGCACAACGTGTTCAGTGATTGAATTTGTACCTGTGCTGCAGAAATCCTTCTCATGCATCAGGTTTTCTGCCGCCACTGCAAACTTTAGTGTCTCTGGCCCACAGAGAGCAGCTCCCCTTGGGTACTGAGGGTCAGGGTTTGCTCAGGTGTGAGCCTTGAACTCTTGGACAGAGAAATTCAGCCATAAAATTTACAAACAGAGGCAAACCCACCTTGCCACAGACTGGGAGGTAATAACGTGGCTTTCCTTATGGTTAGGAACTCTTTGAAGCAACATTCCCAGTGTCTACAGAGCTCTTTGCCTCCTCCAAACTGCATTTTTAGGAGTGTTTTCTATTCGCTGGTCCCATTTATAGGCTTTTAAAAGAGGCACTGATCATACAAAAGCCTCCTAAAAAATCATCTGTGCCACAGACAGCATTTCACTCCTCACACAATTGGCACAGGAGCTCGGAGCCCCCCTCCTCCCCCTGGGGTCATGTGAGCTTCACTTCAGATTAAAGCCAAATTATGAAACAACAATTCAAGCAAATAATGCATTTCAGCACACACACACACTTGAGGAGTGATCCATGCCTTGGATCTACCAAGCACAGCTCAGGTTGGCTGTGGCAGCTGCAGGAGGAATTCATTAAAACAACCCCAAAAAGCAGAACTTACAGCCCTCTCTGACTCGTGCCCAGGAACTGTTTGGAGGCATAAACAGGAGCGTGGGTAGCATCAATTGCCCAGTATAAAAAGAATGGCTGCTGGCTGGCCTGCTGCTTGCTAATAAAATCCAGAGCTTCCTGTAAACAGCAATAAAAATGAATTTATCCTCTGCCATCAAAATTTCTCCAAAAAAAATTAAAGCAGAAAGTCACCTTGGCTTAGAAGCCAGCACTAAAATAGTACCTGCAGGTAGAGCTGAGTCAAGTTGGCTTCACCTGTTTTCAGATCAATTTTGAAGTCTTCATAGTATCTTAGGATAAAAGGAATCAGAGAGGGGAAAAAATCAATCTTAAGGAATAAACATCAGAAACAGGATTTTTTCCCCTTTTATGGATTTTTTTCCCCTGTGTAAGCAGGTGACAAACAAGTCACAGTTACTCTTCAGATATTAGAAATATGTCACCATAATTGTTCTTATGGGAGAAAGTGGTGACAGAGCTTGATGCAAATTAATGACTTCAAGTTTTGGACAAACCTGAGGGACTGGCCTTTTGCTGTAGGGGGCAAAATGCTTTAAAATCTCCTGGTGATTCATAAAGAGCTGGTTGAAATGTGAATAAAATTTCAGGAGTACACAACAACTTTCAGTGAGACAGAGAAATGCTGGCAGCAGAACTTGGGCTGCTTTGGAAACATTATTTTAGAGGGATCTTCAGCCAGCAGTAAAGCAGAAGGGCCTGGGGAAGTGCTCAGGGGAATAACAGCAGTGAAACGAGACAACAGCAGATGAAAAATGAATGGACAAGAAGGGCCCAGACTGCAGACTGGGAGCAGGGATGGAGCTATGCAAACACACAAAATGTTATTCCAAACAGGAAGAGAAGGAACAAAGAGGTCTTTCAGTACAGAATGGGAGCAGCTTCCAAGAGTGGAAGCCTTTATGGTGCCAGGGATGAGCAAACAGCTCTGGGAGGGCAGCTCCACATCCCTGCACCATCCACAGGACACTTCCAGGCTCGTCTTGGTGTTGGGACCTTTATGAACCACAGAGCCAGGGGATCCCAGAACGGTCTGGCTTGGATGGAGCCCTAAAGCCCATGCAGGTGTGAAATGGCAGCAGGGAGAGCCCAGAGCAGCCCAGAGGCAGCCCAGGAGCTGGGTTATGTAGGAGTGATGGGGGTAGGATGGTGGGGATGGACAGAGATGAGAGATCTCTGGAGCCAGGTCAGGAATTTGGGGTTTATTGCAAAGGGCCTGGGTGCAGGGCCCTGCTGGGAGCTGCCAGCCACAGCTGGAGCAGGACTGAGAGAAGA
>JAWWMS010000028.1:19584483-19596109 GCA_035048045.1 Chlorospingus semifuscus
CTCCTCTTTGGGCCCTTCTGCCAAGCTGTAGGGTCTGCTCTGACCCTTGGAGCTGTCTGCAAGCAGAGGGTGTTGTTTCATCAGAAGGGGATTGCCTTCAGCCAGCCACACCATTGTTTTCCAGACGTTCAGTAACTGAGGTATCCCAAAGCTTGCTTTCATTTCAATCTCGCTTATAGTTTCCATATTCTCACAATCTTTTGCCATGCAATCACATTTATAAGCTCTCCTGTCTCCCTTGCCCACAGTTACCTGCCAGCCATGTCCCAGTCCCTGTACAGGGGGATGTTGGGGCGCTCGGTGCTGTTGTAGGGCCCGAAGTGACAGTTTGGGGACCCAAACCACTCATCAAAGCCGTGCCTCAGGGGGTGGAACTGGGGCCTGTGCCCCAAGTGCCTGGCAACAAAAACAGCAGGTCAGAGCTAAAATCCTACTGCACAGCAGCCACACATCACCAGCTCATCAGAACAGCATGCAAGAACACAGTCTCTGCCTAAGAAATCAAAACTCAAAGCATTTCAATCACATAAATGACTCCAGAGCAGTGTCTTGAGCTCTCTCACACTTGTTGCAAGCACAGCCATGCAGACTCACCCCAGTGCTCACTTATATTCCATTTTATTTACTCTCCAATCACTGTTTTCCATTTTTTCCTTCCACTGGTGTCTTCTCCCATGCTGTCTGATGATCAGCACTGATGGACTAAACTGCCCCAAACCACTGCAGAGATCACATAATGTTTCACTTAAGGATTCTGATCTATGACAAGTCCCTTTTATCCCACTGAGCTGTAAAAACACAAGGCAGAGCTCATGAAATGCACCATTCCATCCTCATCCCCTTTATGGAGCATTCACGCTGCCAAAATGGTACAAAGAGACCTGAATGGAAATGAAATGAGGTTTTTGTGTGCACATGTGGACATAAAACACATTTAGCTACTCCTGATGACAGCTCCTCTCTACTGTGCAGCTTGAAAATCCTCCATCCTTAACTTCCAGATGAGGCTCCTCTCTAATCTCCAGGTTTTGTGCTGCAAATTCTACATTTCCTGCATTTACAGAGAATCCTCATGCTCTCTGTCTCTAAAGGGGATTTTGGTCGCTCAGTGTTTATTTAACCATTCCATCTTCCCCTCACAAACCTGGATCTGCCCCCTGTCCACTTTGTGCACCCCCCTCTGCACCTTCTGAGCATAAAGGGCATAAAATGCATAAAATGCATTCCCTTGGAGTTACTCTGAGCTGTTCCAAGGTGAGTTATTACAGAAAGAATCCTCATTTCAGCTCTGGTTACAGCTTGGTGATGTAACTGCCACTGCAGGTCTGACCTGCAGGATTCCACCCTTTCCCTTTTGTAGATGTGGGAACACAAAGTTATTCCTGGCTGTTCCTACAACAGGGCAGGTGGAAAAACACCTTATCCTATAAAAGCCCTAAAAGAACTTACAGAGACATTAAACAGTGACTGAGATCAGTCTCTGCATCTTACAGCACAAAAAACTGAGATTTAATGAAACACAACAAATTCCACACTGGTCATGGAAAATACTTGACTTGCAAACTTATAATTAAACCATGGAATTTACTGTCACAGCACACACTGAAAGAGATTTTTAGAAGGGATGATGAAACAATAAGAAAATTTTCTGCTGGAAAACCTCTGTGAGGCCAGGATGGGACCCCAGTTTTACCCTGCATTTCTTCACACCACTCCAGGGTATCACTCCCAGCCCTGACCAGAAGTTTTTGGATGCACAATAATGCCCTGCATATTCCTACTTACTCCTATTCCTGCTAACAGCTGCAGGTCCTTCCAGATTTGCCTTTTTTTCCAAGGAGCTGGCACCAATCTGCATTTGCCTTGTTTATTCCTTTTCCCTGAGTGTATGAATTTCCATTTATTAGCACTGAACTGCAGCTGATTGCACCCAGCCCACTGAGCTGATCCCTCAGGGCCATTCTCCTGCCTGGATTTGTGCTGATAAATAATTCACTGTCTTAGGGTGCTTTGCTTTCCTCCCAGTTCCAGCAGGTGAATCCAACCACAATTCAAACTCAGCCTTCTCTAACTTATTAATGAAACTGATAAAGAAATTCCTGTTACTTTCCACAGGAATTCAGTTCATTAATAAAAACCCAAAACACAGCAAGAGTCAAAGATAAAAACCACGTAGGTGCTCAAGGCAAATTCCAGCAGAATATCCTGATGTTTTCTGATTAAATAAGTGGTGTGAGGTGTGGATAAAAGCCCAGAGTTGAGGAGTTTATAAATACAAATACACACATAAAACCTCCTCAACTCTTTGTATGAATACACATGTAAGTATTTGTAATGGGAACACTCAGGAATTGATCCCAGCAGGGGGAAGATCCACCACACTTTCCAAACTTGGACATGTGAGCTTCAAAACAGTTTTTTTTTCCTGTAATTCTGTTTTTATTGCTGCTCCTTCCAAACACACACAGAGTGAAACCTCAAAGCAAGACACCTCCAAATAAATTTACCATTTGCCAATGATCTTATTGGTGTAACCAGCTTTCTTCAGGAGCTCTGGAAGCAGTAATTCAGAATCTGGGATTCCTCCTACTATGTCCTGTGGTGTGTATGCTGTGGAAAACAAATCAAAAACACCTTTCTGACTCTCCAAAATATTGCAGCACACAGCTCATGTACTGGATCAGAAACAGCAGCTCATTTGGAGTCCCAGCAGTGCCATTCCTTGGAAGTCCTCCCATGGGATGGAGAGAATAAATTGATGCAGGGAGACCAAAGGGAGATTTCCACCCACTTGTGCATGAGGGTAAATGATGAAGGGAGCTGCCACCCCAGACTGGAGGTGAGACCTTTGAAAGGGAGATGTCATATAAAATCAGGTATTTCAGGGGTGGTCTTTGTGCTGTAAATTTGCTTTGTGTTTTCTAAAATGAAGGCAGCCTTCTCCTAAATCAAATAACCAACAAAGGTGCTCAGACTGCAAGGGCTGACCTGATCTATTATAGGTTGGACCTGATGGTCCCAAAGGTCTTTTCCAACCTAATTAATTCTATGATTCTGAAGGAAATGAAGAGTGTCTCTCAGCCCCTGAGGCTCCCAGGTGTGACTGTGCTCAGGGAATCAACCCCAGGCTGCTGCTCCTGCCCAGCCATGTCCCAGCACGTGGCATTTGTCACTCTGGGACACAAATCAACCTAGGGATCTTCCCTGGAGGCACCAGAGGCATGAGGGATGGAAACCTGCTCTGAAACTGGATAGAAGTGTGCCTGCTGAATAAACCTGTAAGCAGCCAGCTCTCCCCTGTGGGTTTTACACCCCCACCTGATTGTCCCTCACCAGACCCCAGTTCCCCTGCCCAGAGGAAACATTTCTCAGAAATATCTCAGAAATATTTCTCAGAAATATTTCAGAAATATTTCTCAGAAGCATCTCAGAAATATTTCTCAGAAATATCTCAGAAATATTTCAGCAGAAACAAATGGATCAAGCAGCCTGGTTTATCCTCCTCATCTGAGGAGGAGGGAGCAATAAAATTCACACTTATTACAACACTTAACAGGGTTTGGTGGCACTCTGGAACATCCATGGGGATGTTTGTCCAAAGAGAAACTTCCTACAAGGCCCAGAGGGAGATCAGGAGAGGAAGGGAGGTGGGGGATGAGGCTCCTACCGTTCCTGGCGTGTCCATTGGTGGTGTAAAAGCCGTTCCTGACCGGGAGCCGGCCCGTCAGCAGGGCTGCCCTTGCTGCAAACAACACAAACACTTCTTTACAGCCATCCTCTGCTTAATATTCAGGTATTAAAACCTGAATATAGGTATTTATATTGTTATATAATATTATTGCAGGAGGATGAGGGCTGCACACTGACTGGAGTCACAGCCAGCCACTAAATCACTCACACTCTCCCATGAGCCATGGGGAGAATCAGTTCTGAGGCATCATTTGAGTTATTCCAGCTGAAATTTGGCCCCTTTATTAAATTAGCCACACTGAAGAGTCATTCCTTTGAATAGTCAAAGGAGGAACCCTTACAGCTCAGTTATATATATATTTATTATGTATTTAAGAGGGAATCCTAGCACAAACTGATTAGATGCTCAAGGCTAAGCTTTCGAGCTTGACTGAACAAAAATCATGAAATACAAAGAAAGAGCTGTCCAGCTCTGACAATAAAAGTCAAGTCCTGACTGCAGGGAATATTTAAACAGATGTTTAACTTCAAGTATATGCAATGCCACCACTGGCTTAGCAGGATTTCAGCATATTTTAAATGCCTTTTCTGAGCAAGGACATCATCAACACACTGGCAAGTGCTATCCTAAATGAGAGACCAAATAAAAAAATAAAAAGCTCCTGTTCTTCATTTTTGCTTCAGTTCTTGGCTGCTAATCAGGTTTGAGAGAAAAAAAGAAAGCAAAAAAAAAGAAACCACCTCACAGAAAAAACAACAAGGAGAGAAATATCTGCCTCTCCCAGACCCAAACGTTCCTTTTATCTCCTGTCCCTGTCCCAGGAGTCTTGTAAGACACCAGGGTCAAAAGCAGGACACAAACTGCTGCCTTTCCTTGCATGAAAGTCTCACCAGAGCCAACAGAATCAGACCAAATATGTCCAGCAGCAGATCAGATCCTGCTTTGTTTAACCCAAAATGAGAAAGATGAAAAATATGCAATGACTGGGGCTGGAGTACTGAACTGGAATGGTACAAAAATCCTGATCACTGAAACAGTGCTTTGTACAAACTGAGAGCTGTCGGGTTTCCAATCCAAACAGAAATAAGAAGGGAGCAAAATGCAAGATCAAAGCAGCAAATGTGATCTGTGGCCTGAGGGCAGGACTGGTTTGGTTGTCAGCCCATGTCAGAGGCTGGCACACACCCCAAACTCCTCAGAGGGAGGAGATGCTCCTCATGCTGAGCTGGTTCCAAGTGCTCTGTACTTACAGGGAGAGCAGAGGGGGCTGGCAGTGTAGAAATCCAGGAACAGCATCCCTTCTGCAGCCATCTGGTCCAGGTTAGGGGTTTCCTTGGAAGGCTCTCCGAAAGCTCCCAAATCCCCCCAGCCCATCTGGAAAAGGAGCACACCAGAAGATGTCAAAGTCCCTTTCCACAAGCACATTTCTGGGCCCACATATCACTTTCATTGTACCCCTTAATTTATAAATGTTTACAGTGCTCACCTCCCTACTCAGCACCTCACAAATGTGACACAAATGTGACACAAATGATCTCTGTCATCCCTGTGGAGCAGGGAACTCTCACACTTTCCCCTGCTGGGTGGGAAATTAGGATTAAATGATTTATTAACAGGGATTAAAGCACTTGCAAGGAGCCCAGTGCCTTCACTGTTACTCAGAGGCCTCAGGCACACCCAGAGCAAGGAGGAAGAGGAAGTTACACGTGGTTTACTCAGGGCTGTGCAGCTGCACGTCTGAGCCCTGCTGTGCTGGGGCCCAGGATTCCACCTCAGCTTCTGCAGGACTGCAAACACAAGGACAAGCCCTGAACTCCAAAGCAGCACTGCAGGAAAAGCCAGGCAGTGTTTGAAAAGCCGGAGGAACCTGCCAGAGGCACCACCAGTGCCCGTGCTTATCTGCAGGACTGTGCCTTCACCCTGCTCTTCCTCCTGATCCTGAGGGGTCACACAGCAGGAGAACCCCAACACTCCCATCAGGGCTCTGTGCTCACTGCTGGAAACCATTCCAGGCAGAAGGTTCTGGAAGGCAGCAGCTCAATGGGCACCACAGGTGCTTTGGGAAAGGCAAGGTGTGTGTCAGGTGAGCCCTGGATGCATCCAGATCCTCAGGGAACCACCTGGCGCCATCAGATAAGGAAATCACTGCAGAGATGGTTTCTGAGCTAAGGAGCATCCGTGGGATGAGGGATTAAAATGGAGCCAATGCATTCATCCCCAAGTTCTTGATTTTTCTGCATCATCAAGGAAGAAAGACAAAAAGAATCTCATGTGGCTCTAATTCCAGAGTCACAGAGGGTGAAGGGAAAAACGCAGGGAGAGGTGTTTTTAACGAACACATTAAATAAATCAATATTAATAAATCAATATTAATAAATCAATATTAATAAATCAATAAAGCTGCAGACAGGAGCCTCATGCTGTACCATCACCTCCAGGGTGGGAGAACCCCTGTCCTAGAGAGCTTTCCTCTGGAAAATTACAAATGCCAGCCTGGGAGGGGGAAATATTCCTGAATGGAAAACTGAGATCACTGAGCTTGGGACATACTCTGAGTCCAAGCTGCGCCCAGTCCCCACCCTGTCCCCAGCCCAGAGCACTCAGTGCCACCTCCAGTCCTTCCTTGGGCACCTCCAGGGCTGGGGACTCCAGACCTGCCTGGGCAGCCCCTGCCAGAGGCTCAGCTGGCTGGAAAAGCAGGGGATTCCCCTGCTCAGGAGTGTGGGAACACCATGGAACAATGGGCAGGATAAACTGGCAAAAAGGGAAGGTTTGCCCACCCTCGTGAGCTCCTTGAGCAGCTTCAAACAGCAGCAAACACATTTCCACCACAAACACACCTGGAAGGGGACAGGAAATTATCAGCAGAGAAGCAAACTGGGTAGATGGCAGCGACCTGAATGTGTTGGAAATGAATATAATTCCTTATCCATATGGCCAAGGGTGCAAAATTGAAAAGATTTGAGTTAGAAATAAATCTGTGATAATTCCTGCTCTTTAATAATTTACTGTCATTTTTTCTCTTCCCAGTTCAGAGAGCAATAATGAGAGGAATTACTTTTCTTGTTTAGTTTTTCAGGAGGCCACCAAGCCCCTACTTGTGACCAACAATCATCAGGGTAGGAAGGGAGCTCTGGCAGGGACACCTGGGGCAGGTGACACAGGGACACATCCGGGTGGCTTTGGGATGGCTCCAGACAGGAGACCCCACATCCCTGGGCAGCTGTGCCAGGGCTGTGCCACCCTCCACGGGCACAGGCTCTCCTCGCGTTCAGAGGGAACTTCTTGTGGTTTGGTTCGTGGACAGTGCAGCTCCTCCTGTCCCTGGGCACCCCTGGGAACAGCCTGGCACCGTCCTGTGACACCCACGGGAGCGTTCGTACGGATTGATGGGAGCCTGTCAGCCGGACCTGCCCCGAACGGACCCGCCCGGCTCCCGGTGCCCCCTCAGCCGGACCCGCCCTGCTCCCGGTGCCCCCTCAGCCGGACCCGCCCGGCTCCCGGTCCCTCCCCGGCTCCCGGTCCCCCCTCGGCCGGACCTGCCCCGCTCCCCGTCCCTCCCCGGCCGGACCGGACCCATTGGGCCCGGCGGGCAGGAGGGTGCGGCCTGGGGAGGGAGGAGCCTTCGTGACAGGTACATAAGGGCAGGTGAGGCGGACGGGCTGGATCCTCGGCAGGAGAGCTGCTGTTCCCTGGAGGTGAGGGGATGGGGGCTCTGCTGGACCCCCATGAGGCTCCTGGCTGGAGATACCCCTGGATCAGCAGGGTCTGGGGTGCTCCCATGGGTGTCCCTGGCCCCAAAGCCCCGGTGCCCTCTCCCAGGAGCCCAGGGCTGCTGTCTCACCTTTGCTCCAGCGCTGACTCAGCCCCCGCGTGTCCCTTTGCGCAAGAGCCCTGCTGGCAGGGGACTCTGGCCGGGCGGCCACCGCTGGCCTGGCCCCGGCCAAAGGGCAGGACCAGCCCCTGTAAAGGCAGCGGTGACAGAGCTCGGGCTCAATTCTGTCACCGGCATTGCAAGTGGGGAGATCTGGAGCAGACGGGAGCTGAAAGCAGCAGAAGAACCCCTGGAGCAGAGTTGGACGTGCTGGTGGGAACAGATCTTGGGCTGACAGGAGCCACTGTCCTTCCTCCCCGCAGGCTGCTCCGTGCTCCTTGGAAGATGGACTACGCCAAATCCCTGAGCCAGCGCCTGGCTGCCCCCGTGTCCAAGTAAGTGCCATGGACCCCCTGTCCCCAGCATGGGGGACATCCCTCAGAGCCCTCCCTGGGTGCTGGCACTGCCAGGGGGTCCTGCTGGCTCTCAGAACACCCCAATCCCTGTGTCCCTTCCCAGATGTGTCTCAGCCAGTGCCTCCATGACCCAGCAGCTGCTGGCGGGCCCGGCCCCACGGCCCAAGCCCTACCGCGTGTGCAACGGGGACCGCAGCCTGCGCAAGGGCGTCATGGCCCCCAGCCTGGCCGAGCTGCTGCGCCAGGTCTGTCTGTCTGTCTGCCCCTCTGTCCGGGCTCTGTCTGCCCGCCCAGGGCCTGTCCCCAGCCCTGCTCACCCCCAGCCCCTCCACAGGCCCAGAGCGCCCTGGCCCTGCCCGCGCCCATCGTGCTGGTGCTGGATGAGGATGGCACGGCCGTGGAGACAGAGTCCTTCTTCCGGACCCTGGAGGAGGGCACGGCCCTGATGGCCCTGAGCAAGGGGCAGAGCTGGACTGCCCCCAAGGTGAGGGACCCTGAGGGGCTGGTTTGTTCCCTCTGTCCCATGCTGGAGGTGGGATTGGGAGGGTGGGGTGCAGCAGGTGACCGTGGTGCTGCTGCTCCACAGACACGTGGCTACCAGGTGAGCCTGTCCCGCAAGCCCCCGCGCAGGATCGACGTTGCCTGCGTCACCTTCGACCTGTACAAGACCCACCCGAAGGACCTGGGCTGCCTCAACGTCAAAGCCACCCTGTATGGCACCTACAGCATGTCCTACGACCTGCGCTGCTACGGGGCCCGGCGCCTGGTGAAGTGAGTGCGGGGGACAGGGGACACTCTGGGCACACAGGGGACACTGCCCAGCCCAGCTGTGCCATGCTGACCCCTCTCTCCCTGCCCAGGGAAGCCCTGCGCTGGGCGCTGTTCAGCATGCAGGCCACGGGCCACGTCCTGCTGGGCACCTCGTGCTACATGCAGCAGCTCCTGGATGCCACCGAGGAGGAGCAGAAGGAAGAGGAGAAGAGCTCCCTGCCCCTGCAGAACCTCCTGCCCTGCAGCCTCCCTGCCCTGCCCTACAAGAAGATGTCACAGTGAGGCTGGCTGGCCTGGCCTGTCCCCTCCGCTGTCCCCCCAGCCCTCGGGGGTCCCAGCACCCCGCTAGGTCAATGTCTGGGCAGAGGCTGCCACGGTGCCTGGCACAGCCTCTCCTCGCACTCCGCTGGCTGAGTGTGGCCAAACCTGCTCTGGAATAGCTGCTGCTCTGTAAATATATTTATTTAAGTAAAGTTCTCGTGAATTCAGCTGTGTTTTGTGCTGTCTTTGTGGGGGGGACACCCAGGACGCTCAGCCCTTGCACTGCTTGGCACCCTGAGCTGGTGGTGGTGTAAGAGGTGCCAGGAGGGAACCTGTCGCAAGCACTTCCCCAGGGGCGCTGCTGCCTTCATCATCCTCCTCCTCCTCCCTGGCACCAGAGCCTGGCTCCCACCCCTTGGCACAGAGCTGAGACACCCACAACACAGTAATGGGGCTAACCCCAAACCCCTGGCCTGTGGCAGCTGGCACCATGCCTGTCCTTGCTCCCTTTAAAGGGATGAGAGATCTCCCTGTGCCCCTGCCTGTGCAGGGCTGGCACAGAGGGAGGGACACGAGGGGGTGTTCTGGTCCCTGGGCTCCCCAGCCCCATTGGCAGCCCTGTGCAGGGGCAGTCCCTGTGCCCACCCCAGCCTTGCACAACCCTGGGTGCTGCTGCTGGGTCTGGGGGCATCCCAAGGGCCCAGCAGCTCCAGGGATACCAGCTGGGAAACAAACAGGGCTGGGGGCACTGGGCTCCAGTGCCATGGCCCTTAGGACTGTCCCCAAGTGTTCTCAGAAAGATCCTGAGGCACCATCCCTGCCAGAGAGGGTGGGAGGGAGAGGAACAACCCACTGCCTGCCTCTGCTGGACTGGGAATACTGGGAAGCACTGGGATGAGCTGCAGGGAGGTGAGGAGCCATGCTCTGGGGGGTCCTTAGAGCCATCCTCCCCTGTCACCCTGTGGGGGACACCAGACCCAAGCCACACTCACCTGGGCACTCACAGTAGGGTCTGCAGCTGCAGGCAGGGACTGCTCCTGTGGCAGAGACCTGAGCCCCACCCGGCACTGTGCAGCTTAATTACCTTGATAATTAATGAGCCATCAGCACCAGCTGAGCCCCATCTGGGAGCAGCACTTTGCCCCACGGCTGCTCAAGGTGCCACCCGGGGACAGCGTGGGGACATCATGCCCTGTCCCTGCTGTCACCGTGGCTGTACACACCCCATGTCCCCATGGCCCAGCCCCTTGAGGTGCTGGTGGCCGTGCCAGCCCCCGCAGTGTCCCCCACCCCACACACGCGTTTAGCAGACATATTTATTTCTGTACACACTTATTTATACACACAGCTCCCAGGGCAGCTCCATCCTCGCAGGGTCTGCTCTGCGGTGGGGGCACCCCCAGATTTCCTGGGGTGCCGTGCCCCCCACTCCAGCCCCGTAGTGTCTACGGGGCAAAGCCGCCTGCAGCCCCCAGGGCAGGGCCATGCACAGTCCTCCTGCCTCAGTTTCCCCCCGGGGCACAGGTGGGGGCTGACCCCACCTCCAGTGTCCTCACCCCCCAACCTGGATCAGCTTTGGGGCTCTCCAGATGCTGAAGCTCCCCCGGTGGAGCCTCCTGGGGGGATCCTCCATCACCCCAACCCCTGCACGGGGGGGGTGTCAGGCACCGGTTCCATCCCCCAGCCCCTGCAGCCCCCCGAGCGATGCTGGGGGGCTCTGGGGGGGTTACTTGACGTGCTCGGCGGCGTGGGAGGAGCAGTAATACTTCTTGTGGGCGATGAAGGTGGACAGGCTGCTGAACTTGATGTTGCACAGGCGACAGTACCTGTGGTTGCCGTTGGGCACCGGGCCGGGCACGGCCTTGCCCGGGGGGGTCTGCACCCCCCTGTCCGTGTAGGCGGGGGGCGTGGGGGGCTTGCGGGGGGCTTCCCGCAGAGCCTCGGGGGCTGCGGGCGAGGCGGGGGAGCCGGGGGGCCGGGGGCTGTCCCTGCTGTCCCTGCCCTCCTTGGCGCTGTCCCGGCGGAGGCGAGGGCCGGGCGGGCGCGGAGGGGACGCGGTGGGCAGCGGGGGCTCGGGCGTCCTGCTGGCACCGGGCGCCTCCGCTGGCCCCGGCTTGGCCACGAAGAGCCCGTGGGCGTTTCGGAAGTGCTCCAGGAGGTCGCCCTTGATGGCCCCGTTGAGGGGACAGTAAGGACAGGCGGCCAGGGGACCCTTGGCCCCCGGCGGTGGCAGGGAGCCCTTGGGGTGACGCTGCAGCGAGTCCGCCCCGGGGTAGGGGATGCCGGGGCTCCCCGCTGGGGCCGCCCTCACCCGCACCGCTCCGTCGGGGTCCCCTTCACCGGGGCTGCCGGGGCTGTGCCGGCCCTTGAGGGGGGCGGCCATGGCGCCCTTCATCTTCTGCAGGTGCTCCAGCGTGCGGGGCTGCAGCGGCGTGGCCGGGCACTGGTACTTCTTGTGCGCCAGGTACGCGTCCAGGCTGTTGAAGCTGATGCGGCACGCCGTGCACTCGTGGTAATCTGCCAGGGGCAGCAGCGGCGCCGGTGCCGGTACCGGCGTCGGTGCCGGCTCGCTCTGCCAGCGCGGCTTCTTGCTCAGGTCGATGGGACCCTCGGCGTCCATGGGGCTGGCGCGGGGCTCGGGGGCGGCCGCGGGCGGCTCTGCGGGCGGGGGCT
>JAWWMS010000028.1:19596209-19634321 GCA_035048045.1 Chlorospingus semifuscus
TATAGTTTTAATGTCATATATATAATAAAATAATAAATCAAGCCTTCTGAAACATGGAGTCAGATCCTCATCTCTTCTCTCATACTTGGACCCCTGTGAACACCATCACAGAAACCCAGAACAAACTCAACATTAGTTTAGTTCTGTGACTGAAAGCACTCCCTGAGAGGTGAATTCTGCACATTAAACATCAGCTCTGCTCCCAGCTGTATTTTTAGCATGGACCCCTGAATTTTTGATGTTGTGGAAGGGAAGAAATAGCACGAGGCAACATGAGGCTTCACACAAGGCTCCTTTTCCACCAGGAAAAGCTAACACAATTGCCTTTTTTTGGCATTTCTCCCCCTCCCTGCTGAGGGAGGGCCCAGTGAGACGATGCTGGCACGTGGGACACAACAGGGAGTGGTGTGGTTGGTAGATCCAGGTCATTGGAGCTTCCCCAAAACTGCTCCAGCTCCAGCCAGGCGTTGGGTGGAAGTTTGCCAGGCTCTGAGCTCAGGAGGTTCATGGTCCAGTGCACCTCCCCAGCCACCCTCAGCTCCCACAAGGAAAGGAGCCCTTCACCACTGCTGCACAAAGCACTTGTGGCTTGACTGGTTTGTTATCAACTCGCTGCCTCTCGTTCCTGTGAGGAAACTTCTCCTTCTTTGAAGTGGGAAAGAGTTTCAGGGGGAAAGAAAAAAAATATATATAAAAAGGAGGCTTGTTTCATAATCTTTTAATCTGAACACTTCAGCAAGTTATGTTTGTTTGTTAAGTTTAAACAAGCACTGTGTTTAAGGTTCTTGTGCACAAGTATGGCTTAGGCCTGCAGTTCCGGTCCACCTTCATCCAATTCCTCTCATCTCTCAGATAATTTGATTTTCTTTTCTTTCAGTGATAGAAGAGAGGGACTCTTTATCAGTAACTGTAAACAGGACAAGGAGTAATGAGTTCAAACTGAAAGAAGGGATATTTAGCTTAGATATTAGGAAGAAATTCTCCCCTGTGAGGGTGGGCAGGCCCTGGCACAGGTTTCCCAGAGAAGCTGTGGTTGCCTCTGGATCCCTGGAAGTCCAGGCCAGGCTGGACAGGGCTTGGAGCAGCCTGGAACAGTGGAACTACACAATCTTTGAGGTCCCTTCCAACCCAAACCATTCCAGGATTTTTTTGTTCTGAGACTGACCTGGCCAACTCTTGTTTGGATCGCTGCCTATCAGTAGAAATAAAACAAAGGAGAATGTCAGCCTCACACAGCTCTGTTGCCTTTGTCCTCATACAAAAATACCCCAAACACAGCAAACCTTCTGAGAATGAAGACCAGCCTGCCTCCCACACCATTACTTTTGTGCAGCCCCCTCCAAAGCACTCCAGGGATTTCACCCCACTGCACCTTAACAAATCACAAGTACCAGCTGAGCCACGGCCATTACAGCAGCATTCCTGTGTTCTGGAGCCACACAAATCCTCAGGGAAAGGATTTAACACTGGCACTCATTCTTCTGCATTAGATGGAGTTGTAGAGCACAATTGTTTCATCAGAGTGAAGCCTGCCTGAGCTGTTTTCAGTGACATTTTCAGACAGAACACGCTGCACCTCAGCTAAGGCAGTTTTGAGTACTACAAACAGGGCCAATTTGCTGCAATGCAAAGGTATTATTTTCTCAATCACCACGGGCAGTTTGCACGCAAAACCCTCTGAGCACATCCCAACAGTGCCTGCACAGACAGCAGGAACCTCAGCGTGCACCTCAGCAAAAGGCACACAGATGGGCAGTGCAGAAAGTGGCAGCGTGCTCAATGCTCATTTTTTTCCCCTTTAGTATTCAAATTTAAACTCTTGTTCAATTCCTTTGTGTTTTACCATGGAGATGGTGTCTGGGAAGGATGACAGCAAACAGTGGGAGAGCAACTGGTTGCAAATTGTACAGAAAAGCTCAGTCAGAGCTGCAGGAGTGCTGGAAGTGCTGGCTGATGTGACAGCAAGACCCGTCTGCCATCTATGCAAATCTAGGACAATCAGGGAAAATGACCTGAGTACCAGGAAAAGGGGAGAAATTCACATGCTGAATGTCAGAGCTTGAATCCAGGGGAGTGTTGCAGACATCTTTTATGGAAAATCCTTTCATTAGGATTTTTCCTCCTGAGAAGCTGGGAGGCCTCAGGAACAAAATGTAAACAATTATTATCTGCTGCTGTGGAATGCAACAGGTGCATCTGGGATTGATCTTGTGTGGTTGTTTCTAATTAATGGCCAATCACACTCAGCTGGCTCAGACTCTGTCCAAGACACAAGCCTTTGTTATCATTCTTTCTTTTTCTATTCTTAGCTAGCCTTCTGATGAAATCCTTTCTTCTATCTTTTTTGTATGGTTTTAATATAATATATATCATAAAAAAATAAATCAAACGTTCTGAAACATGGAGTCAGATCCTCGTCTCTTCCCTCATCCTCGGACCCCTGTGAACACCGTCACATATGGGGATGCTGCAGGCGGTGCAGGGATGCTGCGGGATGTGCGGGGGTACTGACGGCCCTACGGGGATGCTGAGATGCTGAGGGCCATGCGAGGATGCTGCGGGATGTGCAGGGATGCTTCGGGACGTGCGGGGATGTTGAGATGCTGAGGACCACGTGGGGATGCTGCGGGATGTGCGGGGGTGCTCTGGGATGTTCAAGGATGCTGCAGGTCACGCGGGGAAGCTGCGAGACACGCGGGGATGCTGAGAGCCATTCAGGGATGCTGCGGGACATGCGGGTATGCTGAGGGCCGTTCAGGGATGCTGCAGGACGTGCGGGGATGCTGCGGGCCGTGTGGGGATGCTGCGGGACACAGAGAGCCGGGGCCGCGGGAGGGCAGCAGCGATTTGCGATCCGGAGCGCGGGAGGGCAGCTCAGGGAGCTCCGTTCTGCACATTAGGAAGCCTTGTGGCAGGAGCACCTCTCATATTCTCCCAGAAATACCTTTCACAACATTCAATCCGCCGACCGAGCGTTCTGCAAATGCCAAAAATCATTTAAGTGAGTTTCCAAAGGTTGTGCTCGGCTCTCTGGCACAGCAGTTGCTTGTTTTGCCAGCTGAGGGTCACAGTGATGTGGCATTTATAGGCAGCCCATAAAAGACTGATGGAAAAGCATGCCATGCCCATCAGCAGCATGGTCAGGGATGCTGGCAGAGCGCCACCCAGGGCTGGTTCATCACTTGTCATGAGCAACCCTTTGACCTCTGGGGCTCTGCAAGAGCTGAACCATCAGCTATTAACCCTGGAATAAGTTAAACAACTTCAGTATAAAGCCTGGCCTTGTTTCCGTTGTGTAGCTCAACAGATGACTCCAGAAGAGGAGATCATCTCCCTCCTGAAGTCAGGGGGAGCCTTTTAATGGTTTTAATGAGATCGCCATCAGGCTCAAAGCAAACACACCTGCAGCACTCCTTGGGTGTGTTTTCCTTGTCAAGCCACTCCATTGCATCTTTTGGAGAGAACAGGTGGATCTGGTTTTCCAGCCATCAGCAGCAACCAGCCTTGATCAGAGCGTGAACAAGGGCAGCTGGAGCACATGGAATTCCCAAGCTCAGTGCCAGATTTGCTGAACAGACTCTATCACAGCATAGACAAGTGTCTTTGTGTTTAAAAGGGCAGCAAGAGAAAGGAAAGTACATAAGAGGAGAAAGTTATGAGGATCCCTCACTTTCCTTCACCAAAGATGAGCTAATGCAAGGATTTTCTGAAAAATACCTGAAAATAGCCTATGCATTAAATGTGAACATGTAAAATTATTTATGGGAATTTTTATAAGCAGAATCCTGGTGATTATTCAAAAGAGTAACATTTCAGAATTTCAAGGAAGCCCTATTTCTTAATTTCCCTAGGCCAAGTGAGAAGCATGTTCACTACATTGGCCTGGGTGCTAAGGGCTCAATTCACAGTTCTACCATTTCACTTCTCTTCCCCCAAGCATAAGACAGAGCTCATCACAATTTAGCCCAGATTTTGGCAGTCTATTTTACCACTACTCTTGTTAACACTGCAAGCCTCTCATTCTATTTTCAGGAGACACTTCAGCACCAAAGAGACCAATTCCCTGTACTGCAAGGAAGGCTTGGTCTCTTCAATGCTTACTTCATTTTTGGCTCACAGGGCAAAATTTTATAGAAGTCTTAGCTGGGTGAAAGAGGCTGAGGACTCAGGGCTGCTGTCTGGCAGGATGCCTTTATGTCTGCACAGGTCTGTGTGGCACAAGGGACAGCTTTGGGGTTAGATTATGTGTTTAAATACCTGTTCTACTGAGCCAGGCTGATACCTGAGCTGCTGTGCCAAGCTGGAGCACACACTCAGGGCTGGACATGGCCCTGACCTGAGCCAGGGCATGTAAAACAGCAGCTAAAAACCAACTCCTCTCACCCTCCCCATCCCTGGGAAACCAGATCTGCTGTTGGGAAGAGTATTTCCTTTTGCAGTGTGGATGTAGAGCCAGCTGCCATCTCTGCAGCCCCTCAGGTGAAGCTGCTATAAAGAGGGGCTGGCACTGTGGGGAACTAATCCTGCCTATTGATAAGCTTGTTCAACTTCTGGTGGGGATAGTTCTGCCAAGGAGAGCCATGGAGGCCTGCAGGGATCCAGGCTTCTTATCTGGAGGTATGCAGATGAGAGCAATTCATAAATTTGGGGTCTTTGGTTTGGTTTGAGGCAAGCTCACATCCCCACCTCTGCTCTATACAAGGGCCCCAAACTACACTGACCACATCTGAGCCATCCTGGGCTCTCTGGCCCTATCAGGAAAGTAAAACAGATTTTGTTCCGCTGGGCAGGAGATAGCCACCCCAACAATCAAATCAGTCATGTTCAGCCAAGAGTGTGCACAGAAATAATAAATTGTGACTCTGTTTTCCTTAGCACTGGGTTATCGCTGTTTCCTGGGCTTGTCAGAGCTCCTTCTGATGCCAGAGCTCCCTCCCTGTTTAGGATTCCCTGACTGGCATTGCCAGCAATCCTTTCTGTCCTCAGCCTCTTGACCTGACTTGGACATCACCACATGACTGGAAACTCTCTCTGAATCACAGGCAAGGGATCAATGTCTCCAGGGAATGAGTTCCTCTTTAAAGTTGCCACAGATCTCACTGCTGCTGCAATGAATGGTTCCACATCAGCCTGCTCTGTTCAAACACATTTAATTCAAGAGTGCAGGAGCTGTGGCAGCCTCAGTCACAGAGATCTGACTCATCCCAGCTGCTCTCTGTGCATGTAGGTCACAAGGAATGGCATCCATCAGGATGCACAGTGCAGTGTATTCACCCCAAGGGCCAGGGGCTCCTGCTTTGCGTGCAGTGCTTGGGGAGGAGGCAAAGTAAACGAGTTCATAACAAGCTTTAATTGAACAGAAACCCAGACATCCCCCTGCTTTCCCAAACACCAGTGAGAGTGAGTCATATTTCCTCCAGGCAAGCTGCTATTTTCCACACCAAGCTCATGCAAGGTGTTCCCAGAACTTGTTATCCCAGAATTTCACTTTCCTTTCACATGTCTGTGCTCAGACACCAGAGGGGCAAGGTCAGACCTTAGAGGGGTTTGAGCACAACCAAAAAAAGATATGGTTAAAGATATGGTTTTAGCTCAGCTGTGGGGCATTTCTCACTACTCTCTGAACCACTGCTGGGATTTAAACAGGTGAAAACAACAAACAACAAACAACAAAAAGCCCTGCTCTTGGAGGGCTCCCCTTTAGCGTCACAATTCACACTGAGGGATCCTTGTTCATGCCTGAGACAAAACCAGGCTGAAATGCAGTGTTCCTAGAGAACCTGGAGTTGTTCATGCACTGGTCCAAGTTCCTGAGGCCCTGAGCCAAACTCAGCCCCAGGACAGCCAGAGGAGATGTGTTTGACCAGCAACAGGCTGGGCTTTGCCATGGGCTTCAGTGGGCAGCAGCTTCACTTCACCCCAGTGCAGGTTCTCCTGGTCAGACCCAGGGATGTTAAACAATGGATCCAGAACTGCACCTCTGGGGCACCCACAGAGGCAGGAATTGAAGACTGACTTCTCCTGGTGCAATCCCAGAGCTGCCTCCAGCCCAGGGCTGGTGACCTTGGGATACCAATCCCTAGAGCCTGATCCCCCTGAACAAAAGGGAAAACTCAGCCTGACAGAATGTCCTGAGTTGGGAGGGACCCATAAGGACCATCAAGGCCAGATCAGAGTCAGCCCTGTGCAAAAATGACAACGATTTCCCCCTGCCTGCCCCTGCAAACACAGACTCCACGTGGAGCTGCACCCCAGGGAGAAACTCAGCCATAATGATCCCAATCCATGGAAAGCACAACACTCCATACATTTCAATTTGCACCTATTATCTCTCATCTCTTCACAGGATTTATTGCTCTGCTCCCTCTCCCCACAGCCAACTTTCTGGTGATGAACCCTTTTGTCACTCGTCAAGTGTCAGTTTGGGTTCTTGACATCTCTGTCTGGGTTTGTTATTAAGGAATAAAAGCTTCCTTAATACCAGGAATGTGACAAGTGTAAAAAAACCCAAAATCTGAGATTTACTTCTAGGATTGGTCAAAAAACCCCCACACAATAAAATCAGATCAATGCTGAATGAAAATTACTTTGCCCTGCCAAAGCAGTTCCAAAATAATCAACAGCAACAGTGGCTCTGGCAACAACTGGCATCAGATTTGGAATAACTAGGGTTGTTTGGGAATTTTATAAAGGCTTGACTGATCCAACAGCCACTGGAGAAGATAATGTAAGCAAAGCTCATGAAAAATTAGTATCACTAAATACTTCAAGCCCTCTCGTTACGTCTGTGGGGCAAGTAGGAGAAAGTGAACCCCAAAACAACTGTCTGGGTTGTTTTCTTTCAAAGCATGGTGCATTTACAGCTGCTAAATGTTCCACCCCTGAACTGGAGGAACTGAGGTGTGAGTCAGTCAAGCAGCTTCCATCACCCTGGGAAACACTTCCTCAACACACATGGCAGACAATTTTCCTTTACCTTTCTGCACTGTCAGGAAAACCAAGCTGGAAAGTAGGCAAAAATTAAGATTATCTTCCTCCAACACTGACAATCACAGGGAAGAAAAGAGAAGGAAAAAAAAAAAAAACCCACAACAACAACAACAAAAAACCACCAACCATAAAACCCAACTTGCTGGGAAAAAAAAACCACCAAACTTAGAAAAACCCTGTGTGAAGTACCTGTTAATGAAGCTGGTGTACTGCCATCACCATTGTCACTCTCTAACAGAGCAAAGGCATTGTAGGTGTATTTCAAAAGTCACACTCCCAGCTCCTTCATAAAATCAGTGGTTTGCTTATAAAACTACCTTTCACTGGACCTCAGTACAATCCTTTCTCCAGGAGTTTTCCCAACCTCCAATGCACTGAGCTCAGATGATTTTCTGAAAGCAGTATGTTTTATTAGTTTAGAGATTTCAGTTCTATTTAACATTTTTCCTAACATTTGTTCAATCTCTCCTCAATTTCACATGAAATTCTGCACCCACACCATCCTTTGGCAAGGAACCCCAGGAGGCTGCACCCACACTTTGAGGAACTCCCCTCTACTCCCCTTCTTTGTGTTCTGAGCCTGGTCCCTTCATCCGATGCTCCCTTCCAAATTCTTCCACCGGAAGATGAACAGACAATTCTTGTTGACTCTCTCCATGTCATTCAGTCAAAAAATCTGCCCACACCTTACCTGTTTCTAGCCCAGTCTATTATTCTGTGTTTCTGACCTGATTCCCAGGGTGCCCACTCCACTGGTAGTAGTGAATCTTAAAGTGTAAAATATAGGAAACAGAACTACACCACTGCAATTAGTGGGGAAAAAACACATGGATTATTTCTTCCTTGACAGTATTTTTCAATAAAAAACTGTACTTTTTCTCCACTAAAGACATCTAGTAAAAACAATCATAAAAATATACTTGGAGTTCTCCACTGAAAAATGAGGGAAAACAAAGGATAATACCCAGCCTTTATTGGTTCAGTTTACCAATGCATTTCAAGTCAGAAATCCTGAAATAATAGAAATCCATACTCCAAACAAATTTCTTGCTTAGTTCACTGGCAGAAAGTTTGCCAGGGCTAAAATGATCCCTTCCTTCCTCAACCTTCCAGTGTAATGCAATTTATGGAGCTGCAGAAAAAAAACCTTTGTGAGAGAGGGCTGATTGAGATTTGGGGTGGGGGGGTTGTTATTATTCCAGCTTGGTAAATAAAATGTACATATATGTATATAAATACACTTAATAAAGTGTATGTGACAGAGAACATAAGGAAATTGTGCCAGTGCCATTCCTCAAAAAATAAAAAAGGTGCTGAATTTTAAATCGGAGGCAGAGCAGGGATATGGACCAGGCTGTCTGAGTTTCAGTATCCACATGGGAATTTTTAAAAAATTTTAAAAAAATGAAAAGAAGGATTAAAAAGAAAGAAGGCACAAATTCCCGGAGGAAACTAATTAAATATTCTCCCCTCCTCCCTCCCCTTATTCATTCTCTCCTCTCCTTTCAAGCGGCGGGGTCCCATGGCGACCATGGCGGGAGGAAAGCATCCTCTCCCTCCGCCGCGCTCGCCATGGCAACCGGGCCGCGCGCCACACGTGACCGCACCGCGCCACGTGACCGCGCGCACCGCGTGACCCGGCGGGACCGGGAGGGGCGGGGCCAAGATGGCGGTGTGCATCGCCGTGATCGCCAAGGAGGTGCGGGACAGCGGGACACGGGGGGACAGCGGGACAGCGGGACAGAGGGACACGGGGGGACAGCGGGACACGGGGGGACAGCGGGACACCGGGACAGCGGGACACGGGGCGACAGCGGGACAGCGGGACAGAGGGACACGGGGAGACAGCGGGCCCAGATGGCGTCATGAGGCCTGAGTGGGGCCGGGTGGAGCAGCGAGGTGTGAACGGGGAGCGGAGGCCTCAGGCTGAGCGGAAAAGGGGTCGGTGGGGTCTGGGAAGGGTGAGGGGAAAGAGGCCGGGGCTGTGGGGCCGGGTGAGGTTGTGGGGTATGGGAGAAGGGAATGGCAGGGTTTTGGGTTGTGGGGCTGAGGGGAACAGGGGCTCAGTGGGGTCTGGGGAATGCTGAGGGGAAAGAGGACAGAGCTCTGGTTTTGGGGTCTGAGCAGGGCCGGGGCTGTGGCAGGTTGTGGGGTATGGGAGAGGGGAATGGGCAGGATCTCGGGTTGTGGGGTCTGCATGGGGTGAAGGAAGCAGATCAGAGCAGGAGCAGGGCTGGGGCAGGACTGGGGGGAAATGGGCTGGGCAGCCAGCACAGGCACAGTGTGAGGGTGCCCCAGGCTGCCCTGCTGCAGGGACAGAAGGGTTTTTTGAGTCCCAGAGCCTGCCTGGGACAAACAGGCACAGGCTGTGCTGGGACAGGAGAGCACAGAGACCTGAGCCTTGTGCGCTGCCTGTGCCAATGGGTCTCCTGCCATGGGGACAGCTGTGCTCCAGAGGGGCTGTGCTGGGAACACAAAGGGTTAACCAGCTCTGGCAGCAGCAGTTCCCAGGCAGTGTGGCTTGCTCTGTTCCAGAATTACCCCCTGTACATCCGGAGTGTCCCCACGGAGAACGAGCTCAAGTTCCACTACACCGTGCACACCTCCCTGGACGTGGTGGATGAGAAGATCTCAGCCATGGGCAAAGCCCTGGTGGACCAGAGGGAGCTCTACCTGGGGCTCCTCTACCCCACTGAGGACTACAAGGTGTATCTTTGTCAAGCCTTGGGCCAGGCCATTGTGGGTTTAGTTTAATCTCAGAATGTCCTGAGCTGGAAGGGATCATCAATCCAACCCCAGCCCTGCACAGACACCCCAGCAATCCCACCCTGGGCGTCCCTGAGGGCATTGTCCAACCTCTCCTGGGGCTCTGGCAGCCTCAGGGCTGGGACCATTCCCTGGGGAGCCTGGGCAGTGCCAGCACCCTCTGAGGGAAGAACCTTTCCCTGAAATCCAACCTAAACCTGCCCCAGCCCAGCTCCAGCCATTCCCTGGGTGCTGTCCCTGTCACAGAGAGAACAGCTCAGTGTCTGCCCCTCATGAGGAGGTTCCCCCATGTTTCCTGTCCCTCTGGGCACAGTCCAGCCTGGTTTCTGCTGTGTGGGAGCAGCTCCTTGACCCCTGCCCAGCTATGGCTACGTGACCAACTCCAAGGTGAAGTTTGTCATGGTGGTGGATTCCTCCAACACAGCCCTGAGGGACAACGAGATCCGCAGTGTGAGTGCCCCAGAGCAGAGCCAGCCTCACTGGGGCTGCCCCTCCCAGCCCCCCAGGGTGCTGAGGAACCAACAATTGATGGATTCCCCTCCCCTCCCTTTGCAGATGTTCCGCAAGCTGCACAATTCCTACACAGACATCATGTGTAACCCCTTCTACAACCCTGGGGACAGGATCCATTCCAGGTGAGTGCCTTGTCCACGTGGATCTCTGACACCTTCCTGGCGTTTTCAGGGCACCTCTGATGCCACAGGACCAACCTGTGCTTGGCCAGTTCAGGTGTGTGCTCTAAGAGTCTTAATGAGACCAGTGATGTTGGTTTGGGGCTGTTCCTACTCCTGAAAAATTGATGGTGTCATAAAAAGTCCTACTGAACTCTCACTGCTGCCCCAGAACTGGGGTTACAAACATTAAGCCAAAAAAAAAATGTATCTTTTTGGGAGGAAAAAATCACCTGAAGATAGAGGTAACAATACCTGGACTTGATGGTCCTAGAGATTTTTTGCAAATTTAATAATTGTGAATATTAAAGTGTAGTAAGTAGAACAGGTTAGAGTGAACAAGTGCCCTTGTCCAGGGTTTATCCTTGGGTGGGGACAAACATTCAGCCATGGAATTCCTCACCTGTGAGGGTCAGTGTCCTCCATTCCCACTGTAACCTCACAGGGAATTTCAATGAATTGGGAGTTTCTGTTTCTTGGCAAGAACAACTTTGCAGACACAGAGCAGCAGCCAGGATAAGACCTGTCCTTACCTCAGCTTAATTAAAAGTCATTAATCCCTCAACAGCCTGTGCTGTAAAGAGGAAAACCCTGTGTCCAGGCAGAGGCAGGGTGAGAAAGTGGTTTTGTTACAAAAGCTGTGCAGAATGAGCTGCTTCCCTTAATAATCTCTGTTTATTCCCCTCTCCAGGGCTTTTGATACCATGGTGAACTCCATGATGATGCAGGTGTGCTGAGCCCCTTCCCACCCCCCTGGGAAACATTCCCTGTGTGCAGGAGCATGCCTGCAGTGCTGTAAATATTCCATTCTGTGTCATAATTTAAATTTCTTCTGTGTAAAATAAACCTGACACCTGCAAGGTTTGCCTGGATTTGTAGTTCAGCAAACACAAACCAATGCTCAGGGACTCATGGCATGGTTTGGGTGGGAAGGGACACTAAAGCCACCTCATAGGGACATCTTGCACTGTCCCAGGCTGCTCCAAGCCCCCTGCAACAAGAGGAGCTCCAAGGTCCCTTCCCACCCAAACCTTTCCAGGAGTTTCCCTGCCTGGGCTGATTTCTGGGTGCCTCAGGTGCTGGTACCACTTTGCACAGTGACTCCCAGCCCAGGTAGAGCAGCTGGAATGAACTCACCCCATCCAGCATGGATTAAGCCATCAGGATTGCACAGCTGCCTGCCTCATCCCAAATTCATCTCCATTAGCATCTCCTCCTCCCCTGCAGCTCCCTGCTGCTCTAATTACAGACTCCCAGATCAGCAGCAGGTATTTATGTGGAATAAGGCACAAATTGCACTGAAAAGCACCCCAGCTCCATCACTCCTGCTTCAGCTGAGGAGATGCAGGCACACACAGCTCTGCTGCAAGCACCTCCTCAGTTCAAAGCCACAGAAACCAGCTAAAAATAACAGATCTGCCCAGCCCCAGGGGACCCCAGGAGCCTGGACAAAGCCAGAACTGCACATGAACTTCACACAGCAGGATCATTTATTTTAAAAATAAGTAACAGTTACAAATACTTTCTCAAACAGAACTAAAGTACATTTTATCAGCAACCACCTGGAATATCATGGGAGGTTCAAGCCTCTCCCACCATCTCCACAAGGCACAGCTGTGCACTGTTATCCACAAACATTTCCATCTAAAAAATTTGGCTGTTTTCACTCACAGAGATGGCAGCTCAGTGTTGCCTCTTCCACAAGAGATTCCAAATACCCCAAAGTAGTTTTTTATTTAAAAATAACCCTCAAAAATGTATAATCCTATCAAACAGAAGCCCTAGAAAAAGCTGGTTTATAGTCTAAGCCTAAGGGTAGCTCAAATCAAGGTCGGTCTCAGCAGCTCTGAGGACAATATCAACACAACATGCAGAGTTTAAGGCCCCAAGCTTTAAAAAAATCTAGAGATCTTAAAGGGGAAACAAAAAATCAGTGGGATTTTTAGCCTGGCAATGCCCCTGAGCTGTGAAAAGCTGCTTTAGGAGTCAGTTGCATCTGTTGCATCTGGGTTAGAGGAATCCTAACCAAGGATCCTGAAAGATTAGGGGGAGAATTACATAATAAAACCCATTTCCATGCAGAACTTCTCCCAGGAATGCTGTCTGCCTGGGTTCCCAGCCTGCCCATTCTAACACAAAGCTTCTCCTTTAAAAACATGGGGCTGCAGAAACACAAATCCAGCAGGAAAGGGAAGAGCCAGGACCCTTAACTTGCCTGGTACCCAGCTCCTGTGGTGCTCTTTGCTCCTGAGCCTCCTGCAGGGCTCCCACCATCCCCAAAAGTGACTCCAGAGCAGCAGTGGTGATGGGAATGAAGAGACCAGACCAAACTGCACCAGTGAAGGTGGTTTTGTAATGCTGCTATGCAAGAAATAAAGTGAGGAATTGCCAGCACCCTTTGACCCCTGGAGCTTGGAATAAAAGCAGGAGGGAGGGAAGAGGGGTTTGCTGACAGCCAAACTAAAAAAGAGGAAGGATTTTGTGACACCCAGGTCTTGTTTAACTACCACAGAGGTACAGAGGCTCCCAGAGAAACAAGAGATGCTTTTTCCCTGTCCTGGATGTGCAAACACAGCGAGCTAAAAACCAGACCCAAACCACATCAGGCTTCCCAAGAGGAAGGTCACACCCAGGGCTGATGATGGAAAAGCTGCCCAGCAATCAGATCTGGAACTGCAACCCAAAACCTTCTCCATGGATTTGGGAAAGGAAACAGTCTTCAGGTTCTCAGAAGAAGAGAAGGCTGAGCATCCAGCTGCTGTAGGAAGAGCTGAGGAGCTTCATGGCCAAGCAGTGGCATGGGAGGCATGCAGTCAGGCAGGAGCCAAACCAAACTCTCCAGGACAGCCTTTTCCATGGCATAAGGAGGAGTCTTGATGGTCTGGGAGAGCTCTTCCCTTCCCAGGACAGAGTTCTCTGGAATGAGCCTGTTCTCCGTGCAAACACGACGCTCTGGGCAGAGCTGAGGTGGGATGAGCTCTCCCGGGTGCTGGCAGCATGGAGCAGGTCCCATCTTCCCTCCTGCAGCCCAGCACGGGGCTCACCAGTAATCCTCACGGCCAGGCAGATGGCATTTTTAAAATTAATCTGGTTTTTGGCTTGGGCAGACGTATTTTTAAATCTCTCCAATCCCATCTCCTCGTTTCAGTCCCATTGGCATCACCAGGCAGTCCAGCCTCTTCTAGTATGGAAAATACCAAGGCAGCAGCCTTGCCCGACCCCTGCACAGGAACAAAACCAACACCCTGAAGCACAGGGACACCACTCCCTGCTCCTTCACCCTTCCAAGGGCTGAGACCCCCCAAAACTAGAGGATGCCCACAGCCAGGCCCAGCTCTGGGACTGGTCAGGCTGGGACAGTGCAATGCCCACCCACCACTCCCCAAATTCCTGCAGGGACAGGGTGACAACTCCAACATTCCAGATATTCCTTCCCTCCAGAGCCCTCCTCCATCCTCCCAGGGTGAGAGGGGCACAGCACAGCCCACCCTGCTGCACACCTGAGGAGCCCACAGGGGCACAGCACAGCCCACCCTGCTGCACACCTGAGGAGCCCACAGGGGCACAGCACAGCCCATCCTGCTGCACACCCGAGGAGCCCCCACACCCAGACTCACCTGTAGGTTCTCCCCCTGACCCGGGGCTGCTGCCCATAGGGGCCCCCCCAGCGGCCCAGCCCGCCCCGGGCGTGGAAGCAGCCCCGGTAGCCGCCGCGGTCCGTGCTGCTGATGCCGGGCATGTTGGTCCTCTTGGGCAGCACCTGCAGGGCAGGGAGGGGCTGCTGGAGCTGGGGTTTGGCCCACACCAGGCAGGCAGGGCTGGGAATGCGGGGAGCAGCCCCCCAGGCTCCCCCAGCTCTCACCTTGATGACACGGCCCCTGAAGACGCTCTCGTCCAGCTCCACCGCAGCCTTCACGGAGCTCTGCTCCTCAAACTCGATGTAGGCATAGCTGTGTGTGGGCAATGGTGTGAGCAGAGCCCCAGGGACACCCTGCAGCCCCCCAGCCCCCCCTGCACACGGCACTGACCCTTTGGGGTGGCCCGAGAACTTGTCACAGAGGATGGTGACACGGTTGATCTGCCCACAGCTGTTGAAGTGAGACTCCAGCTCTTCTGCTGTGCCCCCGTAATCCACCTGCAATGACAGCCACAGCCCTCAGCTCTCTGGCATCTGATGCCTTGGGGTTCAGCTTTTCTATTTTTCAGGTTCTCTGCTGCCTGGTGTGTAACTCTGAAACTTCCTGTGAGGTGTTAGTAGGGTCTCTTCACAGGGTGGTTGGACAAAACAATCCCTTCCCAGCTGGAGAATCAAGGACAACCATTACCCAAAAAGCACAAACAGCTGTGAAGGGAAGGGAGCAAGCCAGGGGCTTAATACTTCATGAGCTGGAGCTGTAATTGGACAGCTAAACCCAATATGTAGATAAACCAAAACTTATAAAAGTGTAAAAACTCGTGACTGGGATCCATCTTGGATTCAACCTGGGCGCAGCCCTGGCCAGGCTCTTGCGCTGCCCAAGGTGTGTCCTTTTAAGGCCTTGCAGTAAATACCTATATTGTCCATTTAGCTCTGTCTGCTCTCTGTTCCAGACCAGCCTCTCAAGGCAGCAGATCCAGCAGGGGAGGCAAAGGGCCCAGCCGGCCCCACTCACCCCCCCAGCACAGCTCAGCTCCCACACTGAGGGTCAGGGGACCCTCCCAGCTCTGAGTGCCCCCACCTGGAACACAAATCCAACAGACAACCTGCCCTGTTTTGAAGGAACAAACAACACCACACAACCCACAGCTTCCAGGGGGCTAAGACTGCAACAAGTGAGCTGCACATGGCAGATAATGAGCCACGTTCCCAGGCTGGGCACAGGAGAAACACCTGGGATGGGAACAGCCAGGCTTTGGGGAGGGGCAGATCCACACCAGGGATTTGGGACACACACCCAGCCGGGCACTGAGCAGGGGCTCCCACTTACATTGCCCACGTAGATGGAACGCTGGTCAGCCTCCATCTTCTCCTTGGTAGTCAGTGGGAAGAGAGCTGTGGAGAGGAGGGATTTGTCATGGACAGAGGGACACCTGCCTGCTCCCAGCACAGCCACCCTGAGCTCCTCAGATCCCTGGTCACATCCAGGTGTGCCCAAACCCTCACACTGCTGCCTCCTCCTCCGTCCCCTTGCCCCTTTTCTTTTCACTGTGACTCCTCTTCTGGGGCTGTTGGTACTAAACTCAATTTCTCAATTGAATTAAATGCAATTAAATTAATTTACTACATCTGGGCCCACAGAGCTAGGGGGTTAGAGCTGATAAAACGTGCATTAGCAGGCCTGGAACCCCCTTCACCCACATTATGTGTCCAGGCCCAGAGAGGCAGAGCCAAATCCTCTGGCTCCAATTGTCACCCTGTGCCCCAGAGGTGTCCCTAGGGAGGGGCAAAAGCACCCAGGGACAGCCCATACCTGCTTCTGAGCTCATGAACAGGTGATTGTCAGCTTCCAGCTGCAGCTCCTTCAGCCTCTCATCCTCCTTCTCTATTTCCCGCAGTTTGGCTTTGATGGCCTCCAGCTCCTGAATCCCAAACCAACAATTGCACGAGCAGCACTCGGAGCAGGGACACCCCAGGTGTAAAGAGGTCCCCATTTCCTTTGGAAAGCCGGTTCCCCATGCAGGCAGGCACTCACCGGGTCCTGAACATCCTGCTCCTCCGCGCTGTTCCCCTCCTGGGGGCTGGGGTCTGAGCCCTCATCTGCTGCCTTGCACACGGCTGCCACCTCTGCCACGTCCCAGGGCGCCGCCTCCGCTTGCAGGGACGGCGGGTCCTGCCACCAGATCTCCGAAGTGTCCAGGAAGAGAGGACTGGGCAGGAGAGGGGGCAAAAGGCATTGAACCAACAGCCATTTAACGTCTCGGCTAAAGCACAGCCTCCGCCAGGCAAGGGCGTTTCCAGCAGGAGGATGGAGAGGTGACATTAACGCAGCTGCTCCTCCGTGCAGCAAAGCCCCAGCACTGCCAAGGGCAGCCTAAAGGGCTGCGGTTCACACTGAGGGGGTTCCCAGCTCACGGGGGCTGCAGAGGGAACAGGGAGCAGCAGCCCCAAAGAGGAAAAACCCCCCGCGGCGGGTAGGGACGGGAACGGGCAGGCAGCACACGGCCACCGGCAGAGCTGCGAGCAGCCAAGGCAGAGCCGCACCCTCCCAACCCCCGAGGGAGCACGGAGGGACACGCCCCGCCACCCCGGGGAGCGGAGCGCCGCCCGGGCTGCAGCCCGCGGAGCGGCGTCTGGGCATTGTCCGGCCGTGCCCAGCCGTGCCGGGCGGTGCCCAGCCGTGCCCGGGCGGTGTCGGGCGGTGCCCAGCGGTGTCCCGGAGCCGAGCCCGTCCGGAGGCCCCGCGGCCCCGGCCCCGCACGCACCTGGCCCGGCCCCCGAACATTGCTGCGCGCGGCCCGCGCGAGCGGCGACCACGTGCGGCTCTCCCGCCACCACGAGCGGGGCGAGTGCCCGCGCGCCACTTTTCACACATCAGCGGCCAATCGGGGCGGGGCGCGCGCCCAGGCTCCGCCCACCGCCGACGGCGGGGGAACGGTCCCGGGGCCGCGGGTTCGAGACCCGGCAACGCCGTTCAGCTGGGGCGGATCGGGGTGGGCACGGCCCCTCCCAGCGCCGTTCAGCTGGGGCGGATCGGGGTGGGCAGGGTCCCTCCGCTCCTCCCATCGCAACCAGCCCGCTGGTGCGGCCAGCTGGCAGCGCTGGGGCAGCTGGGGGCACCCCAAGGGCGGAGCTGCAGCCGGAGGTGGGACACATCCCTGTGAGCGCCCCCAGGGCTGTAATGAACCCCCCGAGGCAGGACTGGGGGCACAGGGTGCAAAGCACTGCCAGGAATGGGGGATGAGGGCACCCAGCACAAGCCCAGGCTACGGAGCCTCTGGTTGATATTAAATTGTCTTTATTACACAGATACAGAGTTAAGAACAGACATAACCTGAATCATAAAGTTTACATCTTTCACAGGTCAAACATACAGTACACTTAGAGAAAGCGGGGGACAGCAAGGGGGGACAGCATGCCGAAGGAAAGTCCTACCACGTCATCTCTCATCGTGGGCTGGCCCCACGCCTGGCCCGGCCGGGGGCTCTGCTTTCCAGCCCCCCGTGCCCCGGTGTCCCCAAGCCGGGCTGGCAGGGCAGGGCTCAGCCCCGCACGGGCTCGGGGAAGCGGCCGCCAGGGACGGGGGACACCGGCACCACCTCCCTGCCGGGGCCGTGGCGCTCGGGGACATCGGGGGAGCCCCCGGGGCTGCCACCGCACGGGGGACACCCCATCACAGTGCCTGGCACCGGGGGACACAGTGGCATCCTGTCCCCAGCCTCAGAGCCGCTGGGATGCGGAGGGGGACCCAGCAGCCCCCGGAGGAGGAGGAGGAAGAGGAGGAGGAGGAGGAGATGCTGCAGGGGAGTTCGGGGGGCTCTGG
Source organism: Chlorospingus semifuscus (assembly GCA_035048045.1). Classification (NCBI taxonomy): domain Eukaryota; kingdom Metazoa; phylum Chordata; class Aves; order Passeriformes; family Passerellidae; genus Chlorospingus; species Chlorospingus semifuscus. The sequence continues at coordinate 19,614,097 of JAWWMS010000028.1, forward strand.
CAGTGATGGAGCAAAGGCCAGGCAGGTGTGGGACCCTGCTCCAGCCTCGCCGGGACGCGGCACTTTGGTTTCAGCTGGGATTGTGGGTTGGGAACGAGAGGAAGGGGCTGGAGAGGGGACCCCGAGAGAGCCACGTCCCTCCTGCCACCTCCCAGTGCCACGCCAGCGCCCCGGGCTCTGCCTCCCCGCGGGCACGGGCACCTGCCACACGCTGTCCCCGTGTCCCCAGCACCGTCCCCTGCCTCGGCCGTGACCGGAGCGGGACACGGGGAGCAGCCACGGGGACCCGCTGTGGCACCCCGTGTCCCCAGGCTGTCCCACGGCCCCCGGCCCGGCCAGGCTGTGCCAGCACCACGCTGCCACCTCCGAGGTGCCACCAAAGGGGCACAGGCCGTGGCACAGGTCCCTTGGTCCCCAGCACCACCATTTCGGAGCAAACCCCCGGGGAAGCGCCCACAGCATCACCGCAGCCCCGCGGCCGCTCCGTCCTCCCCGCAGCACAATTTTTTTTTTTTTTTTTTTTTGGGAAATCTGACATTTAAAGCTGTCGTTCTGGTTTGGCCGCCCGCCACCGCCGTGCCCTCCCTCCCCTCCCTCGGCTTTTGGTTTTAATGCAAGGTTCTGTAGGGTAGTTTTATTCTTAATTAAAATTTTAAAAAAATTAAAAGAATTCCAAAAAAAAAAAAAACAAACCAGCAGGGAGCGGAGCGGAAAGGAGAGCAGACCCTGGGGAAGGGCTCTCGCCCCCGGTTTCCCGGCGAGGTGGAGGTAGAGAGGCAGAGCCCCGGCAGGAGCGGGGCCGGGGGCGGCGGGGACGGGCGGGGACAGGCGGGGACACGGCGGGGACGGGCCGAACACCCGGGCGAGCAGGGGCATCTGCAATACTCTTATATATTACCTCTTCTCAGGAAACGTAAGAAAAATAGACAATATTACATATGTCACACCATAAATAAAGTGAACAGTCACGGGAGGGGCACCCGGCGAAGCTCCCAGGGTTGGGAGGGGGCACAGAAACCACCCAGAGGGTGCACCGAGGTCTTGGGGGCACAGAAACCACCCAGGGGGTGCACCGAGGTCTTGGGGGGCACAGAAACGTCCCCGAGCTTGGGCCAAGACCTTGGGGTGCACAGGGAACCCCTGGGGGGATGCACCAAGACCTTGGGGTGCACAGAACCCTCCCAGCAGGATGCACCAAGATCTTGGGGTGCAGAGAAACCTCCTTGAGGGGGAAGCACTGAGACCTCAGAACAACAACCCTGGGAGGATTCAGAGAGATCTCGGGGTGCACAGAAGCCCCCCAGGTTCTCAGGGTGCACAGAACTCACCCAAGGTGACACACCAAGATTTTGGGGTGCGCAGAGCCCTCCCAGGGGATGCACCAAGGCCTTGGGGCACACAGAACCCCCAGCAGGGCTGGGTGACGGTGGCACAGTGCCATCACCCTTGGCGCGTCCCAAGCTCTGCTGTGGCCCAGCCCAGCCCTGTGACCGGCAGCACAACCCCCGGCCCCGAGCCCTGCCCTCCTCTTCCTCCCCTGCGGAAAACACACAGGATGGGTTTTGCAAATGCAGAAAAACTACAGCTCCTCTCGATGCCAGGCCTGCTCGGGCCAGCGCCACGGCTCCACGCTTCCTCCTCATCCTTTATTTGGCAATCGTCTCTTATTATTATCACTAGCATCATTATTATTATTATTATGGTTCATTTTTGGACCTCTGCAGACACTATTTACATTCACATTAGCGCACAGCACTGCTGCCTCCGCTCGGAGCTCGGGCTTCCCCTATTGCACTTCCTCCTCCGTGCTGCTCCGGCGAGGCAAGAATCCCAATAATCCACATTGTCCTTGGCCAGGAAGGCGGCAGCGTTCCTTTTTCTTTCCTTTTCCTTTTCTTTTCCTTTTCCTTTCCTTTTCCTCTTAAAAATCCTTGTGAAACAAATCCAGCGCGGGGTGTGGGAGCAGCCTGGCAGTGAAGGGATGGGAGGTGCCCCGACGGCTTCGGGGAGGGAGAAACCCAAAATCTGTCTCTTAACTTCCTTTTTTTTAAATTTTTTTTTTATTATTCTTTTTTTTTTTTTTAAATCTCCTTTTTGTTCTCCTTTTCCAGGGTGGTGGCGGGCAGAGGTAGAGATGTGCCGGCTCCGGCTGCGGTTCTCAGCCCCATCTCCCCCTCCCACGCCTTGGGGGTTGGGGTTTTAGTAAAAAAACACCTTCTTTTTTTTTTTTTTTTTGCTTTATTTTAATAGAAATTCTTTAAAGCCCCAGGGGCATGTCCATCCATCTTTGTGGGGAGGGGAAGGAAGCGACAACAGAACGAAACGAACTTTGGCAGTGGAGAGACGTTTGGATCTTCCTTGGTTTTGGATTTCCTTTGGAGCAGAGGTGAGTCTGGTCTGTTCTTGGCTAGCTAGCAAGGTAGTTACAGGTGAGCGTCCGTCACGCGTCGTCTGGTTTTTGGATTTTTCCTTTTTTTTTTTTTTCCTTTTTTTTTCTTTTTTACAATTTCTTACTTAAAGCCAAAGAGTCCGACGTTTTCTTTTTTATTTTCTTTATTTTTTTTACAAAAAAAAAAAAAAGGTAAAAAGAAAAAATAAAAAAATAGGAAGAGAGAGATGAAGAAAAGAAGGTTCTTTCCTCCTCCAAGTGAGCTCCTCTGCAGTGCTGCTGGGGGATGGGATCAGGCTGGTCTCTCCCCACAGCACTGCTTGGTGATGCTGGAGCCAAATCCCTCATCCAAAGAGCAAAAAAAGAAAAACAAAACCAGCCAAAAAACCCAAAAAATCCCAAACCGCAATCCCCCAACCGATAGAAAACCAACCGAAAAAAAGCCAAAACAAAGACTGAAGAAAGAACAGAGACCGGTATTTGCCTTAACTCCACTTAAAGCCCAGTTTGAGGATCCGTGAGGATTAGTTGTGAGAGCTAGAGAGGTCGTTTCGGAGGTCACACGAGTCAGTCAGGTAGCTGAGGAAATTGCACGGCGTGCAGTCAGTCCGCGGCTCCGGCTCAGCGGGACGCGCTGTCCAGCGGCGCCGGCGTGGCCGGGGTGCCGGCGCGGGACGCGGCCACCGAGCCCGCCTCGCTGGGGCTGCTGGCCACGGCGGGCACCCCGTCGGGCTGGCCCGGCCCGGGGGCGGCGGGGCCCGGCAGCCCCTGCAGAGTCTGCCCGCAGACGTGGTGGTGCTTCTCCCAGTCCTTGTGCTGGCAGAAGGAGCCGCAGTAGCGCGCGGTGTTGCAGCCGCTGCACGTCTCGCTCGCCTTCCGCCCGCAGTTCCAGCAGCTCTGCGGGAATGGGAACGTGGCCTCAGCTCTGGAGCGTGCACCCCGGGCTGGGCTGTGCACCCTCACCTGGGACCGGGCACTCCATCATCCCAGAGTGTGCACATCCATCCCAGAGTGTGCACATCCATCCCAGACCGTGTACATCCATCCCAGTCTGTGCACATCCATCCCAAAGTGTGCACATCCATCCCACTCTGTGCACATCCATCCCAGACCGTGCACATCCATCCCAGAATGTGTGCATTCATCCCAGTCTGTGCACATCCATCCCAGACCATGCACATCCACCCCAGAATGTGTGCATTCATCCCAGAGTGTGCACATCCATCCCAGACCACGTACATCCCTCCCAGTCTGTGCACATCCATCCCAGAGTGTGCACATCCATCCCAGACCGTGTACATCCATCCCAGAATGTGTACATTCATCCCAGAGTGTGCAGCCCTGTCCTGGACCATGTACATAATTCCAGAGAGTGCACATCTCAGTCTCTGCACATCCATCCCAGGCCATGCACATCCGTCCCAGAGTGTGTATTTCCATATCAGACCAGGCACACCCATTCTGGACCATGCTCCCCGATCCTGAACCAGGTCCCTCCAATCCCAGACCATACAACCCTACCCTGGACCATGCACAACATCCCAGACCATGCACATCATCTTACACTGCATCCACACCCAGGACCACGCACCCCATCATTGCCCACACCCTGCATCCCCATCTTGGTGCAGGAATTCCCCTCTCCTCCCATCCCGCAGCGCTGCTGCATGTTCCCACTCCCAATCCCTCGCATGCAGATGCTGTGACATCAATGGCATGACAAGCAGGTCCCACACACCAGCACTGCCACCACGCCGTCCCCAGGGTCCCCACCTCGCTCGAGTCCTCCTGCTGATTGATGACGGTGAGGGCATCCTCGGACGCCTGGCGCTTGGCCTCGGCCAGGGCCCGCTCCATCTTGGCGCGCTCGGTGGTGATCAGCTCGTGGGCCTTGCGCTCGGCGTCCGACACGGCCTTCTGCAGCTCGGACATGGCCTGGCGCTTCACCTCGTTCACGGCTTCTTCTGGAAGGCAGCAGCCGAGCGTGGCTGTGGTGTGCTGCTGCCCCAGCATCCCCCTTCCCGCTAAACCACCCCAATTCCTCTTGTGCCACAGGCACCCCATGAGGGGAGCTGGGCAGAGCCCTGCCAGAGACTGTGCCCACCCTGCACTCACCAGCCTTCCTCCAGATCTCCTCGGGCATGTACCCGGAGAGCGGCCGCGGGGCGAAGTCCCGGTGAGCATCTGCCAAGGAGAGAGGGGACGCCCTTAGGAGATGCCATCCCCCGGGAACGCCCCCGTTGGCAGCGCCAGACCCCCGGGAGAGCGGCGCGGGCACCCGGAGCGGGCGCAGCCCCCGCAGGCAGCCCGCGGCCCCGGGGGTCAGTACCTAACTGGGGAGCCTCGGCGGCGGCCGAGGAGGAGTTGTGGGGGCGTGCCGAGGGGGGGCTGCCTTTCTTCATGTCCTCGGCGTCGCTGTAGCGCCGGATCCAGTGGTTGAGCTCCTCGCGATCGGCCTCCTGGCACCGCCGCAGCACCGTCAGCGAGCGCCGTGTCTTCTCCACCATGTCCATGATGCAGTTCAGCAGCTGTGGGGGCAACAGCAGGCGTGGGGAGGGGGCTCCGCTGCAGGCAGCTGGGGGCTCAGTGCCCAGCGCTGGGCAGGGGGATTTGGGCTACGCCAGGCTGTGCCAGCTCTGGGGTGCAGTGCTGGCGGGGGAAGCAGAGGATGCTCGGGAGGAAACCCCCATAAGGGATTAAGGGCAGAGTGGAAGGACACACAGACATGGGTGGGGCAGGGACACCACTTACGTTGTTGAGGTGCTTCCACTCCTCGGCCCACTCCCGGTCCGTGAGCCGGTGGTCGATCACCTCCTCCTGCCGCGTCCCGTGCACGGCTGCGGGGCAAGAGCAGAGCAGGGTCAGCCCTGCGGGACCCCTCTCCCTTTGGGGGTCCCAGCCCCGTTCCCCCCGTGCCCGGGCACAGCAGGGCTCACCGGCGGGCCGCGGGCGCTCCCGGGGCTCGGGGTGCCGGTAGCTGTCTCGGTAGTGGTGTGCCATGGCCATGTCCTCCAGGCGGTAGTGCTGGGGCAGGGGGGGGCCGGCGGGGGGGTGCCCCAGCCCGTTTGGGGGGTGGCTCAGCCCGTTGCTGGGGCTGTAGCGCTGCGCTGGGCTCATGGTGCACGGCCGCTTGCTGAGGTGCTCGGGGTGCAGGGGGTCTCGGTCCAAACCGTTCTCTTTGGTCCTGGCCGGAGGAGAGGAGGTTGGTCCCCACTGGGCCCCCCAGAACAGCCTCCCCTTTTCAGGGCTGTGCCCCTGAAGAATCCCACACGCCCCTCCCCAGGCTGGCACCTGTCTGGCGTCCTCCTCTTGCCGCTCTCGCCCACCTCCAGGAGCAGCTCGGAGGAGTCGATGGGAGAGGAGGCGTTGGCGTCCAGCAGCAGCTGCTCGTGCTGGGCCAGGTACTGGGCCGGGGTCTGCTTGGCCATGCGGGCGCAGTGCAGCAGCTCCCGCTGCAGCAGTGGCAGGTTGGCCTGTGGAGGGGGTGACAGTCCATTCCACAGCCCTGCAGCCCCCCAGAGCAGCCTGGCTGTGCCCCCAGCTCGCCACGGGCATGGGGTGCCAGGGGGTGCCTTCCCTTTGGGGTCCTGCTCCCCTTCCCAGGGATGCCAGCAATGTGCCCAGGGGCCAGGTGGGCTTTTGGGGGACGTGTGTGGCACCCCACAGGGTTCAGACACAGCTTCAAGAGAGCCCTCCTGCATCCTGGCAGGGGCTGCAGAGCATCATCCCTGGGCCAGCTCAGCCACCTCGGCCACCCTGTCCCCATGACAGCTCCGTGGGGACTGCACATGTGGGACCCCCAGCCCCTGTGGCACCCACAGCTGTAAGGATCAGCTGTGAACTCCCCTCCTACCCACCCACCGTGTCCCCCCACAGTGCTGCAGCCCCAGGAGCAGCACAATTAAGCAGCAGAACCCCCTTTTGCCCAGCACTCTGGCTGCCAGCCCTGGATTTTGCCTCAGGCAGCTGAGCCGCAGCCAAATCCCATCTGTGGGACACGTTAGCGCCACAGCCCGAGCTGCAGTTGCGGTGAGCAGGGCCAGACCCTCCCTCCCCTTCCCTTGCCTGGCCGGGGGGAGCAATCCCACAAAAACAGCAAGTCCCCAGTCTGGGAAGCACGCCGAGCCCGGCTGGTTGCAGTCAGGATAATGAGAAACATCTGGGCCGGGCGGTGGGAACAGCTGGGAGCGGGGTGCCAGGGCGGCCGCTGCGCTCCTGGCACGGGGACAGCGGGGATGGATCCCAGCCTGCCTGGAGCCACAGGGCCACCAGCGCCTGCCCGGGCCTGCCAGGTCACCTTCCCTGCTCCCACGGAGCCCAAAATCCCTGCAAACTGCTGTCCCCCTCCAGCTCAGCCTGGAGAAAACCACGCCAGCAGACTCCTGTGATAAACACAGACCTCCACTCATGGACCCCTGCTCTAGGGGGGCTGCCATGCAGAGCTGGAAAAGGGGCTATTTTTGCACTTTGTAATTATTCCTTTGCTAGCAATGGACAGGGGACACCAAGCTCAAACATCTGCTGGCAGTGCCCATGCTGCCAGGCATGGCAGCACAGGGCAAATCCCTCCAGAGCAGGGTGACGCTGCAGAGTCAGCACAAAATTAAAAGGCAAATTAAAAAAAAAAGGGGGGATTTTTAATGAATTTGCAATTGCAAGTGGCAACCAGCTGGGCTGACCCCTCACATTATTGCAACCAGCCCTGGCCCTGCATGACTCCACACATGTGGGGACACACACGTGCCTGGGGGGACACAGGCAGACCCACGGGCAGCTGCCAGCCCTAAAGGCACCCCTAAATCCCCAAAGGCACCCCCAAATCACCTGTGCTGAAATGCAGCCATGAATCCCACCCTGCCCAGGCTGGAGACCCACCTTGAGGAAGGGGATGACGAAGGGTCGCAGCGGGAAGTTGGTGGCCTCTTGGAGCTTGGCGTGGAACTCCTCGATGGTGAGGGTGGAGTTCTGTGGGTACAGCCTGGGCTCAGCACCCCTGGCACAGCCCCCTGCACCCCTGGGGCACACCTGCCTGTCCCTCCCCATTGCTGCTCCTCTGCCAGGCCCACAGGGAAACCATGCCCAAGGGAAAACCACGCTCAAGGCTTCACTGGCCGTGCCAGCAGCCAGGACCAACCTGCACTGGCTGTGCAGATCCCAGGAGACGCTGGGAAAACAACCCCCTTTCCTCCAGGATTTAGATCAATCCTAGGCCACTCTTTCCCTCTTAGCAGCATCTCCATCCCCAGAAGGAAACCCAGGATCCCCTCAGATGCAGGATCCCCTGGCTGAGCCCAGGACGTACCACGAGCCCCAGGACGAGGGTGCGCACCCGCTCCCCGATCTCGGGGGAGATGTCGTTCCCAAACTGCTGCAGGGTGGTGAGGAAGCGCTTCAGCTTGGAGAGCTGGCGGGCACCACAGGCTGGAGGGAGCTGGTGGGTGGACAGGGAGGCGCTGGAGGAGGTGGCTGGCCCGTTGCTGAACCCGTTGGGGGTGGACGGAGCCCCATTGATGGCGGTTGGCGAGTGGCTGCTCCCGTTCATCACTGGGGACACAGGGAATGGGGGGTCAGAGCGGGTGGCTGTGCCATGGCACCGTGGGGACAAGGTGGGATGGTAGGACCAGAGTGTCCTGCTGGGTAATGTGCGGCTGGCACCCCCTGGAGGGATTCAGGATGCTAGTGAATCCCCGGGGCTGCATCCTGGACTGGTGAGAAGGGAAGGAGGGGATGCAGAGCATCCCCCAGCATGGTGAGGGCTGATCCAGCTCCTCAACAGCCAAAGCAGCCAAGGGAAAGGGCTCCATCCTGCCCCTCAGGGAGCTGCTCAGCACTCCCACAGAGAACCCATGAGCCATTTCCCAGGGAGCCCAGCCTGGCTTGCAGAACACCACTGCCACCTCTGTCCCCCCTGCCTGCTCAGCAAGGACAGGAGCTGCCTGCACACCGCACACCCACAGAGCCGGGGGGATATTCTGGGGTACCAACCGCCAGAGTGGCAGACCCTGCTCTCCTGCACCAGCCCCACATGAGCACAGGGACCTTTTCCCAGCTAGCACAGGTGACAACAGGTGTCAGCCCTGTCCCGATGGCGTGGACGACAGCACACATGACCCATGTCCCGATGTTGTGGGTGACAACACACATTGCCCATGTCCCGATGTTGTGGGTGACAACATGCATCACCCATGTCCCGATGGCATGGGTGACAACATGCGTCACACAGGTCTCAACGTCATGGGTGACAACACACAACACCCATGTCCCAGTGCTGTGATTAACGACATGTGTCACCCATGTCCCAGCCAGCACAGGTGACAACACGCATCAGCCATGTCCTGACGCCACAGGTGACAACACGTGTCCTGACGTCATGGGTGATAACACACATCACCCATGTCCCAGCCAGCATGGGTGACAAGACATGTCACCCACGTCCCGACGGCGCGGGTGTCAACACGTGTCACCCATGACCTGATGGCAGGGTTGACAACATGTGTCACCCACGTCCCGACGGCGCGCCGCCCCTGTCCCCTGGCACACACATGCCTGTCCCCGCTGGGACCCCCTGCACTGACCTGGGGGTGCCTGGGGGTGCTGCCCTGCCCTGCCAGCCCTGCCTGCTCAGGGGAGCCCACTCCACTCTCTCCCTGGCTGGGCAGCGCCCGCCGCCCGCTGAAGAGGTGCCAAAAAGAACCCGGCAGCCACCAGGGCTTTATTCCCATGACAGCTGCGTGCCCAAGTTGGACAGCACAGCGCACGTGTCCCTGGCTGGGATGGGGCTGGGGGTCCCATCCCCGTGACTGGCGAGGGGAGCACCCCAGGGCTGTGGCTGTGCTCGGTCTCTCATGAGAGCGGGTGTTTCATTTTACTTACAAAGACAGACCATCGACCATTTCAAGCAACCATGAAAACGGCCGCGAGGCAGAAACGTCGGAGGGCCAGCGTCTCGATCTGCAAGCAAAATAAAACACGCTATGATGAGAGAGCAGAGGGGGCAGCTCTCAGCCCGGGGCCCTGCACGGGATGCTCCTCACCATGGGCAAAGCCACCAGGCCCACCAGGGAGCCGGGTCCCTGTGTCCCACTGCAGCCACAGGCAGGGTTCACAGGGATGCTCGGCTGCCTGATAAAGTCCTGACAGTTTAGGGACCAAATGAGGTCCCCCAGGGCCAAGAACAACCAAAACGCCGTGGTGGCCATGCCAAGCTGCTCCATACCCCCAGCCTTGTGTCTCAAACTCTGCTCCATGCTGAGCTGGGATGGAGAGGCCGCCTGCAACCCTGGCCCTGCATCCTGAACCCTGCTCCGTGCTAAGCCATGGCAGAGAGGCTGCCTGCACCCCCAGCCCCATGTCCTGAACCCCTCTCTGTGCTGAGCCGTGGTGCAGAGGCTGCCTGCACCCCCAGCCCCGTGTCCTGAACCCCTCTCTGTGCTGAGCCGTGGTGCAGAGGCCATTTGCACTCCTGATCCCTCATCCCAGAGCCAGCCACACCTGGGCTGCCACCTCAGCACAGGGCTGGGATTGACACCCAAACCAACCAAGCACATCTGAGCACGAGCTGATTTCTAGTCAGTCCAGAATCGCTGCTGGGGGGCTGCAGGTGTCAGGGGATGGATCCTGGGGGCTGTTTTGGGGTTTTTTCTTCCCCACTGGGGTTTTTCTGAGCAAGAAACAGCCACGAGCAAAACCCTTGCACATGCACGGGCCCAGGAAAAGTCTCAGCATGACTGGAGCAGCCTCTGGCAGTGGCCACTGCCACTCCTGCCAGGGCCCAGCCTTGTCTCCTGCCTGTCTGGATCCTGCACTGCCCATGCCTTGTCCATCCACGTGCCAGGACAGTGACACCAGCACAGTGACAGATCCCTGGTGCAAACCCTGTGGGTGTGCAATGAGCCCACATGCCTCTGGTGCCACCACCACGTTGGGTGGCTGTCCCCACTCAACTACAGAGACTGAAACTCCCTCCTGGCATCCCCTGATGCCACCACACCATAGCCTGGGCAGGACAAGGAGCTGCCAGCCACTGTGGCTGGCCATGACACTGCCCTGCCACCGCTGGGTGCCACATGCAGAGGGACAGATGTGTCCCCACACCCACGGGACCCACCACGGGGCCATCTCCAATCCACAGGAACTCCCCCAACCCCACCACCCTCCAACCACACACTGCCCTGTGCCAGCACTTGGTGACTGGCTGGCAGGATGTCCCTGTCCCCAGGGACCTCACAGGAACATGCTCCAGCCATGGCTTGGCAACGGGCACCCAAGCAGAGCCTTGAGGCCAGGTGCTGTCACCCGTGTCACCGCCAGCGCCGCGCCGGGCTCCGAGCGTGCTGCTGGCCCCGGGTGCCACGCGTCAGGAGGAGCAGGGGGCAGCCCCGGGCTGGCAGCCCGTGCCAGGGTACTCACTGGTGCTGGGAGCGAAGGAGGGGTGCCGGGAGGCTCCCTGGGCGGCGGGCGGGGGCATGCTGGGCGGCGAGGAGCGCGCCTGCGTCTTCACGTCGGCCGGCGAGTCGGGCATGGCGGCGGTCTCCGCGTTATCTGCGGGAAGAGGGCACGGGGAGGTGAGCAGGGCGTGCCAGGCAGGGCTGGGATTCCCTGGCAAACTGGGGTCAGGGGTGCAGGGGACACTTAGGGACATCAGGCTGGGCTGGGCATCGCTGGTGCCACTGGAGAACTCAGGTGACAGGGATGGTGCCCGGTGTGCTGTGTGCCACAGGGTGGTGGGGAGGGTATGGAGCTGCTGTTCATGGACACAGTGCCCTGTGTGAGGACACAGTGCTGGCACCACTCTGCCCCTGCAGTGCCAAGCCTGCCCCAGCCTGTGTCACATCACTGCTGTCACAGCACAGCACCCTCCTGACACATCCTGGGAATTCCTGCTGCCCGCTGACCCCTCACCATGCCTGGCAGCATCACCCAGGGCTGGCACAGCCCCTGGCAGAGACTGTGGAGTCATTACAGCCGGTGTTTAGTGGCAGTGACAACAGCAGGACCCACACATCCACCAGTGACTGTCCTGCCCAGAGCCGAGTGGTCCTGCAAGGGCAGGTCCTGCAATCCAGGAATCCTGGAGCTCCAGCCATCACCATCATCATCACCATCATCATCACCATCACCCCAGCGGGCATCACCGCCTCCCTCCCAGCCCCAAACAACTCCCAGCAGTGCATTCCCTGCCAAGGGGGGAGCCTGCCAGCACCATCCCCTGCAGACACAGCCCCGGGGCAGGCTCTGGCCCCCTGGCTGCCACGCTGGCCCTGACGGGTGGCCACACGTGCTGGCAGCTGTGGGGATCTGTCACTGTCACCGTGCCCGCGCCACCACCAGCTCTGGCCAAAGATGGAAGCAGCCACCACGGCCACCCCCGGCCATGGGGACCCCCAGTGCCTGGCTGATGATCACTAATCCAATATCCAACCTAAATCCAGGGCAGCTGTGGGGAGATGAATTGAACCCGGCCACAGCACTTTGGCAGGGCTAAGTTAAAGCAGGGCCTGATCCCCACGGAGATGCCATCGGGGTGGTGCTGCAGGCAGTGGCACACACAGCACCAGGAGATGCTGGCAGCAGCCAAAATCTCAGCAGGTCACCCACAGGATCCTTCTGGAAGGCTCCAGCACCATGGCTATCCCTCTCTGTCCATACTGGAATGCTGCAGACACCTGGATGTGCATGCTGCAGTTCCCTGTTCCTCGCTCCCTTCTCCCTGCCCAGCCACAGCAGAAACCCCAAGAACACGCAGCTTCCCTCCCCCCAAAACCTCAGCTTCCTTACAGGGCCTGCCAGGAGAAATTGTCTGTTTTGAAAAACTTTTATTTTCCTTTTTGTGAAATGTCCATCTCTGGGCAAAACTTCTCCAGCCTTCCAGGCATCCCCTGTCACTCAGCAGAGCAGGATCCAGCCCTGACAGCAGAGGACGAGCCCTGAGTGTGCACATGGGTCGCAGCTGCAGCACCTGGATCCCACAGGATCCTTGCCTGCATCCCTGGCACCATCCCTGTCCTTGTCACACCCCTGGCAGCATCCTGGCCTGCATCCCTGGCCTGGGCCCTGCCTGCGTCCCCCCCATGCCAGCCCCGGTCCACCTCGCTGCCCTGACTCCCTGCACATCCCCACACCAAGGAGAAAACATGGACACACCCATCCTGGCACTGACATGGCTTTTCCACAGCTTCCCATCGGCAGGAAAGTTTCCATCAAGCTGAGCAAGCACTCAGGGAAACGGGGCCTGGTTCTGGTTTTTCTTGTGTTTTCTTTTTTGCCTTTAAGTTTTAAATTTTCCCTGAGGTGTTTGCAACCCAAACACAGCCAGGCAGGCACAGGAATGGTCCCAAATCCAACGGGATACAGAGCCTGGAATGCCCAGAGGACCCAACCACAGCTGTGCCAGCAACCCAGCTCCTCTGCAGGATGGGATGAGCCCCAGGAGAGCAAAGGAGGTTTTGGGGAGCACAGTGCAGCCTCCCCTCAGCACCTTCAACCAGTGACTCCCCAGCACAGCTCCAGCTCCAACTCCACTGGAATTATTTTTCCCTCTATTTTTTTCTCTCTTTGGGGTAATTTGTCCCAGCCGCTCGGGGCCGTGTCTGTTTTCCTCCATCTGGTTTCCATTAGGTCTGTGCAGCCCAGATGAATAAGTAATAATATAAAAATAAAAGGATTAGTATTTTCTGCCGGGCCGGCAGGAGCGGCCGCTCCCCACCCTGCCCCCGGGGCCGGTGGATGCGGGACCCCCGCACCCCCCGTGTGACCCCCAGCCCCCCATTTGTCACACGGCAGGGAGGGTTTGACCCCCGGGGCAGGGTGACACTGTCACACATTCCAGCGGGCACACGGCATCCGGAGGGGCAGGGGCAGTGCCCGAGGGACGGGGCTGGCAGCCATCCCATCCCATCCCATCCCATCCCATCCCATCCCATCCCATCCCATCCCGTGCTGTTCCCACAGCCCCGGGGAGCCTTGTCCTGCCTCTTCCCAGGCAACAAGTGGGATGTGCCAGCTCCAGGATGCCCGGGCTGGCTGCCCAGCTCTCCTTTCCCCAGGGATGGGGTGAGGCAGGCACGGAGCTGCCCTGGATGTGGCCGCTGGAAAGCTGCGGCTCCCTGCAGGCAAAGCTGCCCGGGTGAGGAAGGGGTTAAAGGGAATTCAGCGCCCAGCATCCTTCATGCTCTCCAAATGGCCACAAATGAAATCCAGATGCTGGAGGCGACCCCAAGCCAGGCTGCCTGCGAAACAAAGGCAGGGAAGCATTCCTGCTCCTCAGCTGCCGCAGCCAGCGGGGCCAAGAACAACTCCCCGATAAGATGGCAGGGCAGGAGCTGTCCCAGCTGGAGCAGGTTTGGAATTGGAGGCGTGCAGTGCCTGAGGCCGGGCAGCAGCGCCAGCCACGTGCACCAGCCCGGCAGAGCTGCTGGGACCTCGGGGCACCATCAGCGACCATCAGCTCCCTCCTGCCCTGCACCCATCCTGATCTCCTCTTTGGGATCAGCTCCCTCCTGCCCTGCACCCATCCTGATCCCCTCTTTGGGATCAGCTCCCTCCTGCCCTGCACCCATCCTGTTCTTCTCTTTGGGATCAGCTCCTTCCTGCCCTGCACCCATCCTGATCTCCTCTTTGGGATCAGCTCCTTCCTGCCCTGCACCCATCCTGATCTCCTCTTTGGGATCAGCTCCCTCCTGCCCTGCACCCATCCTGATTTCTGGGATCAGCTCCCTCCTGCCCTGAGCCCATCCTGATCCCCTCTTTGGGCCATGGTGACAAATGTGACAAAGGTGACAAAATGCAGCTTGGAGTTCATCCCCAGTTGCACTTGGAGCAGGACAAGGCAGGAGTGCAGCTGTGGGATGGGACAGAAGGTGGGTTTAGATTGGATATTGGGAAGGAATTGTTCCCTGTGATGGTGGGGAGGCCCTGGATCCCTGGCAGTGCCCAAGGCCAGGCTGGACAGGGCTTGGAGAACCCTGGGATGTGGCCCTGCCCATGGCAGGGCAATGAGCTGAGCTTTAAGGCCCCTCTCAATCCAAACCATTCCATGATGATGCTGAGGGATGCTGCCCACCCATCGTTGGGGTATCCCAGGTGCTCATTTTGGGGAGCCAGCCCAGCAGGGAGAGATCCACACCCAGCACTCACCAGCACAAATGAAGCCCCTCAAAAGTAAATCCAATTAATCAAACTCTGCACAATGTGTAAAGGAACCCAGATCCAGGCAGCTCCAGTCCTGGAGAGCCCCTGCAGGTCACCCCCAGGGGCACCCTGAGACAGCTCCTGTGCCCCTGGCCCAGCTGGGACCCTTCCCACCAGCACAACCCCAGGGTGAAGCACATTTCCCCAGCTCAGGAACACCCCAATTTCCCAGGGTAAAGCACATTTCCCCAGCTCAGGGACACCCCAATTTCCCAGGGTAAAGCACATTTCCCCAGCTCAGGGACACCCCAATTTCCCAGGTAAAGCACATTTCCCCAGCTCAGGGACACCCCAATTTCCCAGGGTAAAGCACATTTCCCCAGCTCAGGTACATCCCAATTTCCCAGGGTAAAGCACATTTCCCCAGCTCAGGAACACCCCAATTTCCCAGGTAAAGCACATTTCCCCAGCTCAGGAACACCCCAATTTCCCAGGGTAAAGCACATTTCCCCAGCTCAGGAACACCCCAATTGGCTTTGCTTTCTGAGCCCCCACATCCTGCAGTGCCAGCCCTGCTGGCAGATGCCCCATGGGCACCAACTCCAGGCCACCATCCCCAGCAGGTCCCAAGCCCTGCGGTGTGGCAGTGACAGCACAGCTCCACACGGGACAGCAGCACCCACAGCCAGGCTCTCCATGCACCCCAAGCCCCAAAATCCCAGTTTTTAACCCAAACCCACCCAGCCAGGGACCCAAAGCAGCTGGCTCGGTGCCACCAAGGCAGTGCCAAGAGCCCCAAGGTGGCATGGCCAATGGTGGGGGATGGGGATGGGTTTGATTTTTCCTTGAAACAGCAACAAAAAAAGCCAAAAAAAAAAAGAAAAAAAAAAGGTGCCCTCTCTGTTTTACAAGCCTTCATTTGCTATTGTTTATGTAAACAGGTAAATTGTTTCGTATCTCAATTAAAAACATCTGCCACATAAATGAATACCAATTAACTCATCCTGTTTTTAATTACTGTGTTAATTACACACAGGCAGCAAAAAGGATGGCAGGGGAATAGGGAAAGCATGCTCACAGCCCCCTTCCCACCTTGCTCTTGGCAAGGATCCGAAATGTGCCCAGACAATGATGGATTAAGGTGAAAGCCGTGGCTCCCGGCCAGCTCCGGCGTGGCGGCTCCTCCCGGGGCTCCTCGCACGGGGATTTCCAGGCACCCTCCGGAGAGGTTTTGGAAACCCAAAATCCCACGGGATGCCCCAAAATCGGGGTGAGCCAGCCCCGCTGGCACTCCCGGTGCCTGCCCCGCGCTCCTTCTCCAAACGTGCCCGCAGAACTTTGGGATGGCGAGAGGAGCGAGGCGGCAGCGTCCCCATGGACCGAGCGCATCCTTGTGCCCTCCTGGCACCCAGGGTTGGCACGGGGTGGGTGCCATCCCTGGCGAGGGACCCCGGGCGCCGCCGGCCCCCCCCGGCTGCGGGCAGCTTTCCAAGCGAGCAGATGGGGCAGGGAGCGGCGGCAGGAGGAGGAGGAGAGCAGAAAAGGCTATTTTCTCACGCTACATATTTTACAAGTCGAACATTTTGTGCATTTCAGCCCTGCCTGTAAAAGCATCTCGGCCTCAGCCCCGGGACTCGGCGGCGGAGCCTGTGAGTCAACAGCGGCTGGCGACGACGTGGCTGCTGGCGGGGGGACGGGCTGGAGGAGGGGTCCCCCACACACAGGGGCGGTTTGGGGGGTCCCCCTGACCTGTCAGCCAGCAGCGCCAGCCAGGGCACAGTATCTGCTGCAGTGTCGTGCCCGCTGCCACCGTCAGATTGATCCCACCGGGGTGGCACAGGGAGGTGGGCACACACACACATACACACCCACCCTGCTGCTCCCCAGCTGCCTCACACTCCTGGAAATTAAATATCCTGGCTAAACACCAGGAGTAAACAGTGCCGCGGGCAGCCCAACACCTGGAGAGGAGCAGGGCTGGGGCTGACCCTGCCGGAGCTGCTCCCACCCAGGAAACACCCACGCCTGGGCTGCAGCATCCCCAGAACACTGCCAAAGGGGCACCCCAAATCCCCACGCCTGGGCTGCACCATCCCCCGGAGCACTGCCAAAGGGGCACCCCAAATCCCCACGCCTGGGCTGCACCATCCCCCGGAGCACTGCCAGGTGAATACCCCAAAACCAGCCCCGTGCCCCAAAACCGGCCCCACACCCCAAAACCAGCCCTGCGCCCCAAAACCAGCCCCGTGCCCCAAGCGGGGATTTCTGCATCCCTCTGCAGGGGATGCTCGTGCCCAAAGGTGGCCCCAGCAGCGACAAGCGGCGCACGCAGGGGGCTCGGGGCATCCTGGAGGCAGAGAGCGGCTGGAGAAGGGAAAGCTCCCCCTGCACCCGCCGCTCCGGTGGCGGCAGCGTGGGAACACCGAGGCAGAGCCGCTCCCCGGGCCGGGACCGGCTCCGAGGGGATCCGGCCACGCTCTCCCACAGCCTCAGGCTCTGCTGCCTCGCCGACTCTTTGTCTATTTTTGAACCACGGGCTTCCATTTCGAGGCGATTTTGCCCGTGTGAAATTGAATCAAAGAACACACAGGAAAAAAAATATTAATGAGAATTTTGCAAAATAAACAGGAAATCCCTCGGATGTTTTCTGGAAGCATCGGTCAGCATCCTCCGAAGGAAAGCTGGGGGTTCGTCAAGGTGGGGTTCCCCCTGGGGAGCCTGAGCACAGTGGGAGGGACGGCAGAAAACAGCTTCAGGAAATATAAAAATAACCCCAAACCGGGCAATGGCACTGAGGCCAGGGAGTGCCCTCGGTGCCACCAGCCTGTTCTTGCCCCTGGCTGGCACGGATTGATCCCAGCTCAGGGACTGCCCATCCTGCGGGGCAGCTGAACCCATGTCCCACGTGAGCTCCAGTCTGGAGAGCACAGGGCAGGCTGCAGCCCCCGAGCTGCAGCACCCACAGCATCCCCGGCCCCAGCAGCAGCGATCAAACCTGGCTTAACCCCTGGGCTGTCCCTGGTGCCTCCCAGCCCCGCTCACAGCACCCGGCCCTGATCTGCCCCTTGTGCTCACTGCTGCTCTGCCTGGGGGTGCAGAGGGTCGGTGCTGCTGTGGGGGGATCTGTGTGTCCCCCAGGAGGGAGCCAGCTCTGCCCCACTGCCAGCACTCCCTGGCAGCCCTGCGCTTCCCGGCTGACTGGCTGCCAGCCCACTGACTCGGGCTAAGAGGTAAAAGAACAGAAATTTGTGGGGTGCCTCCCTCGCCGGGGTCCCACAGCACCCGGACACTTCCCGAGGTGGCTGCAGGACAGGGCACCGTGCACAGCCACGGGCAGAGCTCAGGGCCCCCAGAGTTCAGCAGGGATTGACGGCAGCGAGCAGAGCCAGACCCCATTCCCAGGGCACCGCCGGAGCCTCAGCGCCGGATCCTGCCGGGGTTTCCAGGCATGCAAACACCCACGGCTCAAAGCAGAATTCCAGGAACGTCGGCACAGACCTGCCAGCCCCAGGTACCCCGTGGGACCCGCCAGAGCCCCCTCCTGCCCCAGCAGCCCAGCCCTGAAGGGGGGCTGAGCACCAGAATATTTTTCTGTTCTGCAGCCTGGAAGTTCCCGATGAAAGAGGCAAATCTTGTACCCACATGAGGCCTCCCCACTGCCCAAACCCAGCACCCAGAGCCACGGGAGAACAGCCTCTCCCGCTCCATGTCCTGGCTTTTCCCCCTACAAACCAACATCTGCACTCGCGTTTGCCAAACAAAACACACCCAGCATCTGCCTGCTCCCGGGTAAAGCCTTACCTGCCAGCACGGGAGGCAGCCGGCAGGGAAAACCCCCCTGGCACAGCCCAGCTCACCTCCGCTCGCCTCCCCAAGCGCGGAACCTCTCCCTGTGTGCAAACTCCCGGCAGGATTCCTGCCTCACAAACCTCCGAGGGTCCAAGAGCCCGCCCCAGGCGGCAGCTCGGCTCCATGGGCTCCTCACCCGAGCACCGAGGCTGTCAGCATCCTCCGCGGCTGCTGCTCCGTGCGTGCCGCGGGCTTTCGGGCTGGCTCCCCCGCTCCTCCATGCCCCGCACCGCGGCACAGCTCGCCCACCGCGGCACAGCAGACGGGCGTTTGCAGAGTGTCTTCGAGTCGCTCCACAAAGGAGCAGGGAATTAATATTCCTTTTAATTAAAGGCAGAAAAATCTCTTTGTTCCTGAACAGAGAGAAAACAACAGAGGGAAGAGCTCAAAAGCTCTTGCTAAGCTGGAGACGAGACCATCGCTTGGAATCAAAGACACTGTCAGCGCACACGTGACCTCGAATTAAAAAAACAAAATGAAACGCAGCAGCGGCGGCGGCTCCTCTCCGACAGCGAAGCAAAGTTGCAAAGTTTTTCTTGGCTAATAGAGGGCAAAAAAAAAGAATTCCAAGAAAAGGTGTGTTTAGCTAGAGGAACGCTCTGCGGTATCCGAAGGCACCATCCAGCGGCGAGGGGCTGACGGGGAGAGCTGCTTGTGCTCCGGCTCGGTGTCGCGGAGGAGAAGCGCGGGGCCGGGCTCGCTCCATCGCTCCGCAGGCAGCGTTCCCCTGGCACGGCCGGGCTGCCCAGCTCAGGGCAGTTCCAAAGGGAAAGCGAGAGCGGGCGGTGATGAACGGCAGCGCTGGAAACTCCCGAGCCAGCCTTCCTTCCCAAATCCGCGTCCAAACAAACATCCCCTGGCACACGCCGGGACCCTGCGAGCGCTCCCAGCACAGCCCCGTGTCCCCAGCCCCGTGTCCTCGCACCGAAACACACAACGGAGGGGCTGCAACTTCCCGGAGCGGCCCCGGGATTCCTCCCGCAAACTCTCCCGAGTGGGGCAGCTCCTCCTCGCCCGCAGCACGGCTCCGGCTCCCAGCCCACAGCAGCCCGAGAGGGACGCGGGGATGACAAAGAGTTGGATTGCAGGGCACGAGTGGGGAGCCACTACCGGGGGGGGTCTGCTGGGGGTGGGCACAAACTCGCGTGGGTTCCCGGGGACGCTGTGCCGCCCCACGCCGCCCCGGCGCTCGGGGGGACACGGAGAGGAGAGCGGGGATTGCCCCGGCAGCGCACGGAAGCGGGGTCCGCGCCCCGCCGCCCCCGCGGCAGCGCGGTGCGTGGGAGCGGGGCCCGCGGGCACGGTGATCCCGCTCCGGGGCTGCCTCCGCCGCGGAGCCGCTCCGAGCGCTGCCCGTGGCGGGCACCGCGCTGGCTCGAGCACACGGAGCATCCCCGGTTCCTGCGCACCGGCGGCTGCCCCGACACCGGGAGCATTCCCGATACCGGGAGCCTCGCCCGGGTACCGAGAGCATCTCAGACTCCCGCATAACAGGAGCGTCCCCCGGGCACCGGGAGCCTCCCCGGCTCCTCCGCGCCGGGAGCAACCCCCGAGTATCCGGAGCATTCACAGCCCTTTTCCACGGGAGCCTCCCCGGGCACCGGGAGCCTCCGATTCCCCCGAGCACCGAGAGCATCCCCCGAACACCGGGAGAATTCCAAGCCCCGCTTTCACGGGAGCCCCCGTGGGCACCCGCAGCCTCCCCGTCCCGGTCCCGGCTGGCGGACGGCACTTACCGTCCTGAGGTGTGGCGGAGGCGTGAGGTAAGTCCCAAGGCAGGGGCCGGCGGGGCCGGCAGGAGCGGGCACAGCCGGCAGCGGCCCCCGGCGGCGGCGGCCCCGGTCCGCTTAAGGCCGGC
>JAWWMS010000028.1:19648705-19663836 GCA_035048045.1 Chlorospingus semifuscus
TTGTGCTCTGCTTGGAACGAGACAAGGCATCCTTAAAAGGCCCTGAAGGCAGGCCCCTGCCCCATCCCATGCCTGGTAGTGAGAGCACCTTGGCATAAAAAAGAGATGTCACGAGATAGCAAGGCTTCCGGGCGGTTGCTAATGGTGATAAGAAGTCCGTGGCACAAAGAAAGACTCCGTCTATCCCTTATGAGCTGAAGATTTGATTTTTTCCTAAAGGGGGGTGCCAGACCAAGCGTGGATAATATTAAGAAATGTAAATGTACTTAAGAATTTAGTGGAAAGAGGATAAAGAGGTGTTTCTGTGTAGTTTTCATTTTCCTTAGTTTTTTTTTTTCCTTCTCTTTTCTTTTGTTGTTTAGCTTTTGTAGTTTAGTTAATAAAGTTTTTTTCCTTCTTTTCCCTTAAAAAGAGCCTGCTTTGTTTATTCCTGAGTATCACCTCACAGCAGATGCCAGGGAGGCAGGTGTATTTTCATAGGGGGCACTGGTATTGTGCCAGTGTCAAACCAGAACAACAGGGCTGGGGTGCACAGGACTGGCCTCAGCACAATTTGGCTTGAGGAGAGTTCAGAGCCACCAGCCTGGGAGGATCCAGCCACCCCTGTGCCAGCCTGGACACCAGGATGGACACGAGATGCTCTTGGTGCTGGGATGGCCCTGATCCATTTGGGAATCAGAAGCGCAGCTGTGGATAAGAATAATGAGCATTGATAATGTTCAGCACCTTTAAGGCAGGCAGGGCTCTGCAGCTCCCACCTGATGGGTGCTCCTGTTCCAGGGAGAAGCTGGGGGCAGAGCCAGCACTCAGAAAGCTGTGGGGCCTGGCTGTGAGCTCAGTGTGGCCCCAGCCTGCCCCTGATCCCCAGAGGAGCTGACCTGCAGCTGATAAAACACTAAAAATAGCGGGATAAATATGAGGGAATGCAGGCGGGGTGTGAGCATCCCGGGCTGGAGCAGCCACCCCCCCTCCAGCCCTGCCCACATCCCCCCCCACACAACCCCAGCCCAAAATACTCACCCAGGGCCCATCTGGCGTCCAAGTGATGAGCACAGATGTGTTTGGGATTTCCGAGCCGGCTGGCAGCCGTTCAGACCTGGCGCAGGCTGCACCTGCTGCAGGATATTTTCCCTTCTGGATTTAATCCCCATCCCCCCAGCAGCCCCCAGGGCTGGGCAGGCAGAAGGAGACCCCCCCAAGGGCTGACCTTCCTGACCCGTGCCCATCCCTGCCATAAATATGGATGTGGGAGCAGGAGAAGGGGGAATTCAATGCCCAAGGGGAGGCTGCGCTGCCCAAATCTCAGCCCTCCACCGAGGAAATGCCTGGGGGAGGGCTTGGTGTCACAGCCAGCCTCCCCCGGGATGGATTCCACCACCTCTGGGTGTTTTGGGGAGGGCAAAGGATTCCTGGGAGCATCCCCAGCCACGGAGACCCGGCCTTTCACTGCAGGCTGAGCCCAGGGGATGCTGTGGGGTTTGGAAAGCATCCAGCGCATTTCCCAGCCCATTAGCGCTGCCCCCCAATTAACACAGCGCTCTCGCGTTTTAACAAGGCTCTCCCAGCTCAGATGTTGACCCCTGTGATGATCGCGGAGCCTGCGGAGGGAATAAACAGCAAATCCCCTTTTAAATGAAGGGCTCGCCGAGGGATTAGGAGCGAAGGGGTGGCCTGTCCCCCGCCGTGTCCCCCCCGGGGCTGCCTGTGCAGATATTCCGGGCAGGAGAGGCCTCGTCTGTCCGTCTGGCCCGTCTGAAGTGCTCCTGGCCGATAGGGAGTGATTAGGATTAGACACATCCAGGATGAGAGTTTTTCACCAGCGAGGGATGATAATGGGACCCATGGGGAGGATTAGGGTCCCATCTGTGTGTCCGTCTCCTGCTGCCCCTGCTGCCCCAGCGTGTCCAGCCGGGCTCTGGGAGGGCAGCACTGACCCCCTGCACCTTCCAGGCTGCACCTCCCGCCCCGTCCCCACCAGGATCAGGCGACACCAAGGGCTCCTGGCCAGCCGGGGTGGCCAAAGTGCAGTCCTGTAATGGGGACAGCACCCCTGGTACCATCCCTGGGAACCCAGTATCCCTGGTACCATCCCTGGGAACCCAGTATCCCTGCATCCTTGGGTACCCAGCATCCCTGGTATCATCCCTAGGTACCCAGTATCCCTGTACATCTCTGGGAACTCAGAACCCCTGCACATCCCTGGGTACCCAGCATGCCTGGGATGGTCAGCATCCCTGCATCCGTGAGAACTCAGCATCCCTGCACATCCCTGGGTACCCAGCATCCCTGGGATGGTCAGCATCCCTGCATCCGTGAGAACTCTGCATCCCTGCACATCCCTGGGTACCCAGCATGCCTGCAGCACCCAGCATTGCTGTGCATCCCTGGGGTGCTCAGGCATCCCCTGAATTCTCAGGGCACACCCCCATTCCTGCATCCCGGGGGTACCCAGTATCCCTGCATCCCCTGCATCCCCTGCATGTCCAGCATCTCTGCATCCCTGTATCTTGGAGGTACCCAGCATCCCTGCACATCCCTGGGTACCCAGCATCCCTGCATCCCAGGGAACTCAGTATCCCTGCATCCCTGGGATGCTCAGCATCCCTGCTCACCCCCAGGCCACTCAGCATCCCTGCATCCCTGGGGAATTCAGGCATCCCCCTGACACGTCCTGGCTTGGGGCCACCTCCCCACACAGGTGACGCTGCCGAGGGGACACAGGGGTGACACATCCCTGTGAGCACGACTGGAGCCTTTGCCATCCCTGACCTCCCCATCCCCTGGTGTGAGAGCAGCGCTGCCGACCCATTCTGCAGGGAGGAGGGCGGTGAGAACCGGCCCATTCCCGTTCCCAGCGGTGAGAACCGGCCCCGTTCCCATTCCCGTTCCTGTTCCCAGCGGTGAGAACCGGCCCTTTCCCGTTCCTGTTCCCGTTCCCGTTCCCAGTGCCCGCAGCCGCTCCCTGCCGGCAGCATTCCTCCATTCCTCCCTGCTGAGCTCACAGGCACCCGGCTGAGCCCCCGGCTCCTGCCAAGCACAAACATTTCCTATTTGGGATGTTTGTCCCGGCCTGTGCACGGCCACAGCATCCCACGGCAGGCCAGAGCATCCCAGGGGACACTGGAGGATCCCAGGGGACACTGGAGGATCCCAGGGAAAGCTGGAACATCCCAGGGGACACTGGAGGATCCCAGGGAAAGCTGGAGGATCCCAGGGAAAGCTGGAGGATCCCAGAATCCTTCCCAAGCTGAAGCTGCTGTGCCCGCCGCAATTATAGGGGGAGAGAGGGGGAGAGAGAGAGAGTGGCATTTTGAAGTTTGGATAAAACCTTAATTGAAGTCTTGGCTGGTGTTAATTATATTAAAGGCAGAGTGAGCGATGGGCTTTTTATTAGTTAATGAGGATTTTCATTTTCTGGCAGAGAAGCCCTTTGATGTTTCCAGGACTAATGGCTGTTAAATTCGACTTATTCGCTTTGCCAGTGCTGGAGGGTGATGGGGAGCAGAGGCTGCTACAGTCACGGTGCCCTGGGAGCCACCAGCCGGGGCTGGGATTGTCCCACCCCATCCCCACCATGAGGGAACAGGGATTTGTGCCCATCAGGGTGGGAGATGGGCTGTCCTGCACATGAGCACAGCACCAGCAGTCCTGTGCGTCCCTGTGGTGTTCAGGCACCCCCTGCATCCCATGGACCCTCAGCACCCCTGGACACCCCTGGGGCACCCAGCACCCCCAGGTTATCCATGTCCCTCAGCCTGTCCTGCTCTCCTCGTGGATTTTTCCAGACTCTCTCCAAGCCCCGTGCCAGGCCGCCTCCCTCCTGCCACAATTAGCATTTATTACGATTATTTTGCATTCATTGCCCGCTCTCCCCCGTCTGAAATCATGTGCAAATTCCCTGAGCATCCCATTTCCCACCCTTGCAGGGGAAGGGCTGCACAGTTTGGATTTTCCAGGCTCGGGGAGCGCCCCAGCCACGTGGCCAGGCTGCTCCCCAGCTGGGTGGTTTGGAGCATTCATCAGGACCCAGAGCACTTTGCATTTCAAATGCTGGCAGGCAAGAGCCAGGCAGGAATCCGGGCTTTGGGGAATATTCAGGAAGAAAACGGGTTTGGGTTTGTCCTCGGGGTTTGGGGTTGTCCTCAGGGTTTGGGTTTGGGTTTGTCCTCAGGGTTTGGGGTTGTCCTCAGGGTTTGGGTTTGGGGTTGTCCTCAGGGTTTGGGTTTGGGGTTGTCCTCAGGGTTTGTCCTCAGCCTGACCCACAGGAGGTTCTGGGGTGGGAATTCGTGGCACTCCAGTGGGTTCTCCCCACATGGCAGAGCCCCAGGGAAGCCAGCAGCTGTTTCAGGAGTATTTGGGGTGCCCAGTGGGGCAGGATGGGGTGGGATGAGGGGTTGGGATGAAGGGTTTGGATGAAGGGTTGGGATGAAGGGATGGGATGAAGGGTGAGATGAGGAGTGGGATGGAGGGTTGGATGAAGGGTGGGATGAAGGGTTGGGATAAGAGGTGGGATGAAGGGTTGGGATGAGGAGTTGGGATGAAGGGTTGGGATAAGGGGTGGGATGAGGGGTGGGATGAAGGGTTGGTGCCAGTGGGCACAGAAGCCTCTGCAGCAGCACTGGCAGCAGTAAGAGGGGCTGGGGGGCAGAGGGGGGTCCCCCAAGGCTGGGTCAGGAGGGGTTGCTCCCCCCAGACCCCCCAAACAGCAGCTCAGCCCCTCCTGGGGGGCACTCTGCGTGTGGCTGCCGTGGGGCAGCAGGGGAGGGCAGGGGGGCTCTCTCCTGGTAATTACCCCTCGTCCTTCCCGGCCAGGCTCACCGAGGAGGGAGCCGGGGGGGACACAGCTTAAGCTATCAATGGTCCTGCCTTGATGGGAATAAAATATGCACTGAAAGACATGAAAATGGAGTAAATAAAAGAGATAAAAATGGAACGATCAAGCCAGCAACTTCTCCTCCTCTGATTAAAAAGAGGGAGTGGGGGGGGAGAGGGGATGCGCTGAGCCCTTGAAGAGGCAGCTGCTGCTGCAGCCTCAGCCCTGATAAAGGGGCTGAGCCGCCTGCTTGGGAGAGATAAAGTGAAGTCCCAGCGTTTCCTGTCCTCAATCCAAGCCTTACCATCAATATTAATACAGCCTGACAAACTGGCGTTTAAGATAGAATAAATATAGACTGGTGCTGCTATTACCTAGACCTTATTAATCTGCTTGGAGGCATTTAAATGCCGTTAAAAATATGGAGTTTACTCGCTGGCACTTCAATAGCTCTACAATCCATCAGCGTTTTGTTTTCCACCCTCCTCCTCCTCCCCTTCCCCAGCTGGTGGCTCTGGGTGCCCACTGACCTGGGCTGGGAGAGAGGAGCCAGGGGGGAACTGAGCTGGGAGCTTGGCTGAGGATGAGGATGATGATGATGATGGGTGGGAGCTCAGCCTGGGGCATGGAGCACCCATGGAGATGGTGAGTGGAGCATCCCAGAACCCTCACGTCCAGGTGATGGAGACTTTACCTGTGTGCTCCTCACTGGGAGAGACTCAGGGCTGCCAGGTGCAGGAGGCAGAGAGCCCCAGGCAGGGAAGCAGCCCCAGCAACCCCAGCAGCCCCAGCAGCCCCTGCAGCCCCTGCAGCCCCTGCAGCCCCAGCAGGCCCTGAGGGATGCACAGAATCCAGCTTGGGAAGCTGCTCCCCATCCCGACTGCTCTGCTCCTGGCAGCACGGATCTGGGCTGCCGTGTGTTGTGGCACCCACGTGTTCCTCCCCTGCCAGCCCCAGGCCAGAGCCACTGCTGGGTCCCCAGCCCTTCCCTGCCCCAGCATCCACAGGGGTAGGGGCAGCTCGGGGTTCATGGGTGCCAGGTGCATGGCAGGGCCTCCATGCTGTGGGGATGTGTCCATGAGTGCCAGGGACATGGCAGGGGGGCAGGACCCAGGGGTGCCAAGGACATGGCAGGGACATCCCTGTACGTGGCAGGACCTGTGGGTACCAGTTGCATGGCAGTGAAACTGCAGTATGGGAATGGATTTATGGGTGTCAGGGATACAGAATGGTGTGGGGCAGGGTTAATGGGTGCCAGGGATACAGAAGGGTGTGAGGCAGGGTTAACGGGTTCCAGACACACAGCAGGGTGTGGGGCAGGGTTAATGGGTGCCAGGGATACAGAAAGGTGTGGGGCAGGGTTAATGGGTGCCAGGGATACAGAAGGGTGTGAGGCAGGGTTAATGGGTGCCAGGGGCACAGCAGGGTGTGAGGCAGGGTTAATGGGTGCCAGGGATACAGAAAGGTGTGGGGCAGGGTTAACGGGTTCCAGACACACGGCAGGCTGTGGGGCAGGGTTAATGGGTGCCAAGGGGCACAGCAGGGTGTGGAGCAGGGTTAATAGATGCCAGGGATACAGAAAGGTGTGCGGCAGGGTTAATGGGTTCCAGACACACGGCAGGGTGTGGGGCAGGACCCCTGGGTGCCAGGCACATGGCAGGGTGTGGGGCAGGACCCCTAGGTGCCAGGGGCACAGCAGGGTGTGGGGCAGGGTTAACGGGTTCCAGACACACGGCAGGGTGTGGGGCAGGACCCCGGGTGCCAGGCATGTGCCACGGCCATCACCCCGGGGTGCGGGGCGCAGATGGGGCGTGCGGGGCAGCGGCGGGCGGGGCACGCCGCTCATTAGCCGTGTATTATTCATCGGCAGCTTCTGTCGCCTGCCATCTGCTCCGGCTGCGCGGGCGGCAGCAGCAGCAGAACGGGGCTGCGCGGCCCCGCGGCTCCTGCTGGCACACCTGGGCTGGCACCCGGGCCGGGCCCGCGGGGGTGGCACCCGGGCAGGGCGGGATGGCACCGCTGCCCCGGGGATGCTCCACGGGCTCGGTACCGCGAGCTGGGAACAGGGAAAAGGGATGGAAAAGAGATGGCACGGCCTGGGTCATGCCATGAGTGCCCTGGGCAGGACCGGGCCCTTCCCAACACAGAGGCAGCTCCGAGCTGAGCCCAGCTCTGAGCTCAATTCAGCTCCGAGCTGCTGCCCAGGTTTGAGCTCCTGCCCAGCTCCGAGCTGAGCCCAGCTCTGAGCTCCTGCCCAGGTTTGAGCTCCTGCCCAGCTCTGAGCTCCTGCCCAGCTCTGAGCTCCTGCCCAGCTCTGAGCTCCTGCCCAGCTCTGACCTGAGCCCAGCCCGGTGCTCTGCCCAAGTCTGAGCAATCCACACCCATCCCAGGATGTTCCTCCTCGAGCACACCAGCCAAGCTCATCCTGTATCCAAGCAACACCTTCACCCCCTCACCTTTTAATTAAAACCCTTGATGAACTTTCTAATGAGAGCGTGGCAGCCCCGTGGGCTCTCTGGAGATGCTGCCTGTGCCAGGGTGAGGTCCCGGCTCAGGGATGGGCACTGCCAGGAGCTCGCTGCTCCACACTGCTAATTGCCAGGTTTAATTACCTGGCAGCCAAATGACCTTTTGCATCCTCCAGCGAGGCCATGAAACCTCTCCCTGAGTGGGAGCAGTGCAGGGGGAGTGTGACAGGGCTGAAATGTCACCAGCAACACCCCAGCAGGTGCCAAGGTGTCCCCCAGCAGGGGACAAGGCCAAGGTGACAACAGCACCAAGGTGTCCAGAGCAGTACCTGGGGAGAGCTGGGGACTGCTTTCCATGGCCTGGGAGGGACATCCTTGGGCAGAGCTGTCCTGGGAGCCCCATCCTGGCACAGGGTGCAGCTCCCTGCCCATGGAGGGTCCCTTTGCTGTCCCTTTGCTGCCCCTTTGCCCCCCCAAGCTGCCTCTGGAGCAGCCTCATCCCTTCCCTTCCCTTTCTCCTGGCAATGCGGCCCCAGGGCTCAGCAGAGGCCCATGCCAGCCCCAGGCCGGGCACAGCCCCCGCCTGCAGCTCCCTGCATGTGCTCGGGCTCCCCTCCCAGGGAAAGGAGCCCCTCTCCTGGTGATAATTACGGCAAAGTTCGGTGCTGGGAGAGGCGGGGGGAGGGCTGGATTAAAATGCATGCGCACAGCTTGGGCCTCGCAGCAGATGTTGGCATAATTAGAGAGGAAAAAATTATGAAATTAATTTGTGGTTCAATGTAAATTTTGGCGTTGGGGGGAAGCTGGCGCGTGCTCCATGGCTGCCAGAGGGACCTGCCGGGGTCTGGGGGGGCACTGAGCCCAAAGAGGGGCACGGGGGTGGGAAATGGCTGTCCCAGTGAGGAGGGGCTGGGCAGGGCTGCATCCCTGCTCTGTGCCAGGGCAGAACGGCCTGGGGAGGTGTGACCAGCCCAGGGAGAGAGATCACAGCACAAGGAGAGGGATCACAGCACAAGGAGAGGGATCACAGCACAAGGAGAGGGATCACAGCCCAGAGAGAGGGATCACAGCACAAGGAGAGGGATCACAGCCCAGTGAGATGGATCACAGCCCTAGGAGAGGGATCACAGCACAGGGAGAGGGATCACAGCCCAGGGAGAGGGATCACAGCCCAGGGAGAGGGATCACAGCACAAGGAGAGAGATCACAGCCCAGGGAGAGGGATCACAGCCCAGGAGAGGGATCACAGCCCAGGAGAGGGATCACAGCCCAGGAGAGGGATCACAGCACAAGGAGAGGGATCACAGCCCAGGGAGAGACATCACTGCCCAGGGAGAGGGATCCTGCATGAGGAGAGGAATCACAGCCCAGGGAGAGGGATCACAGCCCAGAGAGAGGGATCACAGCACAAGGAGAGGGATCACAGCCCAGGGAGAGGGATCACAGCCCTAGGAGAGGGATCACAGCCCAGGAGAGGGATCACAGCCCTAGGAGAGGGATCACAGCCCAGGGAGAGAGATCACAGCCCTAGGAGAGGGATCACAGCCCAGAGAGAGGGATCACAGCACAAGGAGAGAGATTACAGCACAAGGAGAGGGATCACAGCACAAGGAGAGGGATCACAGCCCAGGGAGGGGGATCACAGCCCAGGGAGGGCACAAGCAGCCGCCAAGGGTGCCAGGCCCTGGCTGTCCCTTCCTCATCCTCCCCAGCACCTTGGCCAGGGCTGGCCCTGCAGCCTGGGGGTCACTCCCACACCCCAGTGAATCCCTGGGATAAATAGATGTGCATGCCAAGGACAGGTGTGCTAGGGTGAGAGGAGAGGGGCTCTCCCTGCCCTCACACCAGCAGTGCTGGGCAGCACTGGGATGGTCTGCTCATCCCTTACAGGGAGAGGTGAGACAGGGAGGATCTGGCATGCTCTGGGCATCACTTAGAGGGAGAAGTGAGGTGGGGAGGGTTTGGGATGCTCTGGGCATCACTTTAAGGGAGAGGTGGGATGGGGAGGGCCTGGGATGCTCTGGGCATCACTTACAGGGAGAAGTGAGATGGAGAGGACTTGGGATGGAGAGGGCATCACTAACAGGGAGGGTCTGGGGTGCTCTGGGCATTTCTTAAAGGGAGAATTGAGATGGAGGGTGCTTGAGGTTCTCTGGGCATCCCTTACAGAGAGAAATGAGATGGGGAGGGTCTGGGATGCTCTGGGCATCCCTTACAGGGAGAGGTGAGACAGGGAGGGCCTGGCAGAGCCCCCTGCCCCCCTCAGCACCCCAGCCGGGCACGGGCAGGGTGGGCACGGCGGGCAGGCGGGCACGGGCAGTCCCGGTGCCCGGTGCTCCCGGTGCGATTCCATCTGGCTCCATCTGCTCCCCCCGGGCTCAGCACCGAATGTGGGTCGCGGCGGGCTCGGTGGCGCAGCACGGAGCCGTGGGCAGCAGCTGAGCCCCCGGGCCGGGCCGGGCCGGGATTACCGAGCTGCGGCCGCCGGGCTGGCACCGGCACCGGCTCCTCCCCACGGTTCCCTTCCCGGGGATTACGGATAATGCATCTGCAGCAGCGCTCGCTCGCTCGCTCGCTCATCCAGGTCTGTGATTTATCTGAAAATCAAATTCCAGTAATCTCGGCTGCCATCTGGCCCCCGCGGGGCGGGCGGGGGGCTCCGGGTCCCTCTGAGCATCCCCCGAGGGAAGGGAAGGGCAGAGCGGCTGCTGCTCCCCGGGGCCGTGTGGGGCAGTCTGGGGAGGAGACGGCCCAGGAAGCGTTTCTGGGAGGGTGCTCAGTGCCAGGATGCAGGACCGGGAGAACTCAGCTCCTCGCAGGGACATCCCTGTGTTCCGGTGGCCCCGCACATCCCTGGGATGTGGGCAGCGCTGGGAGAGCTCAGCTCTTGCAGACACATTCCTGCGTCCCCACACATCCCTGGGATGCAGGCAGTGCCCAGAGAGCTCAGCTCTTGCAGGACCACGGGCAGGAGGAGGCGATGGGGAGGAGGTGACGGCGAGGAGGTGACGGCGAGGAGGTGACGACCCCGGCCCTGCCCAGGGGACACGCTGGCAGCAGGGACGTCCCGCGGCCCAGCAGGGAAGGCAGAGGAGAGCAGGATCCATCCTCTGCCGCGGCAGGAGCGGCCCAGAGGGGAGCCGGAGCCCCCAGCACTCCCCTCCCTGCCCCTCATTCCCAGCTCATTAAGGCTCTCCCATTATTCTGACATTTTGTGCGCGTCACGTAGCGGGAAGAAGTAATTTACTTAGAAGAAATTAAAAGTTCATTTTAATTGAGCGCACACTGCAGTATGCAAATGCGGGCGCATTATGTACACTGATGCGGAGACAAAGGCTGTAATCAACTGTTAACCCTTTCCGAGCCAACCCCGCGCTCCTCCGCAGCGCCGGCGCCGCTGCGGCCACTCCGGAGACCCCCGAGCCACATTCGGGATGCGCCCCTTGCCCGCAGCTCCGAGCAGGGGCAGCACACAGCCCCGGGCCCCGCTGCACGGCTGGGAGGCGGCAGCAGGCAGGGATGCCCAGCACGGAGTGTCCCCAAATCGCTGTGACGCGCTGGGATGGCTCCGAGCCAGCCACACAGGGGGGACGCTGGGGCAGGGGGGCTCCAGGGGTGGGGAAGGCGTTTGTGGGAGCTGGGATGGAGGTGCCAAGGGATATCCCTGGGCATACACGTGCAAAGGCCAGAATAGTGCTCGTGGCTGCTGCCACCACCCTCAAATCCAAGTACCTGGATAGCGAGAGCTGCATGTGAGGGTGGTCCAGCTGCCACGAGCCCGTGATATTCCCAACATCCTGTTGCTATTTTTTTAATGTTTGTTTTTTTTTTTACTACCTGTCAGACCTGAGAATTTTTTAATGGCAGTGCAAATGGAAGCGGCTCACAGATGCGAGATGACAGCCCGCTGCAGGAGACAGACAAATTACCTCCAACCTCGGCTCAAGACGCCCACAGACTCCCAGACAAAGGGAGGTGGTGTTGGGGCGCTGCTGTGAGCTGTCCGGGCTCAGCCAGGCTCCCACCCTGCTCCTTGGGTGCTCCTTGGGTGCAGCATCTGTGGGATTCCATGGGGCATTCCTGCTGCAAGGGGCTCTGGGGAGGGCACAGGCTCATCCAACACCTCCCATGGGTGGATGATGCTAAAAATCAGAGAGCCCCGAGGACAAAGGTGTCCCTTTGAAGGGGACATACCAGGGATGACAGAGCGGACCCAGCCACTCTCTGCAGGAGGGGTGGCACCTTTGGGAATCCCTTCTCCTGGCTTTGCCGAGGATGGCAGGGACGGATATGGGATCTGCCACCCTGAGGGAGTGACAATGGGTGGCTTTTCACTGGAACCACACGGGGGGATGGCTGGGGGACATCTCGGGGCTGCCACCTCCACCTGAGCCGCCCTTCATCTGCCCCGTGCTGCCAGGATCCGCAGCGCAGCGCTCGCAGGGAGCTCCCGAGGGCAGCAGGGTGGTCGGCAGGGTTTCATTGCTGTGTGCCACCTTTGCAGCCCGTGCCACGCAGCCTGGCGCTCCCCAGGGCAGCAGGGTGGTCGGCAGGGTTTCATTGCTGTGTGTCACCTTTGCAGCCCGTGCCACGCAGCCTGGCACTCGCAGGGAGCTCCCGAGGGCAGCCGGGTGGTCGGCAGGGTTCCATTGCTGTGTGTCACCTTTGCTGTGTGCCACCTTTGCAGCCCGTCCCACGTGCCGGCTCCGCCGCTCCAGATGGCACCCGGGAAAGAGTTAAGTCCGCTGTGATCAACAGCAAGAAGCAAGTGGTAAACAGTTTTTCTCTCCCTCTGCTAAATTAATATGCAAATTCCCCCCCTTCTCTCTCCCCCCCTCCTCGCTTCGAAATTAGCGAGGTAGAATGCTTGGGCTAATTATGCATTCAAACGAGCAGGCTTCGTTAATGTGGCACTAAGAGGAGCCTGAAAATGATTGTGAGACGATGAAATTGAAATTGGAGCACGGCACTTCTAATGCATCTGGAGTCACTCTTGCGTGCCCCGGCAGATGTAACCTGGCAGTGACCGGCAGCCCCCGCCCGTGCCCGGGCACCCGCAGCTCCCAGCACCCCAGAACCCCCTCGGCTCCCCCATCCCACTCCAAACCAGTTCCCAGCACCCCAGAACCCCCTCGGCTCCCCCATCCCACTCCAAACCAGCTCCCAGCACCCCAGAACCCCCTCGGGCTCCCCCATCCCACTCCAAACCAGCCCCTTTCCAGATTTCCCAGCCCGGTTCCTTGGGGACAGAAGGGTGGGATGGCCCTGTGCACGCAGAGCTCCTGGTGTGGGGTGGGCATGGGGCAGACAGCCCAGAGCATCCCCAGGACATGGAGAAGGGTTGGATTAGGAGTGGTGGGGCTCCAGGTGAGCAAAGCAGGTGCTGGCACAGCCCTGTGAGAGTCCATGCAGGTCCCCTGGGTGATGCTCCCAGTCTGGAGCAGGGCAGGGAGCACGTTCCTCCTTGCCAGGCAGAATCCTGGTCCCCAAGGCAGCCAGCAGGGCCTGGGTGTGTTTGGTGAAGCTCCACCTGTGCTTGCATGGATAAACCTCTGGATGAATGACCCTGCTTCACTCCCGGGGATGCTGAGTGCTGGTGGCTGCAGGAGGTCACAGGGGAAATCCCATTCCCATTGCCACATCCCAGTGGATTTGGTGCTCAGCAGTTGTTGGCACACCCCAGCAAGGACCAGGCTGGTGGCACATCCACATCCATCACGTCCTGTGAGCCCCAGGACTGTCCCACAGCAGGGAGGGGTGGCACAGGGACATCCAGGGCCAGGCTGGGGCAGCTGCTATGGGCCTGAGACCTGCAGAGGAGAAGCAGGAGAAAAAGTTGAGGGTGACAGACAAACAGGGAGATGTTTTATTTTTGGGGCTGTGTTAGGCTGAACATGAGCAGCCACCAGCTGCAGTGGGCACAGGGGATGATGAGGGATTCACAGGAATGCTGGCTCAGGATGTCACCAGTGCCGTCTCCGCTGGGATAACTGCTCCCTGCCATCTGCACAGCCGGGATGCAGCCACCCAAGGGCTGAACCCAACTTCCCATGAGACACAGCAGCACCAGCCGAGGCTGGATGTCGGTGTTAAATATTCATCAGAGGTGTGGAATTTACTGGAAGCATCCATTAGGAGGTGATGCCCCATCCACAGGGTGCTCCGCAGCCGGGGCCGGGCTGAGGGGGGTGGAAGGCAGCGGGAGAGGAGGGTGGGTGCTCTGGGGGAGGCTGCGGAGCCCTAAAGCAGAGGCACTGTGAGGAACGAATGGGGAGCTCCGGGCTTCAGGCACCCAACCACCGGGAATGGAGGGATGGAGTAAACAGACAAGGAGATGAATAACACCCCGGAAAGGAGAGGAAGGAGTGGGGGAGCAGCAGGGATACACACCCTGGAGGGGATGGTCCCTGGGAAAAGGGTGGGATGGAATAACAGGGTTTGGTCCAGGGGGATGCTGAGCTCCAGGAGCGATGTCGAGCATCCCAGAGGGATGCTGAGCAGTCCTGAGGACACACACCTTGGCATGGGAGGCTGCTGGGCTCAGGGTGAGCTGTGGTGTGCCTGAGCAGGACCAGGGCCAGGGCATCCCATGGGCATCCCAGGGGCACCAGGCTGGGGGCTGGCACACAGAGGGGTTGTGGAGGGGTTGTGGGGGGTTGTGGAGGGGTTTTTGAGGGGATGTGCAGGGGGTTGTGGGGGGTTGTGGAGGGGTTGAGGAGGGGGTTATGGAAGGGGTTGTGGAGTGTGGAGGGGGTTGTTTTCCTCCTCTCTCCGGTAATTTTTCCCTCTGACTATGATGCATAGCGGTGCTAATTCGGCACGTTGCCATTAATTCCAGCACAGCTGCCGCTCTCTCCCTCAAGGCATTTCGCTAATACTCGGCTTCAGAGCCTCTCAGCAAATTAACATCATTTGTTCTGCAGAACATGTTTTATTTCTACACTACATGCATAGCTTATTACTCCTCCAGAAACTCGGGGTGTGCAGGAGGCAGCGCCACGGGCACGGCCCTCCAGAGCCAGCCCTGCTCCCCAGCTCACCGTGCCCAGCCCTGGATGGGCACAGGGACACAGCCCAGCCCCTTGTGCCACCTCGCTGGCCCCAGCTGGAGCTGCAGGGATTTTCTCCCAGTGCCAGGATGCCGTGGTGCTGTTGGAGCACCCAGGGCTGG
Organism: Chlorospingus semifuscus; assembly: GCA_035048045.1. Lineage (NCBI taxonomy): Eukaryota > Metazoa > Chordata > Aves > Passeriformes > Passerellidae > Chlorospingus > Chlorospingus semifuscus. The sequence continues at coordinate 19,663,158 of JAWWMS010000028.1, forward strand.
TGATGTGAGGGAGGATGGTGGCAGCGTGCTGGCTGGCATCTCCTGCATCCCCCTGGGTGATGCCACCTCTCAGTGCTCCCACATTTAGGAACAGAGCTGACAAGATGTCCCAGGATATCAGGGCCAGGCTGGGTGTGACAGTGAAAGGAACCAGGAGCCCCCAGCACCAGCAGGACAGCTCAGACCCTCTGGCAGCACCTCTGGGATGGAGAAGAGCACCTCCCACCAGGTCCTTGGGGCTGTCGGTGGGGGAGTGAGCTGGGCAGAATGTCACCAGCCAGCCAGGCAGTGTCACCAGCCAGGCAAGGATGTCACCAGCCAGGCAGGGTACCACCAGCTAGGCACGGGGTCACCAGCCAGGCACAGGATGTCACCAGCCAGGCAAGGATGTCACCAGCCAGGCACAGGGTGTCACCAGCCAGGCACGGTGCCACCAGCCAGGCACGGGGCCCTGCCACCACCCAGCAGCCCGCAGCCCCTGCCAGCGACAGTTTCAGGCCTTTCGCTTTGATTAAGGTTATTTAAGCTTTTTACCAAAACATAAAACCTGATTGTTTGCATAAACAACCTAATTGGATTATAGTGCACAGCATCGCTAATGCCGCGGGCTGGCTGGGAGCCGGCGGGAGCGGGGAGCACCGGCAGCACCGGCAGCACCGGCAGCACCGGCAGCACCGGC
>JAWWMS010000028.1:19684731-19696791 GCA_035048045.1 Chlorospingus semifuscus
GGTGTTAGTAGGGTCTCTTCACAGGGTGGTTGGACAAAACAATCACTTCCCAGCTGGAGAATCAAGGACAACCATTACCCAAAAAGCACAAACAGCTGTGAAGGGAAGGGGGCAAGGCAGGGGGTTGAGACTTCATGACCTGGAGCAGTAACTGGACAGTTAAACCCAATATGTAGATGAACCAAAACTTATAAAAGTGTAAAAACTTGTGACCAGGATCCATCTTGGATTCAACCTGGGCACAGCCCTGGCCAGGCTCTTGTGCTGCCCAAGGTGTGTCCTTTTAAGGCCTTTCAGTAAATACCTATATTGTCCATTTAGCTCTGTCTGCTCTCTGTTCCAGACCAGCCTCTCAAGGCAGCAGTTCAAACACAGGGAGGTTAGACCCCTGTAAATGCAATTTTACCTAACCTGGCTGGTAGGGGGGTTTCTGCAGGGACTGAAATGTCCCCTCTCTGGCTGTAGCACCATCAGTGCAGGAAGTCACATCCCAGTTCTGCTCTCCTTTCCCAGGGCATCCTGCAGTGTTCATGTCCCACCTGCCGGGGTGTGCGGTGCCTCTGCCCCTTGTGCATTCATCTCTGCCCACCGAGGGCCAGCCCTGGGCTGGGGGCAGCGTGAGCTCCCTCCTGTAGGGTGGGACGGTGCCTCTGGGGACGTGTCCTGCTCTGTTAACCACAACCCCCGGTGCTGGGAGGGTTTTTAGGAGCTGATTGTTCTGGAGCAGCGGAGTGCGAGCTGCGGGGGGAGGAGAGAGGGATGAAAGGGAGGGAAGGGGCAGAGTGACAGCGTGAAGGAGAATCCCTGGCTCACCTTCAGTCAGGGCCTGCCTCGCCCGGCTCGTGTGCAGCTGAGCGTGCCGGGGAGCGCCCAGGCAGCGCTCGGTGTCAGGAGCTGTTAGGGAACGCGTTTGTCACCGGGGGGCAGGGACAGAGCACGGGGACGCAGCGCTCTGATTTATTGATGGCTTTGCTTCCCTGCTGCCTTGGGAAGAGCTTACCTGGCAGGGACAGTGCTGAGGTGTGGGAGCAGTGGGCTCAGGTGTGACTGTGTGCCTCTGAGCTGTGGTGGCTCCCATCCCTGAGGTGTCATTGGAATTTTTCCCCATTCATAGTTCCCACAGGCCAGCAGGAGTTGCAGCTCAAGGACATTATTCCCACAGGGAATATTCCTCTCAGGAAGAGTGTGGTTGGGGTGGTGGCCCTCCTGAAAAGCTGCTGCTGTCTGCTGCTGCCCCTGCTTTACCTGTGCATTCTGATGGCTCCTCTGAGCTTGCTAGGCTCTCTGTGCCTCACCATTTTCATGAAGTCTCACTCCCAGTGCCTGACCTCCCTCTTCCCAGCTTTGCCTTAGAGGTGGCTCCAAGCTGTGTGTTGAGTATCAGGTGTGGGCTGTGTCTTTCCAAAGAAGAGCTCCCATGCTTTGGAAAACTGGTGGCTGTGTGCAGCCTTAAAAGAGCATGATAGGGGAATGAGCTGATTCTGCCACAAGCTTCCATCTTTGTGAGCAAATTCTTGGCTGCAACATGACAGGACTGACAAATGCCATTTCCATCATCTTAAGAGTGATGGTGGGTGGGGGATCCGCTGGTGGGACAAGAGATGAACGTTGTGCCTTGGGAAATAAGGGCATGATGAAAGTTGGGATCTTGTTTTGGACAGCTTCCAGCTGTACTCCCAAGAAATCTTGGATAGCAAGGGTGTATTTTCATCCATGTGTGTCCCTTCCTTCCTAGGTGTGGAAGAAGCTCCTGAGCTCCCAGGCTCCCCGTGTCAATGTGTTCATGGCAGTGCCCACCATCTATGCCAAGCTGATGGAATATTATGATGAGCATTTCACCCAGCCCCAGGTGCAGGATTTTGTGCGTGCCTATTGCCAGGAGAACATCAGGTGGGTGAGCTGCTGGCTCTCTGGGTGCTCCAGGTTTTCCTTTCAGCAGCACCTCTTTCAGTGCTGGCTGTTGTGCTTTGGTGTCTCTGTGACAGGAACAAGGGTGACATTATTTAATTATGAGCCACTCTTGCATGGGAGAGCCAGAAGGGGCTCGTTGCATGTCACCCTGTGTAACACATGGCTGAGGGCTTTGTCCTGCAGCCCAGGATCTCTTTTAAGAGGCTGTCGTGGTTAACTTAAACCCCACATCAGGCTGAGAATGTGAGAGACATCTTTGGTGCTGGTTAAAAGGATTTGGGGGCTGCAGGTTTTACGCAGAGCTGTTTGTGCCCCTGTGTCAGGCTGCAAATTCCCTGGAGCAGAGGTGCTCTCAGATATCTCTTACCTGGCCTTTCCCTGTGCAGGTTAATGGTGTCAGGCTCAGCAGCCCTGCCTGTGCCTGTCCTGGAGAAGTGGAAGAGCATCACGGGGCACACCTTGCTGGAGAGGTATGGGATGACTGAGATTGGGATGGCGCTTTCTAACCCTTTGCATGGAGTCCGAGTCCCAGGTAGGAGTCCCCAGGGGTGCCCCTGTTTGGAGGCCTGTGCTGGGAGTGCTCTGGGGTGTTCTGTGCACAGGAGTGAGGAGAGGCCACGCTGGGAACAAGGCTGCTGGGAATTGGCACTGGGGGTTCAGGGTGTGGGTGTGTGGGAAGGGGCTGCTGGGTTGCCCAGGGATCAGAGCTGTGTGTGCAGAGCTGGCAGTGGTGCCCGCTGCCCTGACCAGGCTGGCACACTCCAGACTGATGCTCTGTTACTTCCAAAGTCTTAGTGAATTGGGGGAGTGTTGCTTCAGCTCCTGCTGCCTGGAGTTGTATTTCTGGGTGGTGTCACAGAGGATTCTCCACACAGCAGTGCTTGTCCAACCCATCAGTGCTGAACACTCAAAATAGGACGTCTGCTCACTCTTATTTTAGTGCCTGTTTCTTGCCTCTTCAGGAATTCAAAATTGTCACACCTCGCTGTACACTCTGGGCCTGTTCTCTCCTTGTCTTCCCCCCCTTCTCTGAGCTCCACTTTGTGATTCCTCTCCATAGCTGTACTTTCTGGAACCTAGAAATAAATTGATCTGAGACATTGCAAACGTGAAATGCCCCCACTCTCCCTGTGGTTGGAGCGTGGCCATCTGTGTGCCCACCCCGTGCCACCTGCCTCCCCACAGGCTGTCTGTGCAGGCACGGCACCATATGCAGCCTGCTGGGGAACTGGTGTTACCCCACAGGGGGTCCTGGGTGTCACAGCTTCCCACAGCACCCCAATCCCATGGCATGCAGGAGCTGGGTCCTGCAGGGGTGGCTCAGGGAGAGGAGAAGCCAAAACTCCCCCTCATTGACTCCTCAGCCTGAGAACAGCTTGAAACACAAACTCTGTTTTAGTTTTGCAGGGTAACTGTCGTTCCCTCACCCCACCTCAGCCAGATTTATCTCCCTCCAGCAGGCAGGAGAGGGAGGCAGGCAGGAAAAACAAGGCTCCCATCTGCAGGAGCTCGAGCTGTGTGTGAGCCCCACAGCCCAGGGTGACAGGGCAGGCATCATTGCACTGGCCCTGGGTTATATTTGCTTTTTATTGATTTTCATGAGGGAAAAGGAGTGGAGACTCCAGAAATTTCCCAGGGGATTAAAAGAGAAAAGGAATAAGACTGAAAGCAGCATGGCAGTGCACAAGCTGGCACCCAGGAGGGCAGCTCCTGCCCCAGGGCTGCTGGCTGTGCTCCTGAGGGCTCCTGAGCATCATCCCTGTGGATCCTGAGGTCTGCAGGGCACCTGGGCACAAAGCCTCTTGTGCAGAGGGGCTGGGGACTGTCACTCCAGCCCCATCCAGGGGCTCCTGCAGCCCCCAGAGGGGAGAGAAGTGTCTCACAAAGGTGGGGATCAGCAAGAAGCCATACAGAAATGAGGCTATAATTGAATAGGCTTGATTAATTTATTTCAGGAAGTGTCAGCTGGGAAGCAGATGGGTGAAGCTGAGGCATAATTTACTGGAGCTGTGAAAAAGCTTTTGATCTAGTGCCCTGTTAGAGGCTGGCTAGGAGGTCACCAGGTACCACAGAGATCCCAGAGGCAGCTGATGGTGGGCTGGGAGCAGGGGACATCTGCCAGAGGGTCTCTCCTGGACTGGGAGCTGCACACGACCTTCTCCCCTGCTCTGACCTGTTGGAGTGAGCCCAGAGGAGGCACCAGCAGGTGCAGAGGGATGGAGCAGCCCTGCTGAGAGAATTGGGATTGTTCAGCCTGGAGGAGAGAGGGCTTTGGGGTGACCTAATTGTGGCCTTCAGTTCCTGAAAGGACCTACAAGGGAGATGGAGTGGGACTTTGGACAAGGGCCTGGAGTGACAAGACAAGGGGGAATGGCTTCACAATTAACTTCAGGTTTAGATTAGATATTAGTAAGAAATTCTTCCCTGTGAGGGTGCTGAGGCCCTTCTCTGGGTGCCCAGAGCAGCTGTGGCTGCCCCTGCATCCCTGGCAGTGCCCAAGGCCAGGCTGGACAGGGCTGGGAGCACCCTAGGACAGGGGAAGGTGTCCCTGCCCATGGCAGGGAGTGGAATGAAATGAGCTTTAAGGTCCTTCCAAACCATTCTGTGATTCATGAGCCTCTGAGGAGAGATCCCGGGGCTTCCCTTGCCCCCTTGGTGTGGCAGGAGAAAGGTGGAGTCCTTGGACCCTGCCCATCCTGCCCGTGTCCCCAGCAGTGTCACCAGCACTGTGTCCCCACTCTCCACCCACAGCACAGGTCTGAAGGGGCAGGCATGGGGTGTGGGAGCTTTAATTTCCAGAAGCAGCAAAGATGAAAGATTTGAAAGATAAATGTTTGCTTGTATATGGTTAAAACCCTGCTTAAAATGCCTCTGTTTTCACCAGCTCTCATTCTAATCCCCCCTGGTGCTGTTACTGTGAAGGGAGATGAATAATTCATGGCCGGAGAATGCCTCACTGGGCCTAATCACCACTTTAATTGGAGGTTTAGATCAGAGCAGCTAATAGCTGCTACAGCGGGGACTCCGTGTATTGTTGACAGTGAGATCCTTGAGTGCCTTATCGTTGGCCTGCTCCAATCCTCCCGGGACTCAGCAGCCCCAGCTACCCAGATACCGAAGGACACAGAGCACGGGGCCAATTAAATTTATCTGGGAAGAGCTGACAACTTTTTTAAGCGGAGGAGAGGGGGTGAGAGCAGAGTGGTGTCACCCCCTCCCGCCTGCAGCGCGGTGACACCGCGGGCGAGGCGCCAGCATTGCTGAGCATCCAGGAGTCTGCACATTGCAGGGATGCCGAGGGGAGGGAGCAGAGATTTATCCCCCGTTTCCCCTCAGGATTATGGCTGGGGACAAAAGGAAGCCAGTGCACAGTGTTGGCCCCTTCTGATCACCCCAACTGTGCCTTGATGAAGGCAGGACTTCTGGGGCTGCTCCTTTGGGAACGAGCCCAAATTTCTGCTGACCTGTTGGAGTTGGCACAGGGTGTGTTTTGACACCTGGGAAGCTCCAGTCATTGGTTTTTTACACAAATTCTATTAATCCTGTCAGGTTGGTGGAGCTCTAATCAATGGTAGGGGCTTTTTCAGCCTTTACAGATGTTGATTTCAAAGTTTGTCACTTTTCCTAAATACCAGAAAAGCTTCTCCAGACAGAAACATAAGGAAGCAGCTCTCCACCAGGGACTTGTTGTACATGCTGGTTTTATTTTAGCCAAGCAGGAGAGGAACTGGTGGGGCTGTGTTAGTAACTGTGATCTGAAACACTGTGTGGGGAACGTGTCACCTCCTCTGTGCCAGCCCTGTGCTGATCTTTGGTGTCTCATTCCCAAGGGCTGGGACCAGCAGTGGGCACTAATCCTGAGGTCCTGCTGCCCATGAATCACTGCCCATCTCCATGGTGAGGTCAGCAGCTTGCATCCAGGGAAGGAGCATCTTCCAGGAAGGCATCTGGCTCATCTTGATTTGAAAAATTCCAAGTGTGTGAGAGCCCCTGGCAGTTCCTTGCATTGGTTTCTGCTCCCTCCATGGGCTTTCCAGGACTGCTGCCTGCCCACAGACGTGCCATGTTTTGTGGGCAGATTGGAGTCTGTTCACACACAGTTTTTCACCCTGGAGGAACCGTTCCCACAGAAGTCTAGAAGGTGGCTCCAGCAACCTTCCATGCAACACTGAGGGTGTTACTTGCTATGAGGCCTCTTGGAGCCTGCCATGGCAGGTGCAGGATTGTTTATAACACATATGGTGTGATTTTTAGGGTTGTCCTGTGCAGAGCCAGGAGCTGCACTTGATGATCCTTGTGGGATCCAACTTCTGTGATTCTCTGATTCCATAAATACCTCAAGACTGTACCTCAGGGCACTTCTGCCTCGTGCTCCCTCCTTGCCCTGCTGCATCCCTGTGTCTCTGATTCCTGGCAGTGTGTGGCCTGGAGCTGGGAGCAGCCCAGGGGTGCTGGTGCTGAGGGGAGGACCTGGCTGTGCTGTCTGACCAGAGTGCCAAAGGCAGTTCTGAGCAGAGCAGCCACGGATCATGGGGCTGCCACGTCGCTTTGTGTTTATTTCCAGCCAGATTTGCTAATTGTTCGGGTAGTTTTGCTGCAATAAAATCTCACTCCCTCCTAGCCCATCTGCTCCTGGCTGATCCTGCAGGGATGCCATAAATCTGGGCTACGACGACATATCCATTTCCATGGCAACTGACCAATGTAGCAGACAAAATCATGATGTCACGGATAGCACATCTCCAGGGCTTCAACAGGAGAGTGAGAGCAGGACAGGGAAAATGCCACTCCAAGCCAAATGCCTGAAATGTGAGGCAGACAGGTTCTGCACTCTCTGCTCCAGGGAATTCCCGGTGTCAAGGTGATCCTGGCAGACCTGGAAAGCATCAGCTGGAGGCACTTCAGGGGAAAAAATGATCATCCTTTAAAGAGCACAGTTACAAATTTATAGAATCACAGAATGGTTTGGTTTGGTTTGGAAGGGATCCTTCAGCTCATCTTGTTCCATCCCCCCTGCCCTGGGCAGGGACACGTTCCACTAGCTCAGGTTGCTCCCAACCCTGTCCAACCTGGCCTTGGGCACTGCCAGGGATCCAGGGGTAGCCCTGGGCACCTGTGCCAGGGCCTCAGCACCCTCACTGGGAAGGATTTCTCCCTGATATCCCATCTTACCCTGCTCTCTGGCTGTGGGAAGCCATTCCCCCTTGTCCTGCTACTCCAGGCCCTTGTGAAAAGTCCTTCTCCAGCTGAAACTCACTCCTGTCCAGTCCTGCTGAGCCACAGGCTGCTGTGAGCTGCTGTCCCTCTCCCGCTCACAGGGGATGAAGGTCACAGGCCCCATCAGGAGCCATCAGGAACCATCAGGAGGCCGAGTGAGACCTGCTGAAATCTGCTGCCCCTCCCGCAGGTGACAGGAACAGAGCTGCCCTCTGTGCTGAGCTCTCAGGTGCTCCCCAGCAAGGACAGGCCCTGAACTTTCCCAGGGGGTGGGAAAGCTGCAGGCTGGGGAGCTCTGGGTCCCAGATGCAGCTTGGAGCTCAGTAGTGGTCCTTGTGACACTGTGTCAGCTCCTTGGCTTTGAAATTGAAACCTGTGCAAGAACGGCGTGGTTTTGATCCCTGCTTTTCTCCTGTGATGTTTTCTATCCAGTCTATTGATGTCTCCTAAAACTGAGATAATCCCTGGCAATTCTCAGCTGTTAAGCCTTTGCCTCCCCTGTCAGGTGCAGGCTGTAGGGGAGCAGAGTGATTGCTGTGCTCTCTCTTTTCACAGCTTTGTGCAGCTTTTGTGGTGCCTTCCTTTTTTTTCTTTAAAAAAAAAAAAAAAGAAAACAAAAACGAAAAAGAAACAGCTTCATTCCTGAGCTCTGAAGAGGTGCAGATGTCTTCAAAGAGTGGCCAAGAGAGTGTGTTCAGGGCTGGAGACACGTTTGTGTTCAGAGGCATTCCCATACTGCCTGCTCCTGACACACGGTGGGATCACCCCTTCCTGACGGGACACCCCCACTAGAAAGTCCTTTAGGGCAGCACAGCAAATGCCATTGCTAGAGGAGCAGCTGCTGTTTGCATCCCTGGCTGTGTGCTTTCCCTGCTGTGCCCCTCTCAGGACTCTAGCTGGTCAGAGTGACCCCAAGATGTGTTAGAAAGTCTCTTTTCCCAGACCAGTGCTCGAAGAAGGAATCAGAGCTCTTAATTTCTCAGTCTCAAGGTTGTTTATTGTTTTTTATCTATAAAATTCTTTCTCCTGTCCAGCCGAGACAGTCAGAGGCACTCTGCCTCCCCTGGGGCGGTGTTATCTTTTTATACTAAAAACTGCATGTACAATATTTACAATCACTTCCCAATACCCATCACCTATGTTAGACAGTGAGCTTCTACTCTAAACTAATCCAAAAGTGCCACCATCACAGCAGAAGATGGAGGCCAAGAAGAAGAAGGAGAAAGGCTGGACACACCCAGATTCCTCCATCTTGCCCCTGAACCCCCATTCTAAAAACCCCAACAATCTATTTTTCACCCCATGATAAATTCACTATCATTCTACTTAAACTGTTGTGGCTTGCAGGTCCTCATATAATGTTGGTAATTTGCTCCATGGGTCAGAAGTGTCTTGGGCTCTGTGCCAGGGTGTCTGAGCCCCCTGGCAGGGGTTTTGGCAGTCCAGGACAGGCAGAGGGATGTGCTGGATTCTGGGATGCCCCATTTTCCATGCTCTGTCCCCCCAGGTTCCGTGGGCACCCCGCTGCCCGGCGTGGCCGTGCGCATCGCCAGCGAGACCCTGAGCCATGGGTCATAAGTGTCTTGGGCTCTGTGCCAGGGTCTCTGAACCCCCTGGCAGGGGTCCTGGCAGTCCAGGGCAGGCAGAGGGATGTGCTGGATGCTGGGATGCCCCATTTTCCGTGCTGTGTCCCCCCAGGTTCCGTGGGCACCCCGCTGCCCGGCGTGGCCGTGCGCATCGCCAGCGAGACCCTGAGCGGCGGCGCCCGCTCCTACAGCATCCACGCCCAGGGCGATGAGAACAGCACACAGGTACTGCCTCCCTCCTCTCCTCTGCTTCACTTTGACAAGGTCTGCTCTCAGGGAAAGGTCTGTCCTTCTCAACCTCTGAAAGCCCAAGGATTGTGCTGCTCCTGCTCCCAGAACTCAGTGACAGAGTTTGCTGTACTTTGTTGGTGCATTCCTGTAGCCGTGGTGCTTTATGGATGGACAAGTGCTGTCCATGCAGTCATGGAATGGACAGGGCTGGAAGGGACCTCAAAGCCCATCCAGTCCCACCCTTGCCATGGCAGGGACACCTCCCAATAGCCCAGGGTGCTCCAAGCCCCAGTGTCCAACCTGGCCTTGGGCACTGCCAGGGATCCAGGGACAGCCACAGCTGCTCTGGGCACCCAGAGAAGGCCCTCACCATCCTCACAGGCAAGAATTCCTTTCCAATATCCAATCTAAACATATTCTGTTTCACTCTGAAGACCAAGTCTAGTGGAAAGTCCCTGCCCATGGAACAAGATGAGCTTTAAGGTCCCTCCCAACCCAAACCATTCCATGATTCTGTGCTTGGAAGGGCTGGACTGGTGGCTTTGGGGGTTGCACTCATTTTGAAACAGCACTGGGAGAAACCCATCAGGTTTCCATGGAAGTCAAGCTCAGTGCTGAGCTCCACATGCTACCTGCACACAATTCTGGTGTGCCAGAGGTCAGGCATCTGGGGTGGGAACCATAATCTACCCCAGTGCAGGGTGCTGAGTGTTCCCAGCCCCAGCCCAAGGTCCAGGCTGTCTGTTGCCACAGAAGTGGCTGAGCAGGGTCTGCATTCCTGCCCCCTCCCCTGCACACCCTCGCTGTGGGTGTTGTGCTGCTCTGGCAGATCCGTCCCTGCTGATGCCTGGGCTTGGCTGAGCAGATAAATGCAGTGTGTGACAGGAGTGACCCCAGCAGTGACACTGTGTGGGTGGGACACAGGCAGGCGTGAGATTCAACCTGAAACAGGTTCCTTTGCTCATTCCCCTGGGAAATGGCTTCTCATCCAGCCACCTACAGGCTGAGGGTGTGAAAGGGCTGTGGCAGAGACACTGCTGCTGTAAGCACTGCTGAGAGGCTCAAGAAAATCTTTTTTTGTCTGAATTATCTGGTGGCAGGTGGAGGAGCCAGCAGGACCACAGGCAGCCCCGTGGGTGGGCTGTGCTCAGGTTGTGTTTTGTGTTCTGATGCTGTAAGAGCTGGATCCACCCCAGACTTGTAAAGCAGCCCAGGGGACAGCTGGGAGGGAGCACAGATTGTGGCTTTTATTAAAAAAACCCTCTTTGCTGCTCTTTGCTCTGTGTCACTGCTGTGGCGTGGCCGAGCAGTGGGCAAAGCAGGAGGGTCCCCATGTCCTGTTTTTGTCACCTCCTGGATGTGTGTTATATTTCACAGGTTTGTCCTCTGATCCCAGAGTTTGCTCTTGGCCTTTTTTTCCCACTTGTGTGGAACTGAGACATGAAATATAACGTGTCCCTTTTAATAATGATCCTCTAATGCTTTTTTCCCCTCAGGGATCCCTGGGCACTTTACAAATTAGGTCTCAGACACGAGAATCCCCAAAGTGCAGCTCCTTCCAGGATGAAATGTGGTTGTTGTTCTACTGAATTATGAGAGGAAAAAATATGGAATGTTATTTTTTCTGCTCAGTACTCTTTTCCCTTCCTTCTCATTGCACTGAGTGACCAGAGAGGGGGAGCCCAGATGATGTGTGTCTGGTGCTGGAAGCCCACCTCCCCAGGGCTTCACAGAGCTGGGATTCACATAACTCTCCTCTTTCCTCTGGCTTCAGGCTGCTTGGGTTTATTTTGGGGGCAGAGGAATTACCCTTTTTCCTGGTGATTTCCCACCTGCAGCCCCCAGCGTGGCCCATACCCAAAGCTCACAGTTCTTGCAGGAGCTCCCACCAGCGCTGGCCTTGGCTCCCTGCCCCTTGCTGATGGTTCACTTTCCGTCAGGCTCTCCCCTGGGGACCTTTTGAAAGTTCTGGTGAATTCTCAAGTCATCAGCAGGGGAGGGTGTGGGGAGGTGGTAATTTGCCTCTGGGCATTGGCTCATGGGTTGGTTCCTCTCTGAGAAGTTGTCCCCATGTCACCCACCATTCCTCTTGGCCCAGTTTAACTGGGAGCTGAAGGGAGAGCGATGGTCCCATCTGTTCAGGCCACCCTAGGAGACAGTGGCTGGCTGGGTACCTCCAGGACATCCACAGCATTTCCAGGAGCAGAGCAGAGCCAGCTGCCTCTGTCCCTGGGACTGTCACAAGGTGGGAAAAACAGTCCCTGCTCCCAGCATGTGTTGGCACAGATGGCTGCGTGGAGATGCCAGGAGTTTGGGGTTTGTGTGCCCTGGGCACGGAGTGTGACTGTCCCTGGCGTGACCAGGTGGCAGCCATGGTGACAACACCTCAGCTGCCAGGGATGCTGGAATTCCTGTGCCTCACACCTGCGGTGCCAGGCAGAGCCTCACCTGCTCAGTGCCCGCCCCAGCCGTTGCTGCTGGCGCTGTGTGCATCATGCTTGGTTAATAATTCATGTCAGGGGACACAACGTCAGTGGAATTTATTTAAAACCGGGCGGATCTGACAGTCCGAGTGCTCCTCACGCCCCAGCAGTCCGGGAAAGGCCCGGCTTTGTTAAAACCAGCTCCTCCTCGGCACAGGGGCTGCCCCAGGGATGGGAGGAGCTGGCTGGTGTCACCAGAGAACCCCCTGGCCTTTCCCTTGCCTCCTGTGAGAAGGATGAACAAATCCTTGCTCGCCTCCCTCGCAGGAGGGCTCTGAGCTTTATCGTGGTTGAGGGCTGGAAGAGACTGAGGGGAGACCTCAGGGGTCTTCAGTGTCCTCAGGAGGGGCAGGTACTGATCCCTTCCCTCTGGTGAGCAGGGATGGGACCCAGGGAATGGCTGGAGCTGGGCCAGGGAGGTTTGGGTTGGATATCAGGAAAGGTTCTTCCCCCAGGGCTGCAGCCAGGGAATGGTCCTGGCCCTGAGAGCTCCAGGAGAGTTTGGACAATGCTCTCAGGGATGCCCAGGGTGGGATTGCTGGGGGGTCTGTGCAGGGCCAGGGGCTGGATTGATGATCCCTGTGGGTCCCTCCCAGCCCAGGATATTCCATGATTCCATGATTCAAGCACCA
>JAWWMS010000028.1:19715043-19726993 GCA_035048045.1 Chlorospingus semifuscus
TTTGGGGCTGTGCCCATCCCTGGGGAGCCTGGGCAGTGCAGGGACACCTTCCACTGTCCCAGGCTGCTCCAAGCCCCATCCAACCTGGCCTTGGACATTTCCAGGGATCCAGGGGCAGCCCCAGCTGCTCTGGGGATCCTTTGCCAGGCCTCACACCCTCACAGAGAAGGATTTCTTCCCCGATATCCCATCTAAGCCTACCTGTTTTCAGTTTAAAGCCTTTTCCTGTATCCTGTCCCTCCATCCTTGTCCCCAGTCCCTCTCTAGCTCTCCTGGAGCCCCTTTGGGGGCTCTGAGCTCTCCCTGGAGCCTTCTCCTGTCCAGGTGAGCACCCCCAGGTGTCGCAGCCTGGCTCCAGCCCTGGGGCAGCTCCCTGGCTCCAGCATCTCCTCACCCTGGCACCGTGAGTGCAGCTGGGACTGCCTGCAGAGCAGCAGCTCCAGGCTGAGCTCACCTGCCTGTGCCCAGCCCAGGGACAGATCTGCAGCTGCTGAGCCTCTCCCCTCCCTGGCCCTGGGCCCTGCTGGAGGATGCTGGCAGCACACTGGGGCTGTGCTGCCAGCCAGGGCTGCCCGTGCCAGGAGAGCAGCTGGGCCCAGAGGCAGTGCCAGCCCTTCCCCGTGCCCTGGCTCTGCTGGGCAGGGCAGGGACACCAGGAAAGGCTTTGTCCTGCACCAGGGAGCTGCTGGGGAGAGGGTTTCCTCAGGAATAATTACAGTGCCATTAATACACATGTGGTTTTTTGAGGACGTTTCAGACTCTCCCCCTCAGGAGCCTTTGATGCTTTATTAATGATCGTGGGCTGTCCAAATACAGAGGGAGCCCAGAGCAGCCCCAGTGCCCTTGCACAGGATCTCCTGTGAGCCCAAGGAGGGCATTGCTGGCCCAGGTGAGCTGGTGAGGGTGGATGGAGTCAGGTGTCCCCCAGGAGTCACTCCAGGGTTGGGACACACTCCAAAGGGAGCAGGGAGCTGCACTCTGGGGCCTGGCAGGTCTCACCCTCCTGGTGTGAGCACGGTGGGAAAGGTGGGGAGAAGCAGGAGCTGGTGATTTCAGTGGGTTGGGATTACCAGGAGCTGCTGGGAGTGCAGCCTGCTCCCAGGGAATGGGAGTGCTGGAGGGCTGGGGTGGATGGGGATCACTGGGGAGAGCAGACCCAGTCTTTCCCAAGTCTAATTGATGTTAATTAGCTACAATTAGTGCTCGTGACCTCTGTTGGCAGCCAAGATGGCTGACAGCAGGGACAGGCATTCCTCATTTCCACGCAATAAATCAAGCTAAAGGTGCTCAGTTATTCAGCCCATCATTCAGCATTTCATTAAAGAGATCTGTGCACATACATCAGTGATGCCGAGCCTCAACCCCTGCAGGAGCAGGGATGGCTCCCATCAATCCCAGCAGTGCCAGGCAGGCTCTGGATCACTGAGCTGCATCTCTCGGGTGCTGGGAACTCACCCAAGGCCAGGATTCCAGCAGGGAGTGACTCACACTGAGGGTGCTGTTGGTCCTGCAGGGAGATGAGGCTTGGGGAGAGGTCCCACTTGGAGGATGAGGGGGAATTCCTGAGCTGGGGACAGGCTGGAAGGTCCCTGTTGGAGGCAGGGTGATGATTCAGCTGGGCCCTGCTTTGCCATGGTGTCTTCTCCTAGGGAGCAAGCAACAGGACAAGAGTGAGCTGCCTTCCCTGGTATCTAACAGCCTTAGGTATTAGGGGAGCTTTCCTGATGGGAAGGGATGCCCAGGGCAGCAGTGGAGTCTCCATCCCTGCAGGGATTTAAACCATGAGGACGTGGCTCTTGGGGACACGGGTTAGTGCTGGGGAATGGGTGGAATTTCCTTTCCCAAGGGCCTTTTTTAAGCTAAATAATTCCATGGTTCTCCCCATGCCAGCAGCATTCCCATGGCACGCTTGGAGGAGGACTCTGCCTCTTGCTCTGCAGGGTTTGTGGCTGAGCTGCCCGTGCATCCCGTGCCCTCCTGTGCCAGGGCTGCCTGGATAAATGCCCCACCAAGCTGGCACAGTGTATCCATCTTGTTTAATAGACTGGAAAGCTGCTTGCACTGTGCAGGTCGGGGGAGCAGGGTGATGGATTGCACCTTCCCCGAGCCCAGCGCCACTGATATATAATGAAATATTTATGATTTATTCCAGCTAATAAACTGGAGTGAAGGGTGTGATGGATGGGAGCAGATGGGGGATCTGTGCATGCAGTTTCCCTGGTGTGGGGGCAGGGAAAGGTGGATGCCTGTGACAGAGAGGCAGCGCTTGGCCACCCATCCCACAGAGGGGATGGATTATCTAATTCCTATAAAAAGCCTTTAGCACCTGCCTTATAATCATTTATCCACCCCACGTGGCTGTTCTCCAGCACAGGAGCCTCTGGGAATGGGAACAAACCATTTCTTCTTGCACTGGGATTGGGGGCTCGTGCCCAGAGGGATGGGAAGAGAGGCAGAGTGAGCACAGCAATGTCACTGCTGTGCCACACTCAGCAGCTGCCCAGCCCCACTGTGTCTGTGCCACCTGCAAAAAAATCCTTTCTGTGGGTTTAGGAGGGTGGTGAGACACTAAACTGCCCTGGAAAGAGCAGGGAAACTTGAAAGCACATGAGAAATGTGACAGGCACATGGAGCTTGTGGCTGCAGGGGGATTCCAAAGCCTGGGAAGGAGCATTGCCATGGTCTGATCTGCAGGCAGGAAAACTCTGCTGAAAGGAGGAGGAAGGAGGAGGATGGAGGAGGACCTTCCTGCCAGCATCCTCTGAGTGGTCTGGGGGACCATCACAAGCCCTGGCTGAGCTCCTGCTGGTCCCCATCCAGCTGTGGGTGCTGGGGTTGGAGACTTGCTCCTGCAAAATGCTCACCTGGCGAAGGGGGTTTGAGCTCCCAGATTTTGGCTCTGCTCTCCCAGAGGCGTGGATCAGGATCAGGGCTCAGGCTCTTCATCACCTGCCCGGGCTGTTGGACCAATCCTACCTGGAGAATAAATCATAACCCTGATGAGTGAGGTGTGTGTGCCAGAGGCTGAGCTCTGCCCCAGCCTGATGGACCAGCAGCATCAGCAGTGGTTCCAGGCAGGTGGGAGGCAGGTGGGAGTTAATGCCAGGGTACAGCAAAGACCCAGAGCCTCCTGCCCACTGC
Source organism: Chlorospingus semifuscus (assembly GCA_035048045.1). Classification (NCBI taxonomy): domain Eukaryota; kingdom Metazoa; phylum Chordata; class Aves; order Passeriformes; family Passerellidae; genus Chlorospingus; species Chlorospingus semifuscus. Next base: position 19,718,185 of record JAWWMS010000028.1, read on the forward strand.
TCCTGGGGTGTGAGGCCACTCCTCATCCCACGGGGGCTCCTCCTCATCCCCAGCTGTTCCCTTTCTGCCTGAGCGGCCTCTGGATCAGTGTGCTTGGGGATCCTCTGCTGAAAGGCACCAGAGAAGGGCAAAGTGATTATTCCCACTGCCTTCCTGCAAGATTCCTGGGGGTTTCCAGCTGAGAGCTTGCTGGTCCCACGCTCACTTGGTGAGAGCAGCAATTCCAGAGGAGTGCAAGAGGGTGTGCTCAGCTCTTCCCTGTGGAAATGACGGATCCTCATGGCAGGAGAGCAGCTGACAGCAAGGAATTCCTCCTGGAATTTGGGAAAAGAAAACAAAAAAAACAACATAAAGGCTTCCAAGGTGCACTGTGTGGTCTGAAGGAGCTCTGCTGGCTGCCCATGGGTGGCACATGGTGACTGTCCCCAGATGAGCTCTCTTGTGTCACCTGGAGGAGTGGCTGTGAGACATTCCTGCTCCCTGTGTCCACTCTGAGGAGCACTGGGCTGGGCTCTGCATGGAGCCAAGAGTTTGCAAAAGTCGGGAGTGATTCATTAACAGCAAAAGGGTCTAATTAATATTTGAAAGTGCTCCAAGCACATCCTGCTGCTGGCAGGGAGGAGCCCCCCAGCATCCCCAGCCCCTGGAGCTCCAGGCTGGAGCATGAAATGCTCAGAGCAGGAGGCTGAAATAATCAGAAAAATCTTTTGCCTTTCTAAGGGACATTTGCTGTTTCTTGGTGTTTTCTGCTGTGCAGCACTTGCTCTGCTGGAGCTGTGGCTGACATGGGGGCACGTCACAGCTGCAAAGAGCCACATCCCTGGGAGTGATGCTGGTGGAGCAGGCTCTGCTGGTGGCACTGGGCTGTGGGCTTTGGTTCCAACCTGGCAGTGCCCATCCTTGGATGGGAGAGCACCCAGGGCACAGCCAGGCCAGAAACGTCCCTGCTCTCAGATCAGCTGTGGCAGGACACAAAGATTTCACTGATCTTCCCTTTCCTAGTGGATTCTGTTCTTTGCACCACACTCAAAGGGCAGCACCAGCTGCCCTAACAGACCTTTGCACTCTCCCAGAGCTGGCACCACACCTGAAATCACCTGGGAAGCTCCTGCCAGGTGCCTCTGGAGCTCTGAGCACCGAGGAGGAGGTGCACGGGTCCCGTGGGGCGGGGAGGCAGCTCCCAGGAGCCGGGCGAGCCTGGTGACAGCTCTGTGACAGTTTGTAAATCACGGTGGCACCGCCTGCTCCGGGCCGGCCCCGCCTGCCACTCCCGGCTCGCACGTCTGTGCTGTCACTGCCACCAAGCTGGTGACACCTGTTGGCAAACACCTCCCGGGCTCCCGAGGGACGTCTGCGCCCCAAGCAGGGTGGTGAGCCTGGGGTGGGCTCACCTCTCCTCATCACCCACATGCAGGATTGAAATCCTGGCCTCACAGAGCCCCAGTGCAAAGCCAGCACTGTCCCTGTTTGTCCAGCACATCCCAGAACATTCTTGACCTCTGTCTAGACCAGGCTGAAGTCACCTGATTTACCTAAAAAGTCATTTTTTGTGCATACTTCAGCTATGTTAGAGCTCCCTGAAGCCACTCAGTGTTTCCTTTCCTGAGCCCAAGTGTTCCCTAGGTCAATAGCTGGTTGTACCTTTGATGTGGGAATTGTGCTCTGTTTGCCAGGAACAAACCACCCTGTACAGGGTGAGGGTGTTGACACAGGTGAGGGTTTGATTCTGCAGCTCAGCTCGAGGAGCAAAGGGGCTCTTGTTGTTCTCCACATCCTGGGGAGCAGCTCCAGCAGCCTCTGGGTGCCCATGAGGTCTCAGCACTCACTGAAGGAGGTGCTCAAACTGCAGCATTCTCCCAATGGCCCTTCTGTGTTTGCAGTGAGGATTTTGCAACTTGAGGAACCTCATGGCAGAAATCTCTGCAGTTTGAGTTGGGAAATGTTGGTCTCCATTGCCTGTGTCTCCTTCTGCATCCCGCTGGGTGGTGAGGGCTGAAGCAGGTGCCCAGAGATGCTGTGGCTGCCCCTGGATCCCTGGAGGTGCCCAAGGCCAGCCTGGACAGGGCTTGGAGCACCCTGGGATAGTGGAAGGTGTCCCTGCCATGACAGGGGTGGAACAAGAGGAGTTTTAAAGTCCTTCCAACCCAAACCTTCCCCTAATTCTATGGTTTTTACTGGATAAATGTATCTGTAACTGCCTGTAACTCCAGCAAAGGGCAGCCCCCACCAGCACAGAGCCTGCTCAGTATGCAGCTCAGCAGAGCCTTTAACATTTCACAGAACAGATGCCCACTGAGCATCTTGAAACAAATCCAAAGGTAGCAGTGACGGCTGCTGTCAGGGAGCAGCAATCCCACGGCCCCACGTGCCACGAGGTGCTGCTGCCACGGCTCTGTGTGCTGACAGGAGCTGGGTGCAGTGCCCCAGGCAGGCAGGGCAGGAGAGGGGGTGTCACAGACCCTCCTCTCATCAGCCAAAATCCCTTTCTGGTGCAGCTGGCCCAGGGCAGGGAGTGCTGGTTGTGGTTGTGGGCTGCATCCTGCTGGATGGAGCTGCTGGGATGGATGGGACACAGCAGCAGCAGCTGCCCACCAGGGCTGGGGGATGGATGGGACACAGCAGCAGCAGCTGCCCACCAGGGCTGGGGGGCTCATGGGGCAGGGACTCACCTGTGACCCCAGGAGGACAGGCACTGGTGGGCTCATGGGGCAGGGACTCACCTGTGACCCCAGGAGGACAGGCACAGTCCTTGCTGTGGCTCTCAGGGCAGCCCCGCTTTAGAGGTGACACTCAGCACTGCTGGGGACAGTCGCTGAGCAAATTCAGCATCTCCTTTTAAGTGGTGTGGAATTCCCCACTGGCTGGGGAGGCAGGGAGTGCTGCCTGATGTGCTGGGCTGGAAGCAGATGGTGCAGGGCAGAGGGTGACAGGGCTGTCCTCAGTGGATGGCATCCCCAGGGCACTCGGGGCTGTCAGCGTGGGCAGTGACAGCCAGGGCCTGCTGCTGGAGAGGAGATGGAAAGGAGGAGATGGGGGGAATTACAGAGCTGGTCCCAGGAGCTCCCAGCAGTCACAATAATAACGTGACAGATCCCCTGCCTGGGCTGTGCTGCCGGTGCAATGCAGGGATCTGTGTGGGGAGCAGAACTGTCAGGGATCACTCACCCCATCAGGGCAGAGGGAAAGCAAATGTGGCTGCTTTCCTGTGCTGACATCCCAGAGAACACCATGGGAGCTGTGTGCCACTGGGGCAGGGCTGAATTCCCTCTCCTCTCCCCTTCTTCTCTGTGTGAATAAGCAGCTCCGGCCTCTCCCAGTGCCACCATTTAATTACTGTCCCCTGTCCCACTGTGTGTCAGTCACACAGCCCAGGATCAGGGTGCAGGAGGCAGTTCATCACAGCAGCCACGGCTTCCTCCCCACTCCAAACACCCCGAGAGCCCCAGTTCCAAACTTTCCCCAACTCCAGAACATTCCAGACAGCCTTCAGCAGCCACGGAGTGCCAAGGGGCAGGGAAATACAGGAACGATCAATCATTCCCTGGCTGAGCTGAGCTGCTCAGGATTTTGGCAGGTGCCAGCTGAGCAGGGACACAGCTCTTCTGGGGAGCAGCCTGGATTTTCAGGACTGATTCTGATGTTTCCTTGCCCTGACAGTTTAAATCTCTGGGCCTTTGCTGCACCACAGTGCCAGAGGTGAGCTGGAAATGGGCTGTGAAAACTGCATCATGCTGGCACTTCTGTGGTACCTGGGCTGGGCTGATTATGGGATCACACCTGTGGGAAGGACAGGTTGGACCAAACATCTTGCTCAGGACAGGCTCATTTTCCCAATGTCATTCCCCACCTTTTTTTTTGTGGAATCACAGAATGGTTTCGTTTGGAAGGACCTTAAAGCTCATCTCATTCCACTTGCCACTATCCCAGGCTGCTCCAAGCCCTGTCCAAGCTGGGCCTGGACACTTCCAGGGATCCAGGGGCAGCCACAGCTTCTCTGGGGACCCTGTGCCAGGGCCTGCCCTCCCTCATAGCCAGGAATTCCTTCCCAATATCCATCCCTTGTAGCAGTGGGAGCCCGTTCCCCCTTGCAGCAGCAGCTGAGTGCCACAGCCACGCGCCAGGAGAGGCAGAGGGGGTGAAGGAGCAGCCTCTGATGGAGCTGTGTGTTTTCCAGGAGACACAGCAGCCTACAAGGATGGGGTGTACTGGATCAAGGGCCGCACCTCCGTGGACATCATCAAGAACGGGGGGTTCAAGGTCAGCGCGCTGGAGGTGGAGCGGCAGCTGCTGGCACACCCCCACATCACAGGTGTGTGCTCCCCTCTGCTCCCTGCCCAGGGGGGACAGTGTGGGGACACTGCCCTGCACAGCCCTGCCCTGCAGGTCCCTGCAGCTCCCTCCCACAGGGGGATGTTTGAGCCCCACAGTTCTGCTCTCCCAGGCCCAGACAGCAGCTCCTGTCTGATTTTGGGAATGAGGCTGCAATTAAACCTGCCCTGCCCTTGTGCATGACCCTATGCAAGGGGTCAGAAGTGGTGCCCCCACCTCCACACCGCTCTGTACATCATCTTCCTCCCCCCTGACTCCAAATTCTCACTCCATGAAGCTTCCTGCCTTTCCCACGGTGAAAAGCTCTGTTCTCGTGTCAGCACAGCAGCCCGCGGTGTTTCCAGTGCTGACATCCCCTGGCATTTCCCTCCCTCTCACACCTGAGCCCTGCTGTGCCCAGCTGGGCCCCAGGAGCTGCCCAGGTCCCCGAGGGTCCCTGCTGTCCCTGCAGACGTGGCAGTGATCGGGCCCCCGGACGTGGTGTGGGGACAGCGGGTCAGCGCCGTGGTGAAGCTGCGCCAGGGCCAGATGCTCTCCGTGAAGGACCTCAAGGACTGGGCCAGGTAAAACCCCAGGAGGGGACAGGGAGAGCAGGCTCAAAGGCAGCAGTGTCTTCATGGACAGGATCACAGAGTCATGGAATGGTTTAGGTGGGAAGGGATCTTAAAGCCCCTCCAGTGCCACCCCTTCCATGGGCAGGGACACCTTCACTAGCCCAGGGTGCTCCAAGCCCCATCCACCCTGGCTTTGGATGCTTCCAGGGGATCCAAGGGCAGCCACAGCTTCTCTGGGCACCTGTGCCAGGGCCTCTTCACCCTCACTGGGAAGAATTACTTCCCAATATCCCATCCATCCCTGCCCTTTGGCAGTTTGAAGCCATTCCCCCTTGTCCAAGCACTCCAGGCCCTACAAAAAAGTTCTCATAAAAAGTCTCCTCTTTTCCCATCTGAACAAGCCCAGCTCTCTCAGCTTTTCCTCACAGAAGAGATGCTCACTGTGCCTTAGGTGGCTGCTCATCCCTAAATCCCGTGCTGGGGACATTGGTGACCCAGCCAGGAGATCCCTCCATGCCCCACCTGCAGCCTTGGGGATCCCCCAGGCTGTTCTGGGGGTGCCGGGCAGGGGGCTTTGTCCAGCCCCCCCTCCCAGAGTGTTCCCTGCACGTGTCTTCCCGTGGCTGTCCCCAGCCCCGGGACGGGGACGCGGCTGTCCCCGGCTCCGGTGCCCTTGAACGCGAATCCCCCGCAGCGTCCGGCTGCGCTCCCCGCCCGCCTCTCCCTCTCGCCCTGTCTCTCCCCTTTATTTTTTATGTCACTTAGGCTGGCCGGGCCCCGTTCTCGCGCTGCTGGCAGGAGACACATGTCCCTCTTCAGAGTGATTCATTTTGCGGCTCTCGCCGTCCCCGGTGCTCCGCGGCGACAGGCGCCATCCCGAGCTAGCGGCTCCATATGGCCGGGCGCTGGTGGCGGTGGCGGGGGGAGGCCGCCCGGGGCTCCGGGGGCTCGGCAGCCTTGGCATCTCGCCCTAGAGCCAGTGCCAGGCGCTGCCGGAGCCGGGCACGGCCCGGGCTTGGTGGCACACGGGCAGCAGAAGGCAGGAGAGCCCCCGCTGCGCTCGGGATGGGGCTGTGATCTGTCACCCGTCCATCCCCGGGGAGGGACTCACCTGCGGCACCTCGGGGCTGGCACCAGGAGCACCTGGGGCCCTGCACTCCCCACAGCACTGTCCCTGCCCTGGGGACATCACTGATCCCAGCTGCAGGGTCTGCAGAGACAAACTGGGAACAAACATCCCACCACATCCCTGGGAGAGCTGAGCTTAAATGGGCTCCTGGGCTGTGGGTGGAGGTCCCAGGTGGGGCTGGTTGGGCTCCCGGGAAGGCTCAGCTGGCCCTGCCCAGCTGTGACAGCCCAGTTTGGTGTTCCAGGGACACCATGGCTCCCTACGCCATCCCGACAGAGCTGATCGTGGTGGAGGAGATCCCGCGCAACCAGATGGGCAAAGTCAACAAGAAGGAGCTGCTGAAACGCTTTTACCCAGCCTAGGGCCCACCTGGGGGGGCTTGGCCCTGATCCAGGGCATTCTGCCCCTGAGGAGGAGCCAGGGGATCGTCCCTGGCAGCTCTGGGCTCACTGACTGCAGCCTAGCCCTTGATGAATGTCCAATGAAAGTAGGGTTTGTCCCTCCTGGCTGAGCTGAGCCAGAGCTGCAGGGTTGGGGTTTCCTTCTGGGCAGCCCTTTGCAGGAATCACAGAATCACAGAATGGTTTGGGTTGGAAGGGACCTTGAAGCCCATCCAGTGCCACCCCTGCCATGGGCAGGGACACCTTCCACTGTCCCAGGGTGCTCGCAGCCCTGTCCAACCTTGGGCACTGCCAGGGATCCGGGGGCAGCCACAGCTGCTCTGGGCACCTGTGCCAGGGCCTCCCCACCCTCACAGGGAATGATTTCCCAGCAGAAATAAAGAATAAATCTAAAATCACACGTAAATACTGACTGTGTTATCCAGTGCATCCACCACCACCAAGTGACCCCAGTGCACTATTGATGAATCCCACCTTTCATGATGAATCCCACCTTTCCACGTGGAAGTTTGTCCTGTTTGACCCCACACATGAGCTGCCAGCCCCAGGGGGTCAATGCCAGTGGGGCACAGCAGCCCCCATCCAGTGGGTCCATCTGCTCTGGTCCTGTCCAGTGCTGAGGGGTGACAGGCAGCTCCAGCTTTCCCAGCAGCTGGTGGGGCTCTGGAAGCACCAGGGAGGGCAGGAGGAACAAGGAGCACAAGTAATTACAGGGATTCCTTTGTTAGGGTCACCAGAGCCCCAAAAATCTGGGAGGACATGGAGGGGACCATGGAGGGGACCATGGAGGGGACCATGGCAGGCACATGGTGCTGGGCAGAGCAGGCAGGGAGGGGCTGGGATGAGAGTGGGGCTGGGAAAAAGGGGAAGGGGGTGTGGATGGGGACAGGATTTCTCCAGCCCACTGCACTGGGGTCTGACCACGGGCCTGCTCTGTCCATCCCAACACCCTGCCCACTGTGGCATCTCCTGGATTTCCGTACTCCAGGCTCAAAAGTACCTGAGATGGGGACACGAGGGACACCCAGAGCTCCTGAGGCGCCTCTCAGTGTGTGTCTGTCCCACGTGGCAGGCACAGGGACACACACGTGTGCAGCCCACAGCAGCGGGAGGGCCCGAGCCCATCCTTTGTTAAAACATCAACGATGCAGTAAATTTTTTAACTTACCAAATAGATCAATATCAAATTATCATGTCTCGCATTCATAACTCTTAAGCAAGCAACAATGGAGAGAGACAAGGTCACTGGAGAATAAATAGCAGCAAAAGCTCTTAATGATCTATCATTCTCGACAACCCCGGGCACCCCGCACCAGCCCGGTGACAAGATCATTAATAAAGCTCTGCAGGAACGCTATCGATTGCTGTGATGGATGATCACAGGTAGCAAATACTGTAAAACACCTGGCTGTCACACTCTGAATGAGGAGCTGGACTCACACCTCGGCAGGGACCTGCCTGGGGCTGTGCCAGGTTTGCTCCTCGGGGATTCCCACAGGGAGGGGGTCAGGGGTGACCCCCGTTTGGGGCTGCCATCCCTGCTGGGCCCTCCTGCTCCCAGCTCCGCTCCCACACTGCTGAACATCCCTATAGCTGGGGCCTGTTAATTAAAAGCATCATTAAAACACCAGGTCACAGTGGCCTGAGTGGGAGCTGAGCTGGGTGGAGATGTGGGTGGAGATGGGGTGACCTGGTGCCGCTGGATGGAGCTGGGGACCTCCAGGGACACCAGCACAGCCAGGACCGTGGGGATGGATGGGATCCTGAGGCCGTGGGCTCTGCTCCCCGCACACTGCATCCCTCAGGGTGCAGGGGGGCTCTGTGTGTCCCCCCAGCTCCAGGCACTGCTCTTGCCAGCCACACGGCATTGTCGGTGGGATCATATGTACACAACCATTCAATTACCCCGTAATGGCTGCAGGCGATTAAGCCATCAATCTCCTTCATTAGGGCCTGCCAGGCCCGGCCCAGCATCACCCAATAAAACCATTAAAACAACAACAACAACCACCCAAAGCAGCAGCTTTAATGCATTGACCGTAACCTCAGCCTGTGACAGCGCTGGGGGTGTCCCCAGCCGGGGACCCACTCACCCCGAGGAGGCATTGCCCTGCTGGGGTGGGCACTGCCCTGCTGGGGGGGCACTGCCCTGCTGGGGGGGCATTGCCCTGCTGGGGTGGGCATTGCCCTGCTGGGGGTGGGCATTGCCCTGCTGGGGTGGGCATTGCCCTGCTGGGGTGAGGTATTGCCCTGCTGGGGGGGTCATTGCCCTGCTGGGGGGGTCATTGCCCTGCTGGGGTGAGGTATTGCCCTGCTGGGATGGGCACTGCCCTGCTGGGGGGGTCATTGCCCTGCTGGGGTGAGGTATTGCCCTGCTGGGGTGGGCATTGCCCTGC